>JADLZN010004651.1:43615-371851 GCA_018155175.1 Sinocyclocheilus anophthalmus
TATCTCTCATTGAGCAGGTGTCAGTTCTCTGCAGAATTCTTTGACTTGCAGTTTCAGCTCATATACCTTTTGTCTGAGGCCCTTGAGGGTGTGGGCCTAGGAGAGGATGATGCTGGTCAGATCCTGGTGGTTTAGGCTGGGTGTCAGGTGTTCACTTGTGTCGCATTCTCGCTGTTCCTTTCTCTGCCATTGTAGGTCGTTGGCTGCTTTGAGCTGAAGTATGTACATTACAGTGCTCTACTGGGTTTTTAGGTGGTCTTGGTGAGCTGGCAGGGCTGGATGTCGGTGTTCATGTTGTGTGCCAGGAAGATGATGACCTTGGTGAGCTTTTTGTAGCCATAACTCTCGCTTGAGTCATGAGTCTGAGGTACTCTTCTCTCTGTGTCCAGTTGCTTTCGGCTCAGTAGGTGGTCGTCGGCCCTGGGTAGGGGGTGTTCCTCACAACGCCTGGCCAGCCCTCTTTGGTCTGCAATCTGGGCAGTTAGATTGAGCATCTGCAACATTTTGACACACTTGTGTTGAGCGTAAGGGCTAGAGACTACTACAAGATCAAAACAGAGTGTGAATGCTAAGATTTGGGTCAGCATATGTTTGCTGAAAAGGGCGTAAACAGGGTTTTGATTGATGACTTAAGACTACTCTTATTGTCAAATTATCACTCAGAATTTACTGACGGTTCCCCAAACAGGCTTAATCTCTGAGGTATGAAGGAGAAAAGGGAAAAGCAGAAGGAAAAGGAGAGCATTTCTATTCAGATTATGCCTATTATTTGGTACTCAGGATGATAGTTATGCCCTAGTGTTTGTCTAGATGACTTTTGTAACAGGGTCATAAAAATGAGGGCACATGTTTGAAAATAAACAAATCAAAAATAGAAAATGTCTCTGGTTCCTTTTGAGGTTCAGAGAGAACATCAAGGGGGCATAACATGTAAATGGATTTAAAATTAGCTGACTGCTATTATTAAAACAAGGTAATCAATCTGGTATTAGGAACAAATAGCAGCACTAGTTATTAGTGTGTTACTAAAAGCACCCAATACCTTAATGATTCTTCTCTAGATAGACAGTTAAAATGTAATTAAATTTAGATTTAATTAACTAGTAACTAAGCAATAGTATTCAGGAAGGATACCTCGAAGTTAGTTAAATTCGCTGAGACGAATTGAAGATTGAGAAACATAGAAAAAGAAGGAAGAGAAATGGAAAAACCAGAAACCGGGGATTAGGTTAAATTCAAATTACTTCACACTGCATACACACATGCTGTATTTAAAAGCTTCAATTAAAGAGTGTTAACCCCTAATTGTTAAAGCTCATTGGCTGCGTATGCAACATGACCAAATCAGCTTGTGCCAAGTAGTTTAACTCAATGAATATCATCAGTTTGCATTAAGGACCCATCAGCCTGCTCCATCTAGAGTGTCATGACAGAACTTGGTATTTCTTTTGAACACTAAAATTTAGTGTTTAAGTTAGTAATATATTTAGACAATATAGTACAGAATTGTGCTACAATCTGCTAATAACATGAAAATTGTTATCGGTTTATCTGTATTTACCAGAATTTTAATAACAGTGCATTCCAATTCTGTATCCCTAAACCACAGAAAAGTAATTTTGCAATAAAACAAGATCATAAATGTCTATAATCACCCCAGTTTAGAGCAGAAACAAATCAGCATAGTTCATTATTATGTGAGAGGCATTTTGGTTTACAGTAAGCTGTTCTACCTCAAAAGTAAATACTAGCTTTATAGCTCGGATACCACAAACTTTGCGAAATCCCCAACTCTTAAACTTCACATTAATGGGTATTAAGTCAAAGCTATATGTTTTATGAACAATTAGCTTGCATGCAACATAATGAGCTGTGAACTGGATATTGATTTTAGTGTGGAATATTTGTTTTGACAGCATGAGTTAGACCTGTCTCAGCAAACAGGAAAGGTTTGTTACCTTCCATGAGGCCAGCCAACTCGTACTGCTTCTTCGGCTCGTCTGATCTGAGCTCCAGTGCGGTAAACAATCCTCCTCGGCCCCAGTGTCCAGAGTCATCTACACCAAATACACACATACACAACACATCATGCCAAATTAGCATAAAGCTGAGATTGTTATAAAAAGGCCCCATATCTGTTAACATGTTGTGCAGAATAATCATTACGTTGACAGTGGCCTTCTGACAGCGAGACATGTCTGTTACAGATGAACTTTGTCACACCGTTGTTTTTAACAATTTTTAAGAGATGTACCAACACAGGGCATCCCCCTCGATCAACCTGAGGGTGAGTTACATCACCCAGCACATAGCGAATGGCTGTGTGATCCGAATCTGTGGAGCTCCAGCTGACATCATCATCTTCATCAGGCTCCATATCCTCACCCTCACTGTCAACTCGTGGCAAGCACATCGATTTGTAGCCACACGATTACTATCTTACCATCCTGTCATTGAAGGATACACATACACACAAGGCTATAAAATAGACATCCACAAGAACATACAATAGATATACTATATACTGGTCAAAAATATGCAACAGAATGCCAGAAAGATTTTTTTTACTACTTCTTGTAATTTAGTTCTTCCTGTTGCTTTTTTCTTTCCTCCTGTAGTTTTGCCCTCTTTGCAGCAGCTTCTTGTCTCTTTTGACGTCTTTGTTCCAACTCTGATTCTGTAAGAGATCTCTTCTTCCTCCCTGGGTCGATCAAGGGCCCAGACAGGGACACCTGATGGGCAGTGACAATCTTTTAATTTAGGTTTTTGTTTGTTTTAGTTAAAAATAAGTAGATAAATAAATGCAATAAATAAAAAGATAAAAACATGAATTATTATCTATCATGAGAGAAAAAAAAAGACAGCAATCTAAATATTTCCCAACTAACAATCGAAACAATTTAATTTGCATTATACACCACTATTCAAAGAGTTGGGGTTGGTAAGATTCTGTTAATGTTTTTGAAACAAGTCAAAATACATATACAGAATCTCACAAAAGTGAGTACACCCCTCACATTTCAGCAACCATTTTAGTATATCTTCTCAAGGGACAATACTATAGAAATTAAAATTGGATATACTTTAGACTGGTCAATGTGCAGCTTGTATAGCAGTACAGATTTACTGTCCTCTAAAAATAACTCAACATACAGCCATTGTTGTCTAAATAACTGGCAACAAAAGTGAGTACACCCTAAGTGAATATGTCAAAACTGTGTCCAAAGTGTCAATATTTTGTGTGAGCACCATTGTTATCTAGCACTGCCATTCACCAGAGCTGCACAGGTTGTTGCTGGGATCATCTTCCACTCCTCCATAATGACATCACGGAGCTGCTGGACGTTAGACACATGGCGCTTCTCCACCTTCTGCTTGATGATGCCCCACAGGTGCTCAATAGGGTTCAGGTCTGGAGACATACTTGGCCACTCCATCACCTTCAGCTTCCTCAGCAAGGCAGTTGTCATCTTGGCTGTGTGTTTGGAAAACTGCCATTCGGCCCAGTTTCTTAAGGGAGAGCATCATGTTCTGCTTCAGAATGTCACAGTACATGCTGGAATCCATGTTTCCCTCAGTGAACCTCAGCTCCCCAGTACCAGCAGCACTTATGCAGCCCCAGACCACCATGCTTGACTGTAGGCAAGACACAATTTCCTTGGTACTCCTCACCAGGGCGTTGCCACACGTGCTGGACACCATCTGAGCCAAACAATTTTATCTTAGTCTCATCAGACCACAGCACATGGTTACAGTAATCCATGTCCTTAGTCTTCTTTTCTTTAGCAAACTGTTTGCGGGCTTTCTTGTAAGCCAGCTTTAGAAGAGGCTTCCTTCTGGGATGACGGCCATGCAAACTGACTTGTTGCAGTGTGCGGCGTATGGTTTGAGCACTGACAAGCTGACCTCCCGCTTCTGCAACCTCTAAAGCAATGCTGGCAGCACTCATGCGTCTGTTTTTTGAAGCCAGCTTCTGTACCTGACGCACAGCACGAGGACTCAACTTCTTTGATCGACCCTTGCGAGGCCTGTTCTGAGTGGAACTCGTCTTAGAAAGCCTCTGTATGACCCTGGCCACTGTACTGCAACTCAGTTTAAGGGTGTTACAGATCTTCTTATAGCCTAGGAAAACTTTGTGGAGAGCAACAATTCTAATTCTCAAATCCTCAGAGAGTTCTTTGCCATGAGGTGCCATGTTAAACATCGAGTGGTCAGTATGAGAGAATTGTACTCAAAGCACCAAATTTTAACTGCTCTAATACAAGATACACAAATTTGTATGGTCCTGTCAAGCAGACAAAAACATGAACATGATGAATAGGACATGTGGCTTTGCATGGTTTAACGACATACAGCTGTTATCACTTAGGGTGTACTCACTTTTGTTGCCAGCTATTTTGACAATAATGGCTGTATATTGAGTTATTTTCAGAGGACAGTAAATCTGTACTGCTATACAAGCAGCACATTGACTACTCTAAAATATATCCAAGTTTCATTTCTATAGTATTGTCCCTTGAGAATATATACTAAAATGGTTGCTGAAAAGTGAGGGGTGTACTCACTTTTGTGAGATACTGTACATATATAATGCAAAATTTTTGAATGGTAGTGTAGCCTTTAAAATAAGTTACCCCAGCTTTATTACGAAGTGTGCAGCCCTCCTTCCCAGCATCCTCTAGTTCAGCTAACTGCTTCTCAAGTAACAGTTCAAAGGCCTTCTCATCCTCAGCACTGGGGTCTTTAGAGTAGTCCTTGTGGACAAGTAGTACATGTGGTCTGGAAGTCAGAAAAGACATTAACGGATCATTTAATTTTCAAGTGCCAGTTATAACAAGATTACTGAAAAGAAGCTAAGTGTTGTACTTTGACCCTGGATGTCCTCATCGTCCTCTTCATCGCTCTCATTAAGCTTCACATGCTCTTCATCTGTTAGCCATCGGCCATCTCGAGACTGCCCCAGGATCAGCCTGAGGTCCACGTCTTGAATGGAGCTCTCCTCTGACGACAGCAACTTATCCACACCAAACTTGGATCTCACTCAACTAGATTGGTGGGGACGTAAATGACAGAATACTGAGAATTATGTGCAGTTTCACAAGAAGGGAAACCACAAGTACACTGACAAAAATATGAACCAGGAAACAGGGCAAAGTCACAATGTGATGAGCTTAAGAGATAAGGACATGTGACTCTCTCCACCTGAAAACCAGAAGCTGCAGATTGAGCCTGGTCCAGCAGAGAAAAACGTCCCTCCTCAATCACTGTGTGTGTGAGACGTAGTTTAGACACAGCACGGGGATAGATGATCTCTTCTACAGTATCTCTACCGAGGAACCGGATAACTTTAACAGGCCTGCAAGCAAAAAGAGACTTTATCTACATAGTCTTGCAGAGTGTCTTTAATTGGGACATTTAATGCATGTTAATGCTGCTCTGTGCCATACAATGAAAGTATATGGTGGAACAACCTAAAATATGCATTTTGCCAGTGGAATACCTTGTTTGGTCAATCCTGTGGGCTCTGGCTGCTGCTTGTAGGTCATTCTGTGGGTTGAAATCACTGTCCACAAATATCACAGTATCTGCTGCTGTTAGGTTCATACCAATTCCTCCTAAAAACACAAAAAAAGTTTGGGTATAGAAAGATTTTGAAAGAATTCTCACCAAGGCTGCATTTATTTGATCAAAAAGGTAATTTTTTTACAGGTAAAAAAAATAAATAAATGTCAGTGGAAAAATAAAATGTTACATTGAAAGTAAGGCTGTAATTGTAATCTGAACAGTTGAGGAAAAAAATTGTATAATAAGATGAACTGAATCTCTATCTCTACATCACAGTTTTTGCACCGCCATCTCATACAGAGAGAGTTGTTTCACATGGCCTCAATATTTATGCATTATCTCATCACAACTTTCAGTTTTCAGTTACATGTGTCTGTTTAAAAGATGCAGATAAGATTAGCATCAGACACATGAGGACAATTTGCAACCTGGAATGGTATTCAGATATAATTCTCTAATAATAAAGTAACTAATAAAAAAAAAGAAAGAAAAAAAAAAAGATTTGCACTGCAGTTGATTATAGAGTGTGATGGTGTGAATCTTAGATTGGCTTTCCTAGACTGTGAACTCACCAGCTTTGGTGCTGAGGAGGAATATAAAAACATCTTTGGTGCTGAAGTTTTTGATAGCTAGGTTACGTTCCTCTCCTCGGACTGAACCATCCAGACGCTCATAACTGTAACCTGCAGAGAAGTAGGAGGGCCCAATCAGAGCTGGCAGTTACATAACCGGTAGCACATTAACGCTCATGCAGCAACAAACACAGGATGTGATACTGAACCCACATCAAGTGCTCTAGATCAGAGGACTAGATTACTAGGAGAACATGTAGGGTAGAGTTACGTAAATGTTCCAAATTGAGAACAAACAAACATATACAGACCTGCCAAACTTGGAAATTGTTTTGAGTACCATCAGTGTGATGGGACAGAACATGTTCAAGGTGGGGGGTGGGGATATAGCTATATAGTCCTACATAGCTACATTATTACTTGAAGCTCCATGATGGCTAATGTTAAAATCATAATTGCACAATGTGCAAAATGCATGGCTTAGCAGCTCTGACAGGTGGAGGCACGGCCATTGATCCTGTTACTTTGTGAGAAACTGTTGTGGGCCATGGACCTCTGTTAAGGCAGTATTTTAGAGTAAACACTGATCATAATCTAACCAAAACTAAGACAATACTCATATTTACTGTATACGTTTCTGTCTTTACTTCTGCCAAAAAACAAAACAAAAAACACTTCTTATAGTACAGTACATGGTTTACCGTCAGTGTTGCCAACTAATTTTCATTGGAAGTTTTTAAAGGTAAGTCGATTTGTTGCTAAATGACGTTGTGATGTCATAAATTGTGTTACTGTATCAAATCTCAGCAAAAAATATATTTTATATATGTTCATTTAGATTTGTTTGTACAATAATAAAAAGCATAATATATGTATTGTATTATTTTACTGAAAGTATGATTTATGAAAGTATAGACTGTGAGTCGTGCTCTCTAATAAGCAAGTACGGTGCTTTCCATTGGGTAGCACCAATGAACTAGAGTGAACCGGTGAACTTTGGGTGACTTCCAAGAATATGTCAAGGATGGCACAAACAAGTATGATGAATGGCCCATGAGGACACCTGGATCCAGGGGGAGGGTAAACCAGGAGTAGCAAAACTAGTGGAATAAGACCAATCAGAGGCCGAATTGTCATTTTTTGGTTAGAAAGACTGATAAGAACAAGGTATAAGTATGGATGCCCGGATGGACAAAGACTCAGATGCAGCGGCTGTCATCTCGGCTTTGTTGCTTTGTTCAATAGTCTTATTTTGACATCTAGAACTCTGCTTCCTGAATTTTACTGACAACTTTAAAGACCATCATTGTTTGTTCCACGGCAATTCCATTAAGATAAGAAAAGCAAGCACTTTGGTCATCTGTCATGCACATCATGAGACCACAGTTTAATAAGTAAAGGCAAAGGCTCTGACACAGTCAAAGTGTATCTTAGTACCTCTGTACTCCAAGTAATCTTGCAGAATATCCAGCATCCTGGTCATTTGAGAAAACAGAAGAACATGATGGCCCCTGCAAACAGTGACAAAAACATCTATTTTATATATCCAAATCAGTAAAATACATTTAAAGCTGCACTATGTAACTTTTGGCTATTAACATATAAAACTGCATGTGTCTTGGGGAAGAACATTGTTTTGGTTGTGCTTTGGCTCTGTTCCTGTGCGTGGATAAATGTGATTTGAGGCACCGGTGTGAAGCTACTCACAAACGGACTTTTATCTGTGTCATACGGATATAACATGACATATATATGGAACGACATAAGCAATTTCCTGTGAAATCTGTTCCAACAGCAATATAAATAATTATTATGGGCATAGGTTTATTTTATGTTTATTATACATTACTGGTCAAAAGTTTGCAATAATTAGAATTTTTAAAGTTTTTGAAAGAAGTCTCTTATGATTAACCAGGCTGTACTTATATGATTAAAAATACAGTGAAAACATTAATAATGAAACATTATTGCAACTGTTAAAATATAACTTTTTTCAATTTTAAAGGGGTCATATGATGCTATTTTAAAGATCATTATTTTATGTATTTGGTGTAACATAATATGTTGACATGCTTTAATGTTCAAAAAAAACATTATTTTTCAAATACTGTGCATTATTGTAGGTCCTCTATGCCCCGCCTCTCTCAAACACGTCGTTTTCAACAAAGCCCCCTCCTTTGACAAGCGCAGTCTGCTCTGATTGGCCAGCTGACCCAGTGCATTGTGATTGGCCGAACACCACAAGCACACGTTGGCAATGTAACTCCTCTTACCATAATCGCGAGCTTCAAGATTTCAAAGTAAATATCAAGACAGTTAATAATGTCCTTAGTTTTACCATCAGTTCAAGCCCGAAAGGGCAACAGAGTCGCGTGACAGACACAGTGATGATGCAGTACACAAGCCGCGGTTAAGACAGCTGACGTGCTATGATTTCTGACAGGCAGTTTACTCTTCTGTGATGTGACCCTGTTCCCCTCACACACACACACACACGACGCGTTACTCTGCGCTGCGCAAAACTCCGCATTTGAACAGTCAATAGAAAATACTTAAACAAGTAACAAAACATACTTACGTCGCTGATTCAGAACCGCTAGATTGTCATAGCGAAGTCGGAATTGACCCTTTTTTTTTTAGAAATAGCCTTTGTGCCCAGCCCGCCTTGTACCTTCTAGGTTCAAAAAATGTCATCCATAAAATGCGTTGCACAAATTCGAACATCTGGGTTGTGCTGTTCTGTTGTAAATAAATCTTAACCAATGATTCCTAATTGCATCTACTTCTGGAAGGTCAAATAAAGTGTTTTTGCTTTCGTCTAGAAACACACAGTGTCTCCTTGACATGGCTGCATCAACACTAACTGCATTTACTGAAACCACACCTTCTTTCTTTGCGTGCACATTTGGTGCATTATGCTAATTTTCCACATAGTGATGTAGATATGTGGGGCGTGTTAGAACGAGCCGTTTTAGGTAGGCGTTGTTGATTCTTAACTTTTATAAAGAATATCTCGTTGGATTTTGAGACTTTAGTCTTCGCAACTTTACAGATCTTCTTTATGCACCAAGACTTGTAACACTCCAAATAAAGGAAAAATTGAAATCGCACATATGACCCCTTTAAATATCTTAAAATGGCATTGCTTTTTGTGAAGGTACAGGCCCCGTTCCCACCACCGATAACTATAAATATAACTATAAAGAATATAGTTTCTAAAATCGTTCTCAATATTAAGAATAGCATAGTTTCACACCACAACTTATAGTGATACACGATACAGAGGAACGATATTGTTGGAATCACTTTCAGAATTATTTTTTTTCCAGCTGATGAACAGTAAAAACATTGATAGCCAATCAGAATCTATCCTGCTGTAACTAGCTCAAGAATTTAAAGCAGCAGACGAGCATGCACTTAGAATAAACAGACAATATCGTCCGCTGGTGTGGACACTAATATAGTTATCGTTATAGTTATCACCAAGAACGGGGCTTAAATGTAAATTACTCCAGTCTTCAGTGTCACCTGATACTTCAGAAATCATTCTAATATGGTGGTTTAGTGCTCAAGAAACATTTCTTATTAATATCAATGTTGAAAACAGTTGTGCTGCTTGATATTTGTTTGGAAGTTGTGAACTGCAATTCAAAAGTTTGGGGTAAGAATAAAAAAGGGAATGAATACTTTATTCAAATAAATTGATCAAAAGTGACAAAGAAATTTACAATTTTACAAAGTTTCATTTTACAGGGCACCTATTATGCAAAATTCACTTTTAAATGTTGTTTGAACATAAATGTGTGTCAGCAGTGCGTGTACACAACCATCCTATAATGATGAAATAATGATCCACCCTCTCCTTTTTTTAATCTCCATAAATCATAAGCAGTGTCGTTTGCAGAATCTGTACAATGTGACGTCACATTTTACAGGCCTCGCCCATGACTGTTTAGCAGAGAGTGATTTTTGCTGCTTTCACTTAATACACAGATCTAATATAACCATGCGATTTCTTTCCCAGCTGTTTACCTTCACAGACATAAACGACTGTGTTTTTGTAACTTACAGTATGTGTGTTTTTAACTTAAACTTGTGTGTATTGGCATTTAGACATGAGCATGAATGAGAATTTAGTTTAGTGCTCACATGCTGTGTGACAGCCAGTTTGGCCCTGTCCCAAATGGCACACTTCAAGTACACTTTCGGTCTTCAGGACTCACAATGGCCACTGCGTGCGCGTGTCCGTTAAGTCCACGAGACCGTAGGGTGTCCCATTCCTCATTTTAGCTTTCAGAAGGACTCCCCCTTTGCGGCCGTTATGCGCCCTCGATGCACACTTTTGCCGAGCCCAAACTGGGGCGATGCACGAAAACAGTGTCTTTCTGCTTCCACTCAAAATAGGCATTTTCATCTGTGGGGTATTTTGAGCTGAAACTTCACAGACACATTCTGGGCACACCTGAGTCTTATATTACATATTGTAAAAAGGGGCATAATAGGTCCCCTTTAAATAAATGCTGTTCTTATGATTTTTTGTTTGTTTTTAATTCAAAGACTCCTGACAAAAATGTATCATGATTTCCACAAAAATATTAATGTTTTCAACACTGATAACTGATGAGATAAGATAAGAACAATTACTAATAATAATTGATAATTAACAATAATAATTGATAATAATCACCAAATCAGCATATTATACCAGTTTGCTAGTGACAGGAAAGTAACTTTAGGTGAGCAGCACACACCCCTCGTGAAGATACGCCAGCATGGTGTCCAGCAGAGAGAGCTTTCCACTGGCCTCCACTAAATGCTCCCCCATCTCAAACAGTTCTGGTTCCACACCTTACATGAAAAAGGTGCGGAATAAAGACAGTTAGTTGTTTTTATTTTGTCTGACCATAGAAAAATAAATACATTTAAAAAAAAAACAATCACAAAAAGTGAGAGTGATTACCATCAAACAAATACGGATGGTCCACAGATTTCCTGAGCTGCATTAAAATGTTCAGAAGTTGGGTCTTAGAGTTTTGATCAGTCCTAAAGGCATCTGAAATTATTAAAATGAACACTCATCCTTTTGCTAAAGTATTCAGTTTTGACTGTTGTAACAGACGATTCATGTTGGGGAAGACTTACCAAGGTCTCTCATCAGAATGGCTTTATAGTATCTCTTCTGATGGGCAGACAGCCCATGAAAACCCACGAGTTCTGTCTTCTTGGGCAGTTCGGCGGCCACCTCTGCTTTAACCCTGCGCAACAAAAAGGGCTGGAGCACTCGATGAAGCTCATCGGCTGCAGACAAGAACAACCATGTTAAAAACTCACATACAAGGTCACCCGAGTCCAAATGATATGAGAATTTATGATCTCTATCATCTGATAGCCTCAAGCAAATCTAACAGGTGAGTCAAGGAGAGCGAGCATCTAATCTACACCAGGCTGGCATTGCGAAACTGACACCTTTTTATGCTCTGCCATGTTTGTGTGTTATCTGAGGAGTTCAGTTTGGCATCAAACCGGTCCAATTTTCCTGTCTCACTTAGATCTGTTTGATCAGTGCTTTTGTGATAAGCAGTCACAGCACTGTAATTTTCATGACAAACAGCAATTACATTAAACCAGTTAAAGAAAAGAGCTTTTAAAAGCATGACTGTCTTACCACAAAGCCTTTAAGGTCAATCATGGCAGTTAATTGCTGAAGCATTTGCTGAAACCAGCAGCCGTAAGTGTTAATAAGGGTGGTGGCAGACATAAATGATCTTCCAGCGCCAAGAGTTTGATTTTCACACTGAAAGTGCAAAGGTTTGTGCTGCCATACCAAGAGCAGGTTCAGTCTGTACGTCTGCGTAGGCACTAACAAAGTCCTCAACGGCTTCAGGCAGAAACAGACTGAGCTGGATGAAGGTGAGGAGGGAAAAAACTTCTTGCAAGTTATTCTGAATGGGGGTGCCTGTCAACAGCACTCAAAAACCCACTGTAAACTGAGAAGGCAGATGTCAGATGGCAGTTAATAGCAGGGGAAAGCTGAAAAATTGACAAGCAAGGCTAGGTTTATTATCAGGGGTTTTACAGACTGACAGTGACTGTAAAAGCAATGAAAATGCAATCGTGTAACCTCTCTGAGGGTTTGGTGCAGCAATGATTCCTGGTTCTTCAGCCGGTGAGCCTCATCGACAACTAAAATCTTCCATTTCCAACTGTGGAAAGAGAGTGGAGTGGTAAAGTTAAATATGAATTGAAATATGCAGTCACAGACACCAATAAACTTATAATTATTTTTATGTTATGGCTGATAACTGATAAATGTTATGTTAAAGATATTAAAAGTCTACACTATTTTGTCTAAACAACAACAACAACAAAATAATAATAATAATAAAACACTACAAACTAAAACCAAACTTTTAAAGGCTTCAAGTTACTAAATTATTAGTATTTTGCTTTTAAAGATTAGATGACCGCAAAGTTGCCTGCAAAACCAAGAAAGGCCAAGTATGTTTATTGCAGAATTTTACTTTCAAAAGATCATTTATAGTGTAAATTATAAAACTTTTTTTTGGACAAAATGTTATGATTATGCAGTATTAAGACAAAGGTAGAGAAAAGCAGAAAACTAAAAATTAAACTCAAAACTACAGCTGAATTTAGGTATAAAAACAATATTTATAATGTACAATTTTACAATTAGCTAAATGCTATTATTAGTAATTTAGTAATTAGCTTTTACAGATTACCTTTACATGAGTGTTAATGACCGCAAAAGCTATATATGGTAAAAAAAAAAAAAACTTTTATGCCACCCAAATAACCAATTTTGATTTTTAATTACGTGCAAAAAGCCTGAGTAGCAGAACTGAGGAAATATTGTTATTTATATAAGTTTTCAAACTATATCTCTTTACCAAAACAGCAAAAAGAAAAATTGAAGATGATTACCTTTTCAGGTAGCTGGCATCCTTGAGGCACATCTATTAAATATGATTTAAAAAGATTTTTGGAATGCAACCCTCTGAATGCAGTTATCACAGACCTATTCTCTGAAAACAGGTGCACTAACCTCATAGGTGGTGAGAAGAACATGAAAGTGTTGGTCATTCTTGAGCTCTTTCTGGAGCTTTGCCCTTCTTTCTTTATCTCCAGTGTAACAGACCACAGACAGACTGGGACAGAAGCGAAACAAAAAAATAAAGCAAGAGAACCTTAACTAATATTTCATGTTAAGTTGGATTCAAGGAAGATACTAATTCTGCGTTTATATGCGACTGTCTCCATCTAGTGACAGTGACAACACATTGTCTTTCATGTCAAATCAGTTCATGCTGGAATATTCACACATTCATAAAGTGGCATATTGTTTCACAGTCCTGCAACAGTAATAAATCAGTAGGGTTTATCTTTAATATGCCTTCTTTGGAATCTAAACTGACCACTCAAGTCTGACCGTATACCAGCATCCCTTACCATTCTCTACCTCTTGTCTCCAGTTCTCCAAAACAGATAAGGGACAAAGCACAAGGAACGGTCCTTTCATCTTAAGGTATCCTCGAGCATATGCCAGCAAAGAAATGGTCTACAGCAGAGGATGGCATCTCAGTTATCTGATATCTGACATCTTGGAATAAATCTCTGACTTAAAAACAAGCATTATAAGCAAGGTAAACCCATCCCATTACAAACCTGGCAGGTCTTGCCCAGACCCATCTCGTCACCAAGGATGCAGCCCTGCTGGTTCTTCATACACTGTGACAGCCACCTCACTCCATCAACCTGATAAGACCTCAGATGAATTGCTGTTAGGAAGGAGATAAAGCATTGCAGTGTTGTTCGTAAGAACACTTTTAGATTTAGAGTATTTCAACCATAAAGTGGGCATTCAATGCATTTATTTTTCACAGGTTAAATTAATGTTCCACATGAAAAGCCAACACTGCCCAAAAATTCTGAATGATGAAATAGATGCCATCAGCTCTAAAAGTGAACTTTGAGTATACCATGCAAAAATGTACTAAACCAAATTTAAGTAATAAAAAGTATAATTTCAAGTTCAAGTACTCAGTTTCAATCATGCTCATTAGGTTGAAACAAAGCCACAATATTAAATAAATGAACGTCGTCCATAAATACTTTAATTATATTACACATAATTTGTGAAACATTTTCAGGCACAAAATCTTAAATGGCACACAAATACTTTGCTGTGTTTCTTTTAAACATATTACAAGAAGCTCTCAATTCACACACCTCCTAGTCCCCATTTTTTCAGGTCACTCTCCGTTAATTCAGATTTTTCCTTTTCTGGTAGGTTGCTTTTGACTGCTCGAAGAAATTTTGACATTGTTGTGGTTTAATTACATTCACCTTAAGTCTTCTATCTTTACACACTTTATTCAGTCAAAAAGGCTACTGAAGTTATAATAGCTTGCCCGCGCCAGAGTTAGACGTGAACTTCGGCATGACTACTTCCTGCAACAGTTAGTGGGCGGATAGCAGTCAATTCTGTTATGACAGCACTATATCCTTTATAGACTCTATAGACAATATTAATTATATTAATGCTCCTGACAAAGATTTTTGTGATCGTCCCATCACATTAGCTGAGGTCCTTGAATCAATCAAATATTTAAAATTTAATAAATCGCCAGGCATAGATGGCCTTACTTCGGAATTTTACCAAAAATTTGCAAAAGATTTGGCCCCTTTTTTATTAGAAGTTATATATGAAAGCATTAGGGTGGAATCTCTCCCACCTACCCTAACTCAAAGTTTAATAACTCTCATCCCCAAGCCTAAAAGAGACTTATTACTAATAGACAATTGGCGTCCAATCAGTCTTTTAAATAGTGATTACAAAATTATTGCTACAATCTTTGCAAAACGTTTAAAATGTATTTTACAGGACACAATAGATGAAACACAATCAGGCTTTCTAAAAAACAGGCACATTTCAAATAATATTCGGTTGGTTCTTGATCTGATAGACTATTCAGAGTTAGTGAAGGATGATAGTTATATGCTTTTTCTGGACTTTTGCAAGGCCTTTGATTCTATAGAACATGGTTTTATATTCAAAACTTTAGAAAAATGTGGTTTCGGGACCTGTTCATTAAAACTACCTGTTCATTTAACAGTAATGTTAAAACTTTGTATGCTCATGGTAAGTCTTCATTTAAGCTTAAGTATGGTACCTCTCCAAGATTTGAACTGCAACGGGGAATACGTCAGGGGTGCCCAATTTCGCCATATTTGTTTATATTGACCACTCAATTATTAGCCAATCACATTAGGAATAGTACCTTGCAAGGGATTAGTATTATGGGAAGGGAGATCATCATCAGCCAACTGGCTGATGATACTACCCTTTTCCTAAAAATTCAGACCAGATTCCTTTAGCTCTTAATACAATTAAAATGTTCTCCAATGCTTCTGGGCTTCTTCTTAATGTGCACAAATGTGAATTGATGCCAGTTAAGCAACTCTCTGTTTCCAGTATATGTAATATCCAAGTCAATGAGGTAATAACCTACCTTGGAATAGTAATATCCAAAAATCCAAAACTTAGATGTGATTTAAACTTCTTGCCTATCTTAGAGAAAACTAAAAGAAAACTCAATCAGTGGCTTCAGAAAGACTTGTCTCTAAAAGGAAGGATTCTCCTCTCCAAGGCAGAAGGCATTTCACGTCAAACATATGCAGCTATCTCTTTAGAACCTGATAAAGCGATGTGTAAAAAGATTGATCAACAATTATGTAACTTTGTATGGAAAAATACCCATTACATCAAAAAATCTGTTCTATCCAACAGCTACAGTAACGGAGGTCTTAATTTGGTTGATTTTGCAACGTTAAATAAAACCTTTAAAATCAACTGGTTGAGGAATTACTTGAAAAATCCATCCAGTATTTGGAATATTATACCAGAATATATCTTTTCACAGTTGGGAGGTTTGAATTTTCTATTATTATGTAACTACAGTATTGAGAAGATCCCTGTTGCTCTCTCTAATTTCCACAAGCAAGCACTTTTGTCATGGTCTATGATTTTCAAACACAATTTTTCTCCAACTAATTACTTTATTTGGAATAATAAGAATATCTGTTATAAACATAAGTCCCTATTTTTTGAAAACTGGTTTACGAATGGTATCAATCGGGTTAGTAAATTATTTCAGCAGAATGGTTACTTGTTTACCTACGAAGAATTTCTTTCTCACTATAAGTTTCCTGTTACTCCAAAACAGTTTGCCACTGTATTTGGTGCTATCCCGAATGGTGTAATTATGCTATTTAAGGGCTATAACAGTGCTTTGACAAGTTCTGAAATGCCTCTCCCAGACCCAGTTGACACATATGTAGGTGGGATATGTTTTAAATCTACATTGAAAATTAACAGAAATATTCGCTTTCTTTTTCTTAATGATTGTGTTTCCACTCCTCATGCTATTTCAAAATGGAATAGATCAGTGAACAATATTTTGTGGAAAAAGGTTTGGACGCTTCCTAACAAGTATTTATTGGTAAATAAGGTTAAAGAGATTTCTTTTAAGCTTATTTATCAGTACTATCCTGTTAAAACATTTATTGTGTCGAAATTCAAATTAAACATAGATGTGAACTGTACTTTTGTGACTCGCAACCAGAGACTGTCCTGCATCTTTTTTGGCATTGTGTTCACACAAGAAAACTTTGGCAAGACATTTGCCAGCTCATTGTAAACTTCATACATAATGACTTTGAGCTTTTCTTTAAGGATGTTTTGTTAGCAATATGAAAATGTTTACTTTCTCTGCAACTTACTTATTTTACTTGCAAAATATTTTATCCACAAATGCAAGGTTATGAAAGTTACCCCTCCCCCCCCCCACACTTCTCTTACTTTCAAGAAGATATTAAAATTTATGTTAAATCTTTATCTACCTCCTGTAACAAAAAGGCAACTAAAACTTTGAATGTATGCTCACTTTTTGGTGTTTTTGTATAATTTTTATCTGATAATTATTTTGTGTTTTGAGGGAAGAGTATGTTTTTTGTTGTGTGATCTGTTTATTTTATTTATCTTGTTTTTTCTCATTTACTTATTTTTCTACTCTTTCTCTTTTGATTTGTAATTGCTGTATATTGTTTGGTCATCCTTGAACCCCTGGCTCTTTTCCTTGGCATATGTTCTGTCACACGTATTTCTGAATAAATGTTTAATAAAAATAAAAAAAACAGTGAGTGGGCGGGTTTCAAAACAGAGGTCGTCCAATGACTAGTCGGCAATGCAGACACGTAATTTAAAGGCGCCATTCTTAAAAAAAGATAAATACGTTTACACACACGAATGTAAACCCAACCAAAGCCACGGAGCTGTACTGCTGGGGCCCGTTCTTCGTACGTTGCTAACTCAGTTAGCTGGATTTGATTGTTGACGATTTGGCATGATCTTGGATTATTTGGGCCTTGGAAGCTCATCCCGGAATACATGGGAATCATGTAAACAATTTAAATAAAATAAAAACACATTTCATTGATCTATTATAACATTTATGTTGTTTTGTTTGCTTGGCTGTTTCCTTATAAAAGTCCAGAATTTTGTCAAGTTTTTCGTCAGGTGTCTTTTTTTATTATATGATGTCATTACGTTGCTGTCTTGCTGCCAGCCAATCGCTGCATTGCTGATCGTGGTTTCGAGTATCGATACATAGCCCCTTTTAAACCAACCCATGCGCGTGCAATTATCTCAAATAACTCAATCCAGCCATACTAATCATCAACAACAGGTGCGTTCGAAGAAGCGAATTAACCAAATCCTGATTAGTGCGAGGATTTCATCTCGGATGTAATAAGCGATGGACGAAGAACGGGCCCCAGGTCTTCAATTCACAAAATCATCTGTGATAGTGTCAATAACAAAACCATTTTTAGATATTCACACACACACAGTTAACTGATAAAACTAGTCTTTATTTACAGGTTGTTATCATACAATATTAAGACGACAAAGGTAGAGAAAATGTAAAGTGCAACTTTCAAAAGCCACCCCCAAAATATTAGATTTTATAAATATTCATTTTAAAGCAGGCCTGTAACCTTTTCTGATTTATAACATGTTAAAACACATTCAGTAGAAGGCAGACTTATTCTTTACATTCAGATTGAACAAAATGTCCAACTAGCCATTACAGCAATGTCCCATTGTGCCATTCTGTCAAAGATGATTTGCGGATCCTGAAATCACAGAATACTTGAGCAGAAAGTTCCTGGAGTGGTGAAAGGCCAAACCCCAGCACTTCATTTCACACACATGTTGCACAGCATGGAGAAAAACTTCAGGACGGCATCTCTGGTTAAGGTAAAGAGTGTATAAAGGCCTTAGAAAAGAAGTCTAGCAGACTCTAGATTTTTAAACAGCCAGGTCCAATCTAGCCTGTGCTTGATTGCTGCTGTCATTTACCAGAATAAACTATATTTAATTTATATTTGAATACAAAAAAAACCCACCCATTCATCAGTCGGTTAATATCTGTATGACAGTTAATTCAATATTTTGAAATCACAAAACATAACTAACCTTGCAAAAGGAATGTATGACAAGCTATACCTATAGAGAAGAAAAATTCAATTGATAAAATGTATTTCAGTACAATATTAAACTGGGTGCTAAGCTACTTATTTAAATAATATGCTTAAAATATATTTACTACACAGCATCAAGGAAACTTACCACGCAAATGCAAGGACTTGCAGAATGACAAACAGCAAAGTGAGTGCAAAGATCTTCCACTGTGGTACAGAGATCAGTGTTAAAAAAGCATCAAATAATACTGTATCGTCTGATTCAGACTTAGTTTGAAATCTACAGTAAGGATAGACTAGAACTCACCCAAAAAGCTGCACAGAGTGTGAGAACCAGACATGTCTGTAGGCCACAAAATAAAAAAGTGTAACTCTCAGTACCCATTGCTAAGCTGGTCAAAAATACTGTATCTATCATCAGAATCTGTATTCGCCGTAACTGGAAGATTTCCAAAGGATGCACATGAACTAAAATATTTTTTTCCAATGGCTGGTGCATCCAACACATTTTTGAGATGGCACTAATTCTAGGAGAAATTTAAAAGTCATTTATTTAAATACAACATGAATTTTACTTGCAAAATGAGAAGTATATCCAAATCAAACATGAGGTATTTAATGAGGAAACAGAATCCATGGCGGGACTTCATTTTATCAATAAGAAATGTATTGGATCATTAAATTCTTCACATTATTGATGATATTATTATGAACATTTTAGAAATGTGCACAGATGATCTGTTCATAGTAACACCAGGATCATGCAATAAAAAAGGGTACATTTTGATTTCTTATTGACTTTAAATATTTTCATGATTTTGTATGAATGTTGTACAATTAGTCATCAATAATAAACTTCTGGCAATTGGCATTGCCTTTGCTTCAAAGGGTTAATAGTCTGAAATTGAAAGACCCAACTGGCATATGCATTATTTTTACAGTCAGTCCAGATCCTCATTTTTAGTTTTATACGAGGATATTAGTGTGTGGAAAATAACTCACTATCATAATAACTGTAGCAAAGGCTCTGGTCTTGTCACACATCCGTTTCAGCTGTTTCACTGGCCCCATCAGAAACATGGTGCTGGGGGTAGGTTCAAATTAAACAGTGAAGTCATCAAAATGCAATAATTAATAGTTAGAGCATTTAAGTTGCAATTTTTATGACTTACCTTACTAAGGAGCATATGTTGCCAAATGTGTAAAACACAATGAAGATAATCAGCCCTACTTTAGGAATAAACAGGCAACATACTCCCTGAGAAAAAAAGGATGGTTATTAATATAATGGAACTTGGTTAACAGTAACAAAGTATCTTCTCAAGATACTTGAAATGCCATTTTGCAGTGCTCAACCATCTCATTCCTGAGAGCAGGTCTAACCGGTGACACAGCTCTGCTTCTAAACATATTCCTCCAACTCCTCGCCTATCCCTTCTCAACAGTCAGGAAGTTACCCGTGTGTAAAAGTCCACTGATAACCAAAATACAATTATGTAAACTTTAAGTCACTGACCAGGATAGTGCACACTACTCCGATGACCATACAGACGAGGAATCCTTTCATGCGGTTTCCCCATCCCAGCGTGGACGCTTCATTCGCCGCCTTTACAGAGTGAACAGACTGTGATTTTTTTTCCCCTCCCCAAAATAAAAAGTTTCAAAATGTGAAGTCGTTATATCAATACGTACAAAATCAGCATCATATTATTGTTTATACATTTTTTAAATATTTTAAAAGATCCTAATGAAGAGCTAATAGCAGAGCACAGACAGTCATTTACCTGCAGTACATTTCTGTTGTCGTTGTTTCCATCATGACCACCCAGAACCGCTCTGAGTTTGTCCATTACTGTACATTCAGTTCTCTTTATTAATTGAATCGGTTCACTCGAAATCCCTGAGAATGTGTTGTATCATCGTCCAGCTGGCACTCGCTTGTCATCATACGTGTCAGCTTCACCTTTTAGCTCCCTTCATTGAACATGATTATCACCTGGTGCTCACGCACGCCACCTACTGGTACTTCACAGGTGCACGAAAAGTGGCTTGGTTTAGAGCATGAATCAATATGTGTTTTTTTTTAAGTATTAATGGACCACTTTTTTGAGAGACCCTATTCCTTTCCTTTCCTTTATCTTTTAGTTGGGTCATATGTCTATATTTATATATTATAAACATTTTTTTAATGTTTTTATTTATTATTGTTCATTGTGAGAATATATATTTGGGTAAAAAATGCCAGCACATGGCAAATAAAAAGCATTTAACATTAATACACTGTTATATACACTAATAAAATGTTTTTAGAACTTTGTTAAAAAAACGTATTTATTATCAAGTCAAATTAAATTAAATCGATCAATAAATGCATGTGATAAGATACTATAATTTGTTAGATTCCACATACAATGGTCTTTTTTCAGTCAAGGCAAAGAATACTATGGCATAAACAAACAGCAGACTAGCTGAGGAATTGTTATGGCTGACAAGAATTATCAAGAAAATACAAAAGCATCATTCATTTGATGATTAAAAAGTGTCTTACACACCTGCAAATCTCAGAGGCATTAACATATAACAAATTTAAGCATGTAGATCATATAGTACCCACTAAAAGCATGATCAAAATATTATATTCTTTGTCCTTTGTTGACAACATATAAAATACTGACAAGGCACACGAAAAAAATCTCAAATTTACACAGTATTGTGTCAAAGATAAACAATTCAATGACAACAAAAAGTGTACATAAAGACTCAAAAATAATCAATACATCATATGTGACCCTGGAGCACAAAACCAGTCTTAGGTCGCTGGGGTATATTTGTAGCAATAGCCAAAAATACATTGTATGGGTCAAAATTATTGATTTTTTTTTAATGCCAAAAATCATTAGGACATTAAGTAAAGATCATGTTCCATGAAGATAATTTTCTACCATAAATATATCAAAAAATTATTATCATTAGTAATATGCATTGCTAAAGACTTCATTTGGACAACTTTAAGGGCGATTTTCTCAATATTTTGATTTTTTTTTTTTTTTGCAACCTTAGATTCCAGATTTTCAAATAGTTGTATCTCGGCCAAATATTGTCCTATCCTAACAAACATACATCAATGAAAAGCTTATTTATTCAGCTTTCAGATGTTGTATAAAACTCAATTTCGAAAAAATTGCCACTTATGACTGGTTTTGTTGTCCAGGGACACATATTTGATTGACTTGATGCAAACGTGTATAGAAAATAATCAAGTTTTAATTTATTTATTAGAGTAGGTTGGTCCTGAGGTGCATCAGAGAAATAGGTGGAGTAGTGAAATAAAAAAGGAATGACCACACAAGATAGCAGACGGCATGGACAGAGAGTTGTAGCTATCACTGTAGTGATCATACTAGGAACATGAGTGGGAGATATAACACTATTGCTCTTGAGATTTACTTAGAGTCACTTGTTATAGTATGATGAAACCGATCTTGGGAAGCAAGACTGTCACTGTTTGTCATCTCCCATCTGCTCTTCAGGAAATTAAGACAGAGCTAATATTTAGTAACAATGCCTCTCTGTTCTTATCTATCGCTCACTCGCTGTCTCTATACTTTTCTTTGGGTTCAGGTCCAAATGTATTTGGATGCTGGCTTGAACATGTAAGGATGATAAATACTCATAAAATCTCGTCTTCAGACTCTACTTCTTTCTCCCTTGGTTTCAAAAGCCCCATTTCCATGGGTGGCATCCTCCTTAGTCTGGAACGCACAGCACTGGAGGGAGAACAATGAAGGAAAATGAGAAGGAACTCAATGAATCAAGCATACAGAAAGGAAACTTCAGTAAAAGTATTATTTCATATGCAATGTAAACTATTGTTCAAACGTTTGGCTGCATTTAAGCACAATAACACAATAAAACAGTAATATTGTGAAATATTATTACAATTGTACTGTTTTCTATTTTAATATATTTAAAAATGTAATTTATTCTTTTGATTACAAAACGGAATTTTCAGAAGCCATTACTCCGATCTTCAGGGTCACATGATCCTTCATTCTAATAGGCTGATTTGGTTCTCTAGAAAGATTTCTTATTACCAATGTTGAAAACAGCTGTGCTCCTTAATATTTTGAGTATACACATGATAGTTTTTTAACATTTAACCTAACGAGTCCTTGCTGAATTTCTTTTAAAATAATCATACTGATCCCAAACTTTTGAATGGTAGTTTATGCTCCTTTATGTCTGAATGTCATGTTGGAATGAATAGAATATGTCGTGCTCACCAGAGAACAGACAAGTAAACTACAGCTACAGTGAGCAATGCAAACGCTAGGTGCCAGCAGTAGCATAATGTGACAAAGATAGCGTTGTCATGGTCTGTCCGATCCCATTTCACTTGACTGGGTGGGTACAGCACAAAGCCAATCTAGAAAAATACAAGAATGAGGGTTAAACAGTGTTGAGTCAAAATGACTTGCACATTTACGTATGCACACACACACACACACACACACTCACACTAACCTGCCAGAACCAGCTGCACTGTAGTACGGTGAAAGTGGCTCGGAGCAGTTCTAGTAGTATATTACCTCTGTGGAAAACCTCCAGAAGGCAGATAAAAGCTTGTCCAAAGATGGCATAGAGAAGAAGGGTGTGCACATGGACATCAAGCATATCTCTACCATGGAGATGGTAAAGAAACAGAAATCCTGCAGGAGGCAGACATGTGCTGAATTTTATTGTATGTTGAACTATCACAAACATAGAAAAAAATCATTTGAAGAGTAACAAAGAGTGCTCAGTTCGGGTAACAGTTCACACATTCTCCAACATTAAAAAACACATTTATAAAATACTCTTTTGCATCGTATTTTTGGACCATTTTAGAAACAGTCTGAGGAAAAAAACAAGATCCTACCCTCATTAAAGAAAGCAAGACCCAGCAGCATCCGGTCTAAGGCCAGCGGGGCGATGTCTATGCTGTGGACAGTGAGAGATATGGCCCCTGCGATGGCAAAGAACAGGTACATGGTGGTGTGCTGCCAGTTCATCAGCTGCTCCCAGTGCTGAGTGGAAGAATCATATAGCTGAAATTTGGGACCACCTGCTAAAAACTGCTCTGCTAACATACCTGTGTAAAGGGCAGAAGAAAACTAGTTGAGTGAAAAATAACAATAAAAATAAATAAACTTGCTTTCATAAACTTCCTAAATGGCACATTATAGGAAGCCTAAAGTAAACTTAAAATGTAAACCATTAAAATATTAAAACAAAACAAGGATTAAAATAAGTTAAACATTAAGACATTTCTTATTTTAATTCACCCTCAACAACTGTATTTTTTCTTTAAAGAACCAGGGTTCCCACAACTTGAAAAACCGAGGAAGCCCAATTTCAAAAGTGTCATATCCAGACCTGAAAAAGTTTATGGGTAGCTTTAAACATTTTATGAATATACATTTTTCCAGCTATGCCAAGCTCTAAAATATGTTACTGTGTAGAAATGATGAGTAAAGTATTTTTTAAATCCTTATCCTTAGCTAGTAAATTACAAACAACTGGAAAAGTCATGGAACCTTTCAGGGCTCGACAATAAGGACTGCCCGATGGCCCGGGGCCAGCGTGAAAGACGTTTGGGACAGAAGACGGATTTGTCACTTGCCCGATCGGACCACTGCAGCGTCGTCATGACTTATCATTTGCCTGTGTTTTTAAGACTTGTTAATTAAAAAATTCAAGCGATTAAAAAGCGTTTGGGCACGAAAGACAACTACATTCAGTACACAGACAGCCGCGTGAGCCGCCTGTACGGGCAAATACAAAAGTATATCAAAATACCCGCCCTGGCAAGTAACTTTGTAGCTTTAACAATGATTAATCTATATTGAATTTATACACTGGAGTACAGATGCACCGATGTACCGGGCATTTTTTGTTTTATTTCAGACTATCTTCTGTTCCGTGCATGCACACAAACTGCACTGCAATCATTTCCCCAATGGCCATTTGTGTGGAAATATTACCTTATTATTATACTTAGTCAGTAAACGGGCGTTAACAGAGGCCAGAGATGCTGAAGACGGACACAAAGAGGAGAAAATACTGTAGCAGGCAGAACACGATCACTGTTCACGATGCGAGAAATATTGGAAGAAAATCCAAATATTGAATTTTATATGAATGTGTTTCTGAGGGGAACGGATTGTTTTCAGAAATGGCGTTTTCTTTTAATTTTGTCTCCGTGTTGCCAACTAATGTTCAGGGGAAGTTGCTAAAGGAAGGTTGATTTGTTGCTAAAAGTTGCTAAATGATGTGATTTCATTGCGTGATGACGTCATTACGTAATCACAATGCAAAAATTGTGTCACTACATCAAATCTCAGTATATGTTCATTTAGATTTGTTCGTAGCAATATAAATGCATAATATAGTATTAAAATATAAATAACTATTTTTAAATCCATTGAATTATCGAAAACGTACACATTTTTGAACGATTACAATTTAAGTTTTATACTTTAAAGCAGTTTATTAGTAGTTCGTTAGTATGCTGCACTTTAAGAAAAGTACAAAAATTATGCACAATCTACTGTGTTAATATGAAGGAATTTTCTGTATTGATTTTTCCACAGGTTTTTGTACCTGCATTTTTAATTACGCATTGTATTTTGTGTTTTCGGGTTACAACGGATAATGTCCTGGAAAATTACTAGCACCTTTTCCATTTTTCTGCATATTTTTCTTACAGTGTAACTCATCAACAATCGCAGGTACAAGCTACTAACAAAGTGTCTCATAAATGAAAAATAACAGTATTCAATTATTATTATTACTATTAAACAATTGCAAATAGCAGCTAACTTAATTCCTGTAACGTGTGTACTGCTAGGCATCTTTGGTTTCCTCTTTCTGTGAAATTTAGATGGAAAATGTGTGCCATTTTATTGTTTGAGTCACTTATCAAAAGTTGCTAAAAGCTGCCAAATACATTTTAAAAATAGCTAAATTTGTTGCTAGGTGCTTTTGGAAGAAAAAGTTGCTAGGGTAGTCTGAAAAGTTGCTAAATTTAGCAACAAAATTGCTAAGTTGGCAACACTGGTCTCCGTATGATGCATTTAAATGAGTGTTAATGGGTAATACATGCAGCGCTGCTGTGTTTACAGCTGTAACCAAGGAAACGCTGTATCACTGTACCATAAGCGCTGTCTGCTGTCAGAGTGAATTTGCACTTTCATTCAGCCCGTCTGCTGTTTCTGTGTCATGCAGATGTTTTCTGTAGCATAATTTCACAAAGCTAAAGCTAGTCCACTCTGTTTTTGCTTCAGATTTTGAAATTATACAGTCTAATATAAGTCAAACATTGCACTTTTTTCAATTCATGATTAAAATGCAAGAAAGATCAAGGTGCAACACAGAGTGAAGAATATGCAAATGTTATTTTTTATGTGATTTTTCAATTTCTGTACCTGAACATCTACAAACATAAAAACCTATTTTTGTGCTATAGGCCTATATTTAATTGTGCTATTACTTGTCATTTGTTCATTTGTTCTTATTTACTGGCTGTCACTTGTCTTTAATGTTTAAACTTTATATTTATGTTTGGCTAGTGATTTTTGCTGTGGTATCGAAATTGAAATTGAGAATTACAAAATTTTATTCTAAAATATTGGTGTCATATAAGCTTATTTATTGAAATACAAGATAACAGATCAAAAACAATGATAACAGCAACTATTTTATTTTTTGTGGCAGGGCCAGTGAAAAAATCCTTAGCGTTGATCCCTGCCTTTGAATATTGTTGTTGACAGTGGTGGACCTTGGAGTCAAAATTGTTGAGAACCACTGATCTAGACCAGCAAAATAAAACATTAATACCAAAGGAGAATTAATACATAAAAAAGTACAAACCCAATTCCAAAAAAGTTGGGACACTGTACAAATTGTGAGTAAAAAAGGAATGGAATAATTTACAAATCTCATAAACTTATATTTATTCACAATAGAATATAGATAACATACCAAATGTTGAAAGTGAGACATTTTGAAATGTCATGCCAAATATTGGCTCATTTTGGATTTCATGAGAGCTACACATTCCAAAAAAGTTGGGACAGGTAGCAATAAGAGGCCGGAAAAGTTAAATGTACATATAAGGAACAGCTGGAGGACCAATTTGCAACTTATTAGGTCAATTGGCAACATGATTGGTTATAAAAAGAGCCTCTCAGAGTAGCAGTGTCTCTCAGAACTCAAGATGGGCAGAGGATCACCAATTCCCCCAATGCTGTGGCGAAAAATAGTGGAGCAATATCAGAAAGGAGTTTCAAAAATTGCAAAGAGTTTGAAGTTATCATCATCTACAGTGCATAATATCATCCAAAGATTCAGAGAATCTGGAACAATCTCTGTGCGTAAGGGTCAAGGCCTGTTCAGAAGCCTGCATCTCTGATGGTATGGGGTTGCATGAGTGCGTGTGGCATGGGCAGCTTACACATCTGGAAAGACACCATCAATGCTGAAAGGTATATCCAAGTTCTAGAACAACATATGCTCCCATCCAGACGTCGTCTCTTTCAGGGAAGACCTTGCATTTTCCAACATGACAATGCCAGACCACATACTGCATCAATTACAACATCATGGCTGCGTAGAAGAAGGATCCGGGTACTGAAATGGCCAGCCTGCAGTCCAGATCTTTCACCCATAGAAAACATTTGGCGCATCATAAAGAGGAAGATGCGACAAAGAAGACCTAAGACAGTTGAGCAACTAGAAGCCTGTATTAGACAAGAAGGAACAACATTTCTATTCCTAAACTTGAGCAACTTGTCTCCTCAGTCCCCAGACGTTTGCAGACTGTTATAAAAAGAAGAGGGGATGCCACACAGTGGTAAACATGGCCTTGTCCCAACTTTTTTGAGATGTGTTGATGCCATGAAATTTAAAATCAACTTATTTTTCCCTTAAAATTATACATTTTCTCAGTTTAAACATTTGATATGTCATCTATGTTGTATTCTGAATAAAATATTGAAATTTTAAACTTCCACATCATTGCATTCTGTTTTGTTTTTTTTCAATTTGTACAGTGTCCCAACTTTTTTTGGAATCGGGTTTGTATATAACCTATAATTTAATACCAAACTCACCTATAATAGAAAATGATAAAATGACCGCTCCCTCTATGATTTCTATGCGGCGTTGGATAGCCCGAGATGCAAGTCTGCCCGCACCAGCACTTTTATTCCTGTGGGTGGTGTACAAAAATGTCTGCTTTGCGGCCCACCACAGGCCTGTGATCAGGAAGAAACATCCAGGCAATGCATGGCCTTTAAAACTTCCCATGATTTCCTAAATGTCCTGGAAATCAGAACAACAGTTTTATTTAATAATATAAAAACTACAAAACAAAAATATCTCATCATTATACTTCATATGTAAAAATGTGGCAAAGCAAAAGACCGTGTTTACTGGACACACTTAAAGACAAAATTGGAAACGCAGCAGTCAGAGTCTAACAGTGCTAGACAACCAAATACAGCATATTTATTGCCACCCTGAACAAATAATTCCACACACAATACACTGCAGCGGTTAAGGAAATGTCAGAGATACAGTACAAATCAAAAATGCAGAGGAAGGTGCTGCGAGCTCGCAAACCAAGTTAAATCAGAACGTCTACACTATTAATCTAGGAAGTATAAACCTACATACTAAGTGCAGTCTCCTGTCTGAAACATTCACCAGACACAGGATAGCTGATTTGCACTTGACAGATGTTTAATACTGAGTTTAACATTTAACTTTAAAGATCGATAAAAGCTACTTTTTTTTTTTAGCTTTTAATCAGTTAAATATAAAAGTAATCCAAACAAAAAGGTGTTTTCTGTTCCTCCTTTCCTCTTGTGGAGGATGATTTCTGTAATATTTAATCAACAGGCTAATCAGTACTTGGCCCTGATCTCATTCAGGTCCCATGACATTCAAAAGGAAGGCGATCATTACTGCCATAATCAGAGTGTGTCCTTGAGAACGTGACCTTTTATCACATAAATGTCTCCTGTTTACAACTGCTTTCAGAAAGTAAGCTAAATTCAAACATGTGAAAAGGACGCCATGTAAGAGCAGAGACAGCAAGCACATAATGATCAAATGAGGAAAAAAATATCACAGTTATGTAATAATGAGCGTTTGAGACAAAACTGAGATTCTTATTGCATAGACATTTTTTTTTTTTTTTGCATATGCTGTTCTGTAATGGCTTATTTCAATGGAATGTCGCAAAAATGTTCTTTTTAAAATGAAATTCAAATGGTCATCAATTACCCTCATGTCGTTCCAAAGCAATTCCCTTTTTGATAAGGAAGAAAGAAAGTCATAATAGACATGAGGGTGAGTAAATGATGACAGAATGTTCATTACTGGGTGAACTATTCCTGTATTTTATTATACACTATGACATTGAAAATCATGGCAATGAGAAGCGTTTCTGCAGCTTTAATCAAATCAGTCTTTTAGTGGTCTAAACACTCTGTTCCCTCTCGAGCTTTCACGAGACATCAAGGAGATATTTCTCCGTTATGGGAAATCCTCCATTCCAACCTTCCTGAAGTCATAGTGGCTCCAGCACATCAAATGAACTGGCCAATTGACGCGAAGTTGCAAACAACAGCATGCAAAAATATTCTGACGAGCTCGAGAGGCAGTATAAAATGCGGTGCACGCGACAATTACGTTAGAATCTTCTACTTCACCTGTTGAATTCACTATGGCAACAATCTGCAAGATCTGCGCGGGACCGATAGAGCCGCCGGATCAGCACGACTACTGCGTCGCCTGCCTGGGCCTGGCCCACGCCGAGGCGGCGCTGGACGAGTCCAATTGTGGGCATTGCGCGGGCCGGAAGTGCTCCGGACCTGCCGCAATGTGGCTCGTGGCCTATTTGGGATGAGGCCCACTGCCGCCAGCGTGTCTCTGGTGGGCCCTCCCGGTGACGGGAGCGTCGTTTTGTCGCTCCACCAACCCCAACGGTCACACCGTTCCCCGGTCTCACTCCCCGAGGACTGCTTCCGCCCTCCTTCCAACGTCGCAGAGTTTGTATCCTTTAGCCAGGAGGAGGGGGATGACTCGATGTCCATCTCGGCCTCGGAGAGGGAGGATTGGGCGGGATCGGAGTCCGATCAGCCGGACAGCAGAGGCCGTTAAGGATCTGCGCGTGGCGACGGACTTCGCGCTGATGGCGACGAAGCGAGCGGTCCAGGCTGTGGGTAAAGCCATGGGTTTTATGGTCGTCCTTCTGAGGCACCTTTGGTTGAACCTAGCTGACCTAAAGGATGTTGACCGTAAAGTGCTGCTGAATGATCCTGTGACTCCCTCCGGCCTTTTTGGTAACGCCGTGGAGTCCATTACTGAGCGCTTCGCGGAGGCTCAAAAGCGCGCCAAAGCCATGAGTCACGTGATGCCGAGGCGCGCTTTCCAGCAGCAGACGGCGAGATCCAGATCCTCGTCGGCACCTGGCTCTTCCCAGCGGAGGGATAACCCCAGGCCAGCGTCCGCAGCGGTGACGGCTAACGTTACTGCTCCTCGCCAGGAGCCGGATTTCCGCAGGAAGGCGTGGGGTCCCGGGAGGAAACGCCACGGCCAGCGGAGGAGACCGCAACGTGACTCTCGCCCGCCGCCGCCGGCTAAGCCGTCGTCCTGACGGTCTGAAGAGAGGAGGAGAATGCGTGAGCGGCCCGGCTCCCAAGCGCCGCAAGTTCAGGGTTTCAAATGTTTGTGTGTTGGATGTTCATTCAATAAAAATGCATACATTCTCACAGAAAGAGCTATTTCCTCCTCACTCAGTCAGTGCGGTGCCGCTCGCCCCGCCTCAGAGCAGTGCAGAGCCGCCGCCCACACACTCGCCGGCGCATCCAACGACCAAGCCGCAAAAGCCGCTATGTCAGTTACTGAGCACATGGGAAGTTATTCCGGGAATCTTGCGCTGGCTACTCAGTGTGATAGAACGTGGGTATCCGGTATACTCAATTCAGACACAGACCACCCCGTTTCAATGGCATGGTGCAGTCCCTAACATTACCCCGAAACGCCCTGGTTATGAGACAAGAGGTATGCAGGCTGCTCGAAAAAGGAGCGATAGAACGAGTCCCTCCTAGCGAGCTGGAGAGCGGGTTTTACAGGCGCTATTTCGTGGTACCCAAAAGAGACGGGGGACTCCGCCCGATTCTAGATCTCAGGCCCATCAACAGAGCGCTTTGCAAGCGTCCGTTCAGGATGATAACGCTGAAACAGATCCTGGCGCAAATTCGCCCCGGGGACTGGTTTGCGTCCGTGGAATTAAAAGTTGCGTACTTTCACATTCAGGTAGCACCACATCACAGACGTTTTCTGAGGTTTGCTTTCGAGGGCACAGCGTACCAATACTCTCTTCTCCCATTCAGGCTGGCTTTGGCCCCCCGCACTTTCTCGAAGTGCATGGATGCAGCACTTTCCCCTCTCAGAGCCAGCGGGATGCGCGTTCTCAACTATCTGGACGATTGGCTGATTTTAGCTCAGTCCCGGGACACGCTAGTCAGCCATATAGACACGCTGCTTCATCACTTGGAGTCCTTAGGGCTATATGTCAACATGCAGAAGAGCATTCTCGCCCCGAGTCAGTCTATTACATATCTGGGAGTGTGCTTCGACTCGGTGGAGATGAGAGCCCGCCTCTCTCGGGAGCGCTCGGCGGCCATTTTGTCTTCCCTGCGCCATTTCAGACTGGGCAGCTCTGTTCACTTGAAGGAATTTCAGAGGCTGCTGGGACTAATGGCGTCTGCTTCAGCGGTATGTCATCAGGGCTTACTACACATGCACCCGCTACAGTTATGGCTGAAATCTTGAGTCCCTTGGACGACGTGGGCTTCGGGCCATTTGCTCAACCCCGGTCTCCCACGACTGCATCGAAGCGCTGAAGCCATGGCGCAACCCAGATCTCTTCAGCCTGGGGTTCCCCTGGGCTTGGTGACGTCGCGCGTTGTGGTCACGACAGACGCATCGACTCGGGATGGGGAGCAGTGTGCGAGGGCATGCCAGCTTCGGGGCTGTGGTCAGAACCCCAGAGCCGGTGGCACATAAACCGCTTGGAGCTGGAAGCAGTGTTCTTAGCTCTAAAGGATTTTCGGCCGCAGCTGGAACAGCGACAGGTACTGATTCACACCAACAACATGTCTGTGGTCTCGTACATAAAAAACCAAGGAGGCGTACGTTCCAGGGCTCTGTACAAGCAAGCAGCAAATCTCCTGCTATGGGCGGACCGTCACTTTCTCTCCATCAGAGCAGCGCACATCCCCGGTCTCCTGAACCGCGGGGCGGACATGCTTTCGAGGAAGGGGATTCCTCAACTGAGAGTGGAGGTTGAACCCCGAGTCGGTCCGGATGATTTGGACCCGCTACGGGAGAGCGGAGGTGGATCTGTTCGCCACGAGCGAGAATGCGCACTGCCCGCTGTTCTTCTCCCTGTCTCACTCCCCGCTGGACGGGGATGCTCTGACATCGCACTGGCCAGCGGCCAGGCTGTACGCGTTTCCTCCAATCAAGATATCGCCACTGGTGTTATGCAAGATCAGGGATGAGGGGCTTCGGTGATACTCATCGCCCCGAACTGGCCGAACCAGCCTTGGTTCCCGGACCTGACAGAGCTGCTGGTAGCGCCGGCCTGGCCGATCCCTATCAGGAAGGATCTGCTGTCTCAAGTGAGCGGCTCGGTGTGGCACCCGAACCCAGAGTTATGGAGCCTTCATGTGTGGCTGCTTCGGGGATATCAGAGGAGCTGAATGCTCTGCATTCTCGTGTTCTCGACACGCTCTCGGAGGCACGGGCGCCCTCCACGAGGCGTTTGTATGCTCTGAAATGGGGAGTGTTTGTGAAATGGTGCCATGATGTTCATATCGACCCGGCTGCTTGCTCCGTGTCGGATATTCTGCGTTTTCTACAGTACAGACTGGATAGTGGATCTCTGCCATCAACACTGAAAGTCTATGTGGCCGCTATTGCCTCATTTCGTTCCCCGCTGGGCGGGCAATCGATCGGTAGGCACGCGCTGGTGGTGAGTTTTCTTAAGGGAGCGAGGAGATTGCATCCCCCACGTCCGCCTTCAGTCCCGCCCTGGGACCTAGAGGTGGTGTTAAGAGCTCTTTCACAGCAACCATTCAAGCCTTTAGCATCCGTTGATATGAAGGAGCTATCCCTCAAAACTGCACTTCTTCTTGCCCTCGCTTCGGCTAAGCGCATAGGGGATTTACATGCGTTTTCTGTGGACAGTGACTGTATTCGCTTTGGAACCGGTGACTGCAGCGTCACTCTCCGGCAGAGACCGGGCTACATGCCTAAATCACTATCTACCCCCTTCAGAGCGCAGACTGTTTCGCTGTCTGCCCTGTCTTCTGAGTCATCGACCTCGCGTGATGCGGACGCTCAGACTTCGGTGTGCCCCGTCAGGGCTTTGAGGACTTACATAGACCGTTCGGCCAGCTTTCGGCAGTCTGACCAGCTTTTCGTGTGCTACGGAGGTCGTACGAAGGGCCGGGCCATGTCAAAACAAAGACTTTCCCACTGGATTGTGGACGCCATCACGGCTACTTATACGAGCCAAGGTTTGGAATGCCCCTTTCACATTAAGGCCCACTCAACAAGAGCTATCGCCTCCCCCTGGGCGTGGTCGAGAGGTATGTCTATTCAAGATATATGCTTTGCAGCCGGCTGGTCTTCCCAGAATACCGTCGCCAGGTTTTACAAGCTGGACGTTCAGTCCTTAGCCTCCCGAGTGCTGTCGGTGAGTGACTGATTCACGTTTATGCTACCTCTATTCGTGTGTTGCTGCCTTGATTATCATGTTATGTGTTATGCTGTTAATACCGCTATCTCTGTGCAGCCCCTGACAGTAATGTTGTCGCTTCTGCCCTGATCTCAGCGCAGCCGACGTTATTAATGACCAGATATGCAAATTTCGTATGCCTGGGCATTAGACGCTCATTGGCTTATCGCCACCTATCAGCTGCGCGCCCGCATAACAAGAGTCGAGATTGGTTGGGAATTGTGTGTGTTATATCTTCGCTGAGTGTGTGACTTGTACAGGCTGCTCGTAGCCTCTCTCACGGCGGGATTGAATATCGTTCCCATAACGGAGAAATACCTCCGTGATGTCTCGTGAAAGCTCGAGAGGGAACGCTCCGGTTACTATCGTAACATCGGTTCCCTGAGAGCGGGAACGAGACATAACGGTGGTCACAGTGTTCGCTGCTCGATCAGCTAACCTGCGTTCAGTATCAGATTCTGACGTAATTGTCGCGTGCACCGCATTTTATACTGCCTCTCGAGCTCGTCAGTATTTGCATGCGGTTTGCATACTTCGCGTCAATTGGCCAGTCATTTGACTGGCGGGAGCCAATAGGACTTCAGGAAAGGTTGGAAGGGAAGGAGTTCCCATAACGGAGAAATATCTCCGTGATGTCTCGTTCCCGCTCTCAGGGAACCGAGGTTACTATAGTAACCGGAGCGTTCTTCAGGATGCTCTGCTGTTACCATAGAGACTGAAGCTTTGCGAGTCTCTCCGGTGAAGAGGCCCGATCCTCTCAGGTATTGTACATAAAAGCATACTTTGTAATACTGAACCAAATAAGGGAAACCACAGTGCAGTTTTACAAAGAATAATCATAAAAACTGCATGTTTCACGATAAGATGACGGAAGTAGGTTTTTTAAATCGTTTAAAAACCTTACCTGAAAAACGAAACACGCACCGTTTTCTGTGGAAGACTATTAACGTCTCGATTTTATAAACCGCTTCACATATAATGTTTATTGAGGATAAAGGTGTGCTGTGTTCACGCTTTATTAGGCTCGCAAGAAGACACGCTATCTTACACTAAAACACCCATCTCATGCTATGCTATAATGATGTTTTCTTTTTTATTCACAGTCTTATAGGGAATAAAAAAACAGTATTCTAGTTAATTACACATATGGAACAGTAACGTTAATTGCGTTAGCTCGCCACCTAACGCTAGGTCCGTTGTTGTTTGATGTATTAAGACATTTTTTAAGTAATACAATTTACTTCATTCGGGGAAAGTGGTCTGTATTATGATTTAAGAATACATAGTTGATATCTTACCTTATAGATTGACCAAATAATGGGTATATTCTTGAAAATATTAAGAAGAAATCTCAGAGTCGATGTTTTTTCCCCTCGAGAGAGACTGATGCTGTAACAGTTCACTAAATTCTTTCAAACAGCCTCACACGACTCTTCTTCGTCTTGTTTCAGCATCGTGACTGTTTATTCCATCAGGAACTAGCACATTAACAACTTCTTCCACTTTTCCAGCTGTTTCACCACCAGATTTGAGGGTTTCTCTTTTTCAGAGCGTCTCCTCACTGGAACCTCCCATTTCATGAAACGATTGGTTCATGAAGAGACCAGACGTCAGTGTTTCGAATTTGATTGGTTAGCTTACCTGTCAATCAACAGTTGGTCTCTTTTCCACGTGTGCATCTTTTTCTCTCTCCGAAAGAATCAGTGGAAGATTGACCGCTACAGTCAAAAGAAATTTCAGGCCAATGGAATAAACTTATAAAATATATTTTGAAAACGTACTTCTATTTTAAAACCTTGGTAAATCAATACATAGATAGATAGATCACAATTAATGTACATGTTCTCTTTAAAGTTTTAGGTAGCCTACTTACTTATGCCTAATGCTTTGGTCCAATTGTTGTAGAATATTTTGATGACATGCTGTTTTATTATAACAGTTTTTACAGAGTTTTGTTAGCCTTTTACAGTTATTGAATGGTTTATAAATGTAGGGCGGGACATGAGGGCAGGGTTTGGGTATACGTGCTCAAAGAGAGGACCTGGCAACGGAGAGAAGAATGTCATCTCAAATATTATTTATTTTACACTTTATAACGTGGCACTCATATTACGAAGTTACATGGAAACTGAATTCATTTAAACTAAACAGCATCCTGGCACCAAATCTATGAACTCAATGAATTCTGTAAAAACAAAGTAGGGAGCAACAGCCTACTTTAAAAATAACAGCACTATATAAAAACTTTATAATAGCATAGGCTAGGTATTTCTTAATCTGTTAATATTTAATTAAAAGTATGACTTTAGTACAAACAACATACATCTTTGAAACGTACATTTCTGATCATTAGAAAATCACAATATGTTGGACAGAGTCTAAAATTCTCTGCCTTTGAATTTGGCATGTGTACGTTAATGGGTAATTCAGATGTGCATTGTGCAATACATGAGATATGGACAAAGAGAAAACAAAAAGGCTCTGTGGTCAGACACTTAGCATGCACGGTTTTCAGCCTATCCAAACTTCCTGTCCTTATCACACCACAGAGGAAAATAAGCAAGAAAGATGGAAAAAGAGGGTCACAAACAAATAAAGACAAAGCTCTTGAGATTCATATAAAGGATGCACATTCAAAATGGTCTTTTCCTAGGCAGCGTGTGCAAGCAAAAGACCATATAATCATGCAGGACTGCTACACACATACTCGTGTGTCTTTTTTTATTTATTTTTTTATTCACATATAAACACACTGAATCAGTTTCCAGGGTCACAGGCTACAAGCAGACATGGAAATATCGTGCAGTGATGAAAAATGGACATTGTCAGGGAAACTGGACACGAGCAGAGGACCAGAGGGGCTCAGGCATGGTCACATGAACTCGACAGGAGGGACAGGACTGTTTCTGCCAAAGCCATTTCTCAATGCACTGAAAGAAAGCAAAGACAAATTATGGAGGGTCATTCAAAGCCAGAATGTGGCTGTATATAAAAACTGAAAACTACTGAAACATACATCTGCTCAAGCTAAACATATTGCAACATTTATTGCTTTTAAAGAACTGCAAGCTTAGTAAAACACACTATCAGTCTGAATTTAAGTTTACATGATGTTAAAAACCTTTTGATTTGCATATTTATGCTTAAATTCTTGAAAAAAAAATGTATTTGTCCACAAATATATTTATGAATATATTTACAAATAGTTGACTTGTAGTGCAGCCTATGCGAGATAAATGCTAAAGGAAATTATGTTCAACTAAACTAAATGTTTCCATTCCAGAAGAAAAGACAAAAAAGTTATATATACATTTATATCACTAAGACCCATAGCAGAGGCATGATTGCACTTGCATGACAACTGCAGATCTGTTGACCTTGAGGGGCAGAACTGTGACCCATCATTGATTTCCATTGCAGTGGCATGATTAGCCACCAGCTAATTTCCAGCATATGCATTTAACAAGCTACTGTAGCTTTATGAACGCAACTCCTGATGACCTGCAAATTCAGGATTTTACCATATTCACACAGCATCCATAATTCCAAATCAAAAACCAGCCAAAACATCTTATATTCACAGTTTGGTTTTCTAATCCAAAATAGCTGTATAAAATGAACAACAGGATCATGAATAATAGCAACAATCAATGCACATTAACTCTGAAAAACAAAATTTGAGCGACAGTTTAGTAATACACAGACTATAAAAAAACATATTATGGTTTATATAATTCTCACCATGTAGGTAAAGAACAAAAAGTACAAAATCATGACATTTCAAACAGCAATATTTATAAAATATAAATGACTTGGAATGGGAAAATAAATAAAAATGCTGGTATCTACTGTTGTTCTTTGCTTTTTTATGGTCAAAAGGGGGGGGGGGGGGAGGGGGCGGGGGGGACATTGCCTGCAAACCAGGTTAATTTTTAAGCAATAGTAGTGAAGCTAAACACAAACTATAACTGACAATTAACACGTTTTTGGATAAATAGGAACGTGATTACTGTTTAGTTTAACTACTTTTCATACATACGTAACACTCTTTAAAAAATAAATGTTTTTAAAAATTGTTTTTTTTTTTTTTTTTTTTTCTTATCTACAGAAAACCTTTTTCCATTATAAAGAACCTTTTTTGCAATGGAAAGGTTCCATAGATGGTAAAGGTTCTTTATATCTAAATAATAAATTTAAAGAACCTTTATTTTTTAGAGTGTATTTTAAACAAAAACAATCAACGTTGTCTACGCAAAGAGAGTTGGCGACGGGGTAAACGATATTCCTCCTGTCCAGGGCAGAACGGTATCTCCTTTCCTCGCTCACAAGCAGGTGCAGAACTCCCACTACGTGGACGTGCGCTGTGCTCCGGCCATTTTGCCTTCCCAATCCATAATCAGAAACAGCAGATTCAGTGTATAGCTGGCGCAAAAGCAGCAAGTAACCAGACAAACATGCATGCCAGTTGGGGAAAAGCACCGATTTTGAAAATACCCTTGTTCACTTGGTGTCATGTGTAAACTTCTATTTCCATTCACCCACTGCTTCAGTTAACAATTTGATACTGTTAGAAGACAACAAGAGGAGAGAAATGATGCAGGAAGTATTTACCTCTTTATGAAAATGATGGCCACAGTGAAGTTCTTGGATGCCACCCCTTCTATTCCATAGTTCTTCATGGCAAATAAGACATATGCTATCTGCATCACCCTACAAACAAACCAGACAAAATCATCCAAAAGTGTTATATTAGGGCATTGATGCACTTTATGCATATTAAAGTATACGGTATACAAGTTTTTAAATGAAGTTTCCTTGGCTCACCAAGGCTGCAGTTGTTTTGATCAAAAACACAAAAAGTAATATTGTGAAATATTATTACAATTTAAAAAAATGTTTTCTGTTTATATTTTAAAACTTAATTTATTCCTGTTATGGCAAAGCTGATTTTTCAGCAGCCATTACTCCGGGCTTCAGTGTCACATGATCCTTCAGAAATCATTTGAATATGCTGATTTGGTGCTCAAGAAACATTTTTTAAAATTATTAGTATTATTATTCTTTCTTACGTGAAAACAGTTTTGCTGCTTAGTATTGTTTGGGAAATGGTGCTAAAAGTTCTCACGATTCTTTAATGAAATTTCAAAAGAAAGGCATTTATTTGAAATGTTTTATAATATCTGTCACTTTTTATCAGTTAAATGCAATTTAAAAAATCTATTTCAAAACTAAATTGATTGATTGATTGATTGAACAGTAGAGTATACAGTACTTAGTACAATAAAGTAGGCCTACTAATTAATTTGGCCTATATATCGCCACCTGTATTTAAAACATGCAATTGCATGTCACTTGCAAATGCAAAAGAGTTAACCTCAATGCTTTGGCACTGCTCTACTGCACGGTTTGAGGAATTCCAGTGGTTACAAACGATCACCTTCAGAGGATTTGTCACGTTGCATCAAGACCCACTGACGGTACGAGGTACCAACAAAACTTATAGCCTATATCAGAAAAAAAGCCATCTGAGCATTTAAGTGTGATATCTGCCGTTATGGTTCGGATCTTGTTTTGACACATGCTCAGTCCCCTTCCCTTTTTGATTGCAGACTCTCAGTTCCAGAGTATTTGTTTTGAAAAGCTTATTTGCACAAAATCACACATTTGTGAAAATGGTGTGAGCATGCACATTACATGTTCAGTTTGCATAGTGTGTGGCCTGGTGTAATGGAGGCCAGCTAGTAAGAGCTGTTCAGGTAAACCTCACTCCCCTGATCTCAAAAGGCACCTACCCCTGACACTAGGGGCCCTGGTCTTTAGCGTCCTTGTCAGCGTGCCTGCCTCCCATGTCGGAAACGCCTATTTGAATCCTGCTCAATCCGGGTTAAGTAGAACCAGAGGGGTTACATTGGTGCCGTGACCCGGATGGGAGTGAGGTTAAGGGGGTGAATGTAATGGAGGCCAGCTAACAGCTGTGGAGGTAAACTTAACTCCCCTGATCTCAAAAAGCTTACTAGCGACTTATGCTGGTTTGATATTTGAATTGAATGCAACGATAATGAGACATTTTTAAGTATTTTTTAAGACTTTTTTGGTCTGCTGTATGTAACATGACATCATCTGGTCCCTCACCTTCTGGTTATTGAAACGCAGCCTCTTCTCTAAGCACTCAGTGAGCTCTGGAATGGTGCTGATGTGACATTCAGGTCCCACCACTTTGGTTCGGCTGTTTTCGTCTGAAGACATACGGCGGGCACGAGGATGAGAGTGCACCTCCTTCTCCTCACGGCCCTTTAGGTGGACAGGGCCAGGGGCCATGGTGTTAGCATGGAAATGATTCGCCTGCATGGCTTCTAGCTGAGACTTTTCAATACAGAATCCAGGACAGAAAGAGAGGGAGAAAGACCATGACATAGAAAGAAGTAATAAGCTACATATAAGCTAGATTCATTTACATTTACATTTAGACATTTAGCAGACACTTTTATCCAAAGCGACTTACAAATGAGGACAAAGGAAGCAATCAAAATCAACAAAAGAGCAAAAAAAATGCAAGTGCTATAACAAGTCTCAGTTAGCTTAATGCAGTACACGTAGGAAGGTTTTAAAAAAAAAAATCATATAATAAATAAAACGAAAACAGATAGAATAGAAAAAGAATAGAGCAAGCTAGTGTTAGAGGCCTGTTTTGCTTTTGTTAATCAGAAGTCATAAAGTCTGTAGTAAATTTAGTAAATAAAGAGAGTGCAAGTCTAAAAGGGGCAGTTTATTTTTTATTTTTTGTAAAGAATAGAATTAGAATAGAGAGTGCTAGAGTTAGAGGGTCAAATAAAGATGGAAGAGATGTGTTTTTAGCCGATTCTTGAAGATGGCTAAGGACTCAGCTGCTCGGACTGAGTTGGGCTGGTCATTCCATCAGGAGGGAACATTTCATTTAAAAGTCATAGAAAGTGATTTTGTGCCTCTTTGGGATGGAAAGAGGGCACAACGCTTGCTGAACGCAAGCTTCTACAGGGCACATAAGTCTGAAGTAATGAATTTAGGTAAAGGGGTGCAGAGCCAGTGGTGGTTTTTGGCAAACATTAATGCCTTGAATTTTATGCGAGCAGCTATTGGTAGCCATTGCAAACTGATAAACAGTGGTGTGACGTAGATTCTTTTCGGCTTGTTAAAAATGTATCTTGCTGCCACGTTTTGGATTAATTGTAAAGGTTTGATAGAACTGGCTGGAAGACCTGCCAAGAGAGCATTGCAATAGTACTTGTATAACTTGAATAATCATTTTGCACTTAATTGCAGTAAATATTCATAATAGTCTGTAGGCTCTGCCATGGAAAGGGTCAAAATAGGTTAATTATACTTGAGCAGCCCATAATGACTTGTGTAAGCGTTTCACTTGAAGTCAAGCTAATCATAGGAGCTTCACCTATTAACCTTGAGCTATTTACTGTCATTCACTATTGCCTCTTGGGCTGGATTACGCTGTTTCCAAATAGCTACATTACTTTCAACCAAGACATACTGAGCATGTATGCATTGCCAAAACTAGTTTCCTGACCTAATGCAACATAGTACAAATATGCACTTATCAAATATGCAAATATGCACTTGCTTGCAGAAAAATACACATTTGGAAAAAAAGGAAAATGCTTTTGGAATAGCACTTTTTACACTGATTGCATTACAATCAGATCTTAGCATAATGAATAATTCGATTTAAGCAACAAAACAAATAGATACATATAAAGCAAGTGGTAAACTTATGCATAAGAATTTTGATTTTAATTTTCATCTTATTTTCAAGAGAGAGCTGCTTTCTAGTCAATATCTTATCACTATAATTAATTTAATCTACGTTGCATACGAACTATGCAAAGTAGTCGATATATGCATCGTATTTAAATTATATTTACTAATAGTGTTTTTTACACACACACACACACACACACAAAACACACACACACACACACACACACACATACACATGTCTGGTTTGCTATCCTTGTGGGGACTCTCCATAGGCGTAATGGTTTTTCTACTGTACAAACCATATTTTCTATTGCCCTACACCAACACTACCCCTAAACCTACCCCTTACAGGAAACTTTCTGCATTTTTAGATTTTCAAAAAAACTCATTCTGAATTATTTATAAGCCTTTTGAATTACAGGGACACTGAAAATGTCCTCATAAATCACATTCTCGTTGTAATACCTATGTCATACCCATGTTATTATACAAATTTGTGTCCTCATAAACCACATAAATATGCACACACACACACACACACACACACGTTGGGTTTACATGTTTTATGGAGACATTCCATAGAGGTTCCATAGAGGTTTAACCCCTAAAACTTACCCTCACACAAAACTTCATTCTGAATGATTTATAAGTTTGTTTGTTGTCCCCATAAGGTAAAACATTACTGGTATTACTATCTTTGTGTGGGGATGTAGGGAATAATATAGTTGATAACCTACGCTAGAATCAGTAAAATTATGACATGACAAATTATGCTTAGCACAAAGTGCAGGAACATAACAATAAATTTCTTCTGTAACTAAAGAATACTGAACCTTTATCAAATATTTATTTGACTTTTTATGTAAATTGGGATTATTTAAAGCTAACTGCTTGTAAATGGAGAGCATTAGGAATTGAAGGATATTCAATTTAAATAATCAGTTCTGGTTTAAATCTACAGGCTCACCTGCAAATACATATTGGTTTGTATATGATATATTGTTGAAATTGCATATATATATATACATTTAAAATTAGCAGTAACCATGCATCCATCACATTTTTTTTTAAATATTCTTCCCTCCTGTCTATTTGCTATAATGAAAAAATGCTGATTATGCGGACCATGTGTACAGTGTGTACACATATGAAGGGGTTGTGAGGCGTGAGAAAGAGCGTGTGAAGCACTGATGTGTGGGGGAAGAGAACGAATTGCTGCTGGGTCACTACCGCTAATCAGAGCACTCTTTCCTGTTATAGAGGTTTTCTTCCAAAACCCATTATGCATTGCGTTACCCAGCTTTGTTTACATGATCAGCTCAGGCTGCATGTAAAACACAGCAAAATCATGCCTTAAGCCATAAACACATAGTAATAGACCCCTGCTGGACTGCTAGACTGGACATTGTCAATGTATTAGCTGGCTCCCTGATGCATTAAAGAAAAAAGGTTTGAGGCTGTTTGTTACAGTGATTTATTTACCACAGTGTTGTTCTTATTAAATTCCCTTTTCTCATGGTAAAATATCTTATTCCTTTTATAAAATGGCAGCACCGGTACAATAATAAAAGACACCAATGTTTAATAAAAAGTTAAATCTATTGTTAATAATTATGAATATTAGTTGCATGATAATGTTTAAACTGTATACAATTATTTGAATTATATACATAATATTTGAATAATATTTTTATGTATATTATATTAATTGAGATATGGTTAACTTTATGGTTTATGGTATTATGACATATTATTATTATTATTTGAAGCCTAAGTAGTATATAGATTATGAATTAATAAAATACAATAAGAATAAAACAATATTTCGTTGCCAAAGATATAGTTCCCATCCATTAAAAAACCTCTTTTTTTTTACATGATTTTGTCAGGCTCGTCATATTAGATTTTTAAGTTAAACGGAATATATATAGAATATATATAAATATATATATATATACTGAATATATATTACTAATATAATATTATAATTCTATATATATATAAATATATCTTATATATAATACTGGTATTATAACGGTATGATTCATTATGATCATTATATTATATATATTATTTTAATTATATATAAAAACAAGCCAAGCAATATTATAGTTCATAATCCTAACTGTGCCTCAAGGCTTTTGACATGCGTCAAAGCAGAATTTTAAGTTTAATAATTTTAAACAAATAAAGACTAATATTTAATGATTATAGATAATATTACATATTAGGCATAAAATAATATCTTTTAATAATTATATTATTTATGCTTTAGGCTAATTGCTATATATTATTGTAATTGATTTGTGAGTGAAGCGGTCATTTTCTCCATATTTACTGTATTTATTTGTTTGGCCAGTGTTGTTGTGGATTTTGGTTATTTCTTTTGTAGGCTTGAATAAAATGAAATCATTATATATTAATATAATATAATAAATTATAATTTATATCTATTATTTGTAAAACCATATTTCTCAAGTAATTTAGTTCCTCTATACCTAACTGTTGGATCGTTCATAGTGATTGTGAACATGGATCGTCAAATCAGAATTTTGAGTTTTATGAATAATTTTAAATCACTACAAAATCTATATTTAATTTTACTATAAATAAAAATTATTTAAAACTTATAAACATTTTTATGTTATTTTCATATTAATTATACATTTGTAATTATAATACATTTATAGTTTATGATCATTTCTGAATATTATATTATATTATCCTAACTGTTGGCTCGTTTTACAGTGATTTTGAATATAGCTTGTCCAATCAGTTGACACTATCAATTTTATAACAGGAAACTCTTTTGTTTAGTATTGTACAGTTATATATTGCATTTCTGATCATTCCCATTCTATTAACATAATTCCACATGTGCGATCACTACCTTACCATGCAGGGCAAAGAGGCACGGCGGTCAGCTTTGTTGCGTGAGGGCCTTCTAAAACTTCTCTTCCTATCTTTGGCGTGCTCCTCCCCTACCCCATGCCCCCAGTAGCTGCTCATCCACTTGGTGAAGTTCCCATCATCATCCTCGTCATTGTCCATAAGCGCGGGAAGCAGCCGAAGAGACAGCTTGGGGACCGGTGTGCGGAGCTCTCGGTGAGGCTCCTGTCTCCTGCAAAGAAAAAACGCACCAGGGTGCAGCCGGCGTACAATGATCCAGCTGGGTCAGGTGGGGCTGCTGCTGCTGTAGTCCTGGAGCTTCTAAGGAACTCTTTCGTGGAAGGCAGTGTGAGGTCCAGACTCCAGACTGTGTATGATGGGCTGGGCTTGGCTTGGCGGTAGGTTGTAATTAGATTCCTCCAGTTAGGTGCTCACAATGTGTGGGTTTAATTGCTCTAAGCCGACCCAAAAATATGCACACAGCTTTTGTCAAAGTCTTTAAATAAGTGAATAAGCTGTCATTATTAACATGGAGACGGAGGGGGGAAGGAGGGAGGAGAATATTATATAGATGTGGGAGACAGGTAGAGGAGGGAGAGGGCGAGCTAGATAGACACAGAGAGAGATAGAGAGAGAGAGAGAGGATGGTGTTTTTGGGTTGGTGCTCTGCTTTTAATCTTTCCATTACAGAGTGATGGGCCTGGGGGTGGGAGTTAGTCTCACACACTCTGAGCAACTCCAATTCTCCCATACTTTCCACTCACTGAGCACATCAAACCTGTCAATAATTATGGACTGCTGCAGGCGAGAACCAGTATGTGTTGAGAGTCAGTGTGAGTGTGTATTTATGTTTCAGTACTGTCTGTATTGAGTAAAGTAAGGCTGCCAATCGATGCAGATGGCATCTATCGAATGCAATGGCTAGACTTTGTTCTAATCATGACAAATGCTTTGTAGTATAACCATTAGGGCAGTAATATCAGTTGGGTAACACTTTACTTGAAGCCTTTGTGTATAATTTATTATATAGGCATTTATAATGTATGTTGTAAAGCATTATATCTTTTCATAAACAATTGTAACCAAACTTAAGATACTTTTGAATGTTTGCAGCATTGGACCCCATTGACATTGACTTATTGTATGGACTTTATTTTTTTAATTATTTCTTCTTTGGTCTTGCACAGAAGAACGAAATATGCATACAGGTTTAGAACAACATGAGGGTGAGTAAATAAGGACACCATTTTATTTTTGTGTAAACGATCCTTTCACTGCATCACAAAATCCAAAATTAGGATGAATCATAAATAATTATGTCTGCCTATATCAAGCTCCACTGTATATTTGCAAAATGCACAACGTTTAGCCATTCACAAATTAGCCTCACATTCCAAATGTTGCAGCTGCGTGTATTTTCCCATGTATTTTCTGCTGACCCCATTTTAGAATATGATAAAACCCCTCCCCTTCAGGAAGAAGCAATCTAGGGCACACAGCACCCACCCCCAAGCCTCGTCTACTGTCCTGCTCCAGTTGTTCCCACCGCTGTACTCTGGGGCAGCAGAGCGTACAGTATGAGAGGACAGAGACACTGATGATACACAACACCTGTGGCCATGTCTGTTTGATCCTTGCCCTTGCCCTTAGTGTTGTTGTGTGAACTCTGTGAATTCTGGGTCACTATATGACTATTTACTTATATTATTCCTTGTGTTCAGCAAGAAATATTACCTACATTAATTATGGTTAAAACAGAATGCAATACAGCATAATTTTAAAGCTTGTTTGGAAATGATGCTGAATAAAAATATTATGTTCAAAAGTGTTTCATATTTTAATGATGGATATTTATGGTTTAAAATTTCTGGGACAACGTAAAAAAATTTAGTAATTTGATTAAAAAATCTTACACTCATCAAGGCTCCACTTATTTGATAAAAATACAGTAAAAACAGGATTATTTAAAAATATTTTACAATTTAAAAGAACTGTTTTATATTTTAAATGGTAAGTTTAGTATTTTATATATATAAAAAACGAAATTTGCAGCCAAGTACTTTGGAGTCTTTGATGATATATAAACTTCAAAGCAACAGCATTTAATTGAAATTATTTATTTATTAAAATCGTTGGAGAGACAATTGTAAAAGTACGTATGTAGTGTGTGTGTGTGTACATATACAGTATATTCTATATCTATATATATATAACAATATACTTTAGTGTACCATTATAAACAAATATTTTTTAGAAGTAAAGAATTGAAAATAATTTTATAATTTAACATCAGCAAAAAAAAAATCACTGACTTTCTTGTAGATATAAAATTTTCTCAACAGATTGTTTTTTAACAAAAGCAATATGAGAATGTGTAAAAAAAAAAAAAAAAATTTAACTTCTTATCCCAATTGCAGGCAATACTGGAAGAAGAAACTGTGTCCTTACATACATCAACACAAGTTGTTTCTAATCAAAGAAATCTAAATGATCATCTCTTTTGCAATTCAAGGACCTTAATCTTCTTATCCTGCCATCCCATGCAGATATTCGCATAATTTAGATTGTAACACGGGTTTAAAGTTGATTAATCATGTTGTAGTGGATAACAAGTAAGAGGTCTTTTGTGGTTGGGTTGAGTGTGACCAAATACAACATCTTCCTGACAAAAGGAGCAATTGAACATGGATAAATGTTGAACATTATTACAGTAAAACAGTCTTGTTCCCAGTTTCAGTGCAAACTTTTGTGCATGAAGCAACTGTTTATTTGATATAAAGTCCCCCCTGTTTGTGGTTCTATTTCAGGAGTTTTCATACACTAAAATAGTCCTTATTCCATATTTTCCCATATAAAAAAAGCAGAGTTTGGTTGCTAAACAGAGCTCTGAATAATGAACTTGTGGTCCAAAAAGGACAGAGTGCTTCTAAACTTGGAGCCAATCCTGTTGTGTTCTGTCACACGCAGTATAAGTAATCGTCTCTAGAGGAGGTCACCTACACACTCCGAGGTTTTGATGACAACAGCATTTACATGTGGAAATGAACTCCTTTAAATTATTATTCACTCTATGTACAGAATAGAGGAGTCAATACTGAAATCGCCATTTGCAATACTAGTTTATACTAGTGGTTTATACTGTACTCTGTCCGTACAGAACTGGATCTAGCTGCTGTGTGTACATGGCCTGAGAGTGTTTATTAGGCCTTAGAAGACCCCATGACACAGTTTACCGCACAGAGTGAGGAGAAAGTGAGAGTGTCTTATGAGGATAACCACTGTCCTCAAGGTGTCTATCATTGAAACAACGTGGTATGTAATATTAATATATTTTCAGTGTGTTCTTCAGATTCTTAGTTTTGAATGACCTTAACCTGGATTCACTGAAAGATGTGTGAAGAGACCTTGGCTCTTTTCTAGGCTGAATGCATACAGGGAGACAGTAGCCTTGGTCTCATAACTACGTTACTAGCACAAACACAAATTGATCATGTCTCGTGTTCTAGCTAAGAGCTATGATTGATCTAAACTTGTTATGGCAGTGTGCAATCAATTGACATTTTACATCATGTGTCAACCAGAGCACCTAGATACAGTGTAGCAGACTTTTTTTTTGACTACTGAACATGCTCACTGTTTTGAAATCTGATTTTTGAAAATGTAAAATCCATCCATGTATTTTAATCAACACATCTATGAGGAGCCTATATTATAATATAATATATAAACTAAAATGTACATGTATATGTGTGTCTAATACATAATTATCAGCACCCCTAGAATTTTTTATTTATTTATAAATTTTTATTTGTGGTAAATTATTGTGTAATTTACCAGCAATTTCTGATGTGAAATTTGTTTTAACCCCCCCCCCCCACCCCCCCTCCCCCACTTTCATACCCAATAGGGCAAGTTATAATACTCAATATTGTGGCAGCATCCAAAGCATGTCATAAGCACATGCAGTGGGCCTGAAAAAGGTGTCTATACACTATTCACAGACCAGAACCAGAACAAAGAGCACCACCAGTTTAATAAAACTTGACCTTGCCAACTGAAGATACTCAAGGAGGAAGATAATGCACTCAGTACAGTCTTTGTTCAACTGAAAGGGGACATTCATTACAGAAATGAATGCATTCCTTCTTCAGCTTACCTTCACCAGTGAGGATGACTGAAGTTTTAGTTCTACAGTCATTTTGGTAAATCTCAAGTTAAAGATTGAGATATTAAAGCAGCACTGTGTAACTTTTGGAGCTCTAGCGGTTAATAAACAGAACCAGTGTTGCCAACTCATTTCAGGGGAAGTCGCTAAGGAAAGTTCGATTTGTTGCTAAAAGTTGCTAAAGGACGTTGTGATGTCATTGCGTGATGACCTCATCACGTAATCACGACGCAAAATTGTCACTACAACAAATCTCAGTAAAACATTTTATTATATATGTTAATTTAGATTTTGTTCGTAAAATAATATAAATGCATAATATAATGTTAAAATATAAATAACTTTTTTTATTTATATACAACATTGAATTATTGAACACTTACACATTTTTGAACGATTACAAGTTTTTTTATTAGCTAGTAAACTAGTAAAACTACACATTCTGAACAATTATGGTTTTAAGCAGTGTATTAGTAGTCAGTATGCTACACTCTAAGAAAAGAATTCACAGGTTTTTACCTGCATTTTAAATTACGCATAGTATTTTGTGTTTCGGGTTAAATGGTTACAATGGTTAATGGATAATGTCCTGGAAAATTACAAGTACCTTTTCCATTTTTCTAGATATTTTCCTTACAGTGTACTAACTGATCAACAAACACAAGTACAAGCTACTAACCTGGTGTATCATAAATGAACAATTATTAAATTATTATTATTATTATCAAATTGAACAATTGCAAATAGCAGTAACTTAATTCACGTGATGTGTGTACTGCTAGGCATCTTTGGTTTCCTCTTTTTGTGAAATTTAGATGGAAAATGTGTGCCTTTTTATTGTTTGAGCCACTTATCAAAAGTTGCTAAAAAATAGCTAAATTTGTTGCTAGGTGCTTTTGGAAGAAAAAGTTGCTAGGGTAGTCTGAAAAGTTGCTAAATCTAGCAACAAAATTGCTAAGTTGGCAACACTGAACAGAACTGCACACATCCCGCGGAAGAACATTCCAACCGGAGCTACTTCTCTAAGTTTATGTCTATGGCGATTCACGCCATGTGTCTATGTCTATGGCGCCATGTGTTACTCCGCAGCGGAGACGACCCGACCAGGCTACAATAGTCCAAATATAAGTACTTATTATAAGTGTACCGTAGTGATTCGGAATAAGACAAAAACGCGGTTTGGAAGATGAATTCACGATGTACTCGCTCATTATATACATTTAGCAAATTTTGAACACAGAAAAAGTTACATAGTGCTGCTTTAAAGCCAGTTGCTCAATAGCATCTACTGTATGCTGTACACTGGCAAATTTGCCCCTCTAGAGGAATTCATTTGTACTGCAATCATCCAAGTAATCTCAGGGAAATTCGACTTGATTGAGTCGTATAATATCTTACTTTATTTTTGTGCTTAGTAGGTTTCATTACCCTCTTAATAGGCAAACATATTAATAAATAAAGAATGCTTCATTTAAAACTAAGGAGCACACATGTAAGAAATACCATGTCTAGGACATGCCACTTACAGCTACTTTATTTGTGAGTTTATATGTGATTTAGAAATCTTTTATTTTTGGTTGTGTTCTTATCTCTGTCCTTTTCTGAGCTCACTGTAGCAAAAATTGCGATTAAAGTTTGTTATCCTCCAATTATATTGCATACAAAATGTCACATCTGTACATCATGTCATTTCTTAGTACAAATAAATAAAAAGAGGTACAATTTTGTGAACAGAGAACATACACATGAACATAAACTAAGCCTTGTGTGTGTGTGTTTAGTTTCTCTTTCACTTTTTAATTGCAAATAAACTGCACTGCAGTGAAATACATTATAAATCGAAAAGGAAAGGGTAAAAATACAAACAGATTAAAAAAAGAACACCTCAATCAGCAAGTAAGAAAGATAAGATCATATAAGAAATGGTTGTTATATTATTATTTATTATTATTATTTATAAGTTAAGAGATTTTATAGTAAGGGGAATCTCAGCAAGAAACACTTCAAATATAGGCAAAGTAAGAAATTTGTGAAAAAGAAATTAACAATATACTGATAGGAAAAAAGAGACACGTTTAATCACATTTTATAAAAGGAGATTGATAGAGAAGTTTGATGACAGTTAAAAGTCCTTATGTCTTTGATCTTTGCTGACTTTTATTTTGACAGCATGACGTCGCGTTGTGGACCAGGAACTACTTTCCACTCGCGCGACACTGGTGTTCGCCTGCATGCTATGCCCTTGTTAGCCACGCAGCTAACCCAAGTGTCCCATTTGGAAAGATGAATTGAAAGTTATACCAGTAAGAGATCTGATAGACATCTATATTTGCCATTAGTTGCTAATAGCAGGATGTTACGAGCCGGAAGTGCAGTTACCTGGTAAGCTCGTTTTCAGCTACTGAATTTAACGCAGAAACAGGAGACTGGAAACTAGGTGATTGGATATATAAATATAAAATTGCTAATCACGTCTCTGATATACATACACTAATTTATATTTATAAAGGTGAACTGTGAGGATTAGTCCTTAATTACTACTGTTACCTGGTATCGTTCCGTAAATGACACAGACTGAATGACACCACCCAAAACACCGACTCAATTTTCTCAACTGAAATCACTTTTTAGATTAATTATATTAATAACAGAAAATCTGCATTGGTATCATACGAATCGTCTTATCAATATAATTTCAATGGCTGTCTAATTTGACGCTTTTAAAGTACTAACATTAGCCACTGTACAAATAAGAACCACCAAGAACTGTTATTTTATTTGCGTTCTTGCTTGAAAATATATCTATAATCACTAAAGATGACATTTTCAGGTATTTAGTGGTTTATTAACACAGTTGTCATAGTTGGGACCTCAAATCATATGCGGTTTTGTGGTTTTGCATGCAGCGTGCGTCTGACAGAAACCTGCCAGTATGTTCTTTATTTTAAATAGCATTTAATAGAATATTTTGTGTGTTCTTATGTCAGAAACAGCTTTATATGTTTCCTTAAATGTTTATATTTCTGCGTTTTATTTACAAAAAACAAAAACAAAACAAAAACAGATTGACACTTGATTTGCCGCGCCAAACATTACTGTTTTGTTTATAATTTTCTATACATTCGAACTCTAACTTCCAAGACTATCACAACAAGGCATTCAATCAAGTTTCAAAAAATAATTTCTAACTTTGAAAGACAAAAATTGTGTTGCAATTGTCAAAATTAGGACTTTATATCACATACGGACTGTGCTGTGATTTTACATGCAGTGTGTGTCTGACAGAACGCATCTAACATTTTCACTGTTTTAAACAGTATGTTACTGTATATTTTTATTTCACAAATAGATTTATAGTTTTTATTAAATGTTTATTTCTACGTTTTATTTACAAAAAAACAATGTTACTTCGTAGCACTTATAAATGTACACACTTTTGATTGTAAACAATGGCCATGCATGATTTCCATCAACTGACTCAAAACTCTCCTCACACTAGCACCAGGCCACCAAGCCATCCGTACTCTTGAGTCCTGCATTTGAAAGACATAGGCTAAATTCTTAAAAGATTCTTACATATGTTGTGTGTAAATGAGGCAGAATGATCACAGTGTCTCTCTCTCCCCAGCATTGCCTGCAAGAATCTGCTTCCCTCCAGAATGGGGGTGAAGTTCAGAGTTCCGTTGCAGAAACTGCACCCGCTCTGCCGTGCCATCCATCACCGCTACTCTTCTAACAACAATCCACAGAGACCACCTCACTGTTCAGCTGCCCGCCATTACACGTCTCTCTCCAGGCTCCCTATGCGTCCTCCCAAATCCCGGTCAGGAGGCCACGGCTATCAACAGCACCGGTCCTTCTGGGTGGCCAGTCTTGCTGCCAGACTGCTGAAACTGAGGTACATCTTGCTGGGCTCAGCAGTTGGAGGTGGATATACAGCAAAAAAGGTATGCTTAAGTAGTTGGTTCTGTTGTGCGTATGAAATGACTGACCTCAAGGTCATTTTACTTGCAAATTCAGAGTCCACAATAAGGTTGAATCTGAATTTGAACACTTTGGGTGTACTGTTTGTCCGTTTTCAAACAGGATGCAGTTATTTGACTTTCATTGCCACATGACATTTCATTTTATTGACCTATAGATTTAAAGTATCAGTCATCAAATCAGTTGTCAACAGAAAAATACTATTGTCTGTTGGTATCAGACAAAATGTTTATTAATGCACCACTAGTCAGTGCAGCCTGTCTGTTTTTTTTGTTTCCAGACTTACGATGAATGGAAGGATATGTTTCCTGATATGAGCCAATACACATGGATTGTGCCAGACTTTGTTTGGGAGCTGAGTGAAAATATTGATTTAGGTAAGTAATTTGTAGAGCCATATTTTGATCAGACCTGTTTAACAATATGCATGTGCTACAGTTGAAAATTATTTGGTGTTGTTGACTTTCTAATGATATGCTGTGAATGTTATTTCTGTGTCCCTGAATAAAGACAAGCTAGCCAGTGCTTTGCCTGAACTAGAAGAGATAGCCAAACTACTAAACCCAAAAAAAACAACTTACCCTGATCGGAAAAGATCGGGAGAACTTTTCACCTTCCTAAAGAGCCTCCTCTCCAGTGGTAAGCAATGTCCTTTACACACACTTCATGATGGACACAAAGTAAATACAGGTGGATGATTTGGTTAAAGCTGCAGTCCGTAACCTTTTTTTGGTTAAAAATGATCCAAAATCAATATTTGAGCAAGTACATAACCAGCCAGTGTTCAAAACTATCGCCTTACTTTAGCCCGATTCACAACGGTAAGCTTATAATAATGTTTTCTAATTTGAGTGGTACGGGTAGGTTTTTGCGGGAAATTCGAGCATGGCACTGCGTCATTACGTTACGTCTGTAAACATAAAGAAGTTGTCCCGGCTACTAGGCTATCGCATGTGATCCTGCAGGTGGCCGATCGTTTATTGCCTTTTCTCACAGCAGCCAGAATAATTAAATGTATCATTTTGATGGCGGATTGTAATCCAGAAAGGATTATGTGTTTATGAAACACATGTGAATGAAATTAAAATATATTCCAGTTATAAAAGTGCTTCTGATTACAGATAGCCTGGGATTACAAAGATTTGTATTTTAAAGAAAACCAGTTCGAAGGGAGCATAATTTGCTTTTTGGGTTAAAAGAATTTCTTAATATGAAATTTCGACAAGCATGACAATTAGATTAGACTGTGCAGAAAATTAAATCCACACGCTAATACACACTATACACATAGTCAAGCAATGCTGATGTTGTTAACATTAACAAATTTGAGAATAAAGTATAACAATAATAACGGTTTGATGTGATGTGAGCTAACCGATCTTTAGATTGAATCACCATTGGTAGCGCGATTTATTGTAATGCTTTTTTCCTCAGTTGGTCAGAACAAAGGTGGCAGGCTTGTTTCTTGCTTGTTCAGATGGCAATATATGGTGAAAATTTTTATTTGGGTCATATATTCCAAGATGTAGCCTAGAATCCGTGATTACTAAGTATAGGATTCACACAGGTGCGGTGACTGACTGCCACACATACTCTTCAGAACATTAGATTCACACTGCTGGAGCCGTGCCGATTTACAACCCACGCAAGCTAGATAATTCCGCAAACAGCTGCAATTGCAGGTTTCAAACAGAGATGTCAACAAAGAGGCAAAACTTACTGACTGCAGCTTTAAATAAAAAGGTCAATTAAATGATACTGCTGTTCAAATGTTTGGGGCAGTACTAAAAAATAAAAGATAAAAAATAATAAAATTTATTCAACATGTCATTTTTTTTAGCTTTTTTATTTATCAAAGATCCTGAAAAAAAATTACATGGTTTCCAACAAAAATATTGACATCGAACTGGTTTTCACATTGATAAGCTTAGAAATGTTTCGTGATCACCAATCATCATATCCTTTTTCTAAGGATCATGTTGGCACTGAAGACTGGAGTAATGGCTCCTTAAAAAGATGTAGCTTTCCCGTCTCGGGAATACATTATTACAATTTAAATATTAATTGAAATAGAAGAGAGCTATTTTAAATTAATAATATTTCACAATATAACTATTTTTACTGTATGTCGTTTGATAAAAAAAAATTTAGCCTTGTGAGAAAAGGGAGTTCTTTCTTTCAAAACATTCAACGCGATTTTAAAATACTGACCCTAAACTTTTGATCAATTAATCAAATATTTGTGTACATTTTACAATATTTTGTAAAAAAAAAAAAAAAAAGGGATATAACCATATAAAATTAAAAAAGCGTAATGCACTACAATGTTATTTTTTGTAAATGTGAGTTTATGTGAATGTGTGTGTGAACTTGAAGATTTAAAAAAAAAATTGTTTTCTGTGATTTCTATCAACTGAATGAATTAGAATATTCTTGGACAGTCTGTTTTAAAACATCTGTGCATTGCTTATAACCACTTTCATATATGCACAATCAGCATCTTCCTAATGATAAAATGATTTAAGGTTATTCATGCAAGTTATTTGTTTGCATTAACATATTTCTCAGTATACAGACCTGACACTTCTCGTCTGCTAGAATCCCAAACCAATGTTCAATGGAATGAGCTCTTCACACTTTTCCTGCAGTCTTTATTTTATTTTCATTTCATTTGTTCCTCTTGTTCCTCCCTCCTCCTCTCCCTCCCTTCACGTTCTTCACAGGTTTGGGTAGTGAAGTCAATGGAGCATCTGGTCTGCGTCTGTTATTAGGTGTGTAAACGCCTCACTTAGTGTGCCCCCATTCCTCCTGTACTGCTACATTGACGTGAAATGGGTTTGAATTGAAGGGGTGTGCACCTCTAAGGATGGATCGGCAAAACCCCTTATCAAAGGAAATGATCTTTAAAATATCATGATAATGTTGTTAGTCAGAAATCCCTTTTCTGCACAAAGCAACTACTTCATGTCACAAAAACTCAGTTTGAAAACATAAAGTGAGCCTGCTGTTGCAGTTGCATTACACTGTGTCTACACCGGACACAACAGTTGTCACGTCACTCCTCACCACAATGCAACATCTAAAGGCTGTCTACACTGGATGCGAGAAAGCGACCATTGCAAATCATTTGAACTTTGTGTCAGTTACGCCATAAATAGAACGAGGCATCAGTTTACTGTCGGGAATTTGTTGTGTTGCACCTCGCTGCATGTAGTATAGATAGCATTACTGATTATAATGGGTTTGATTTGTCGCGTCGCACTGCTCACGTCCGGTCTAGACATGGTGTTACGGTGTTGCATTGCTATTTATGCTACCTTTCAAAAGTTTGGGGTCAGTACGTTTTTAAAAAAAAAATGCTTTTGAAATAAGTAGTTATTTAGTTGTATTTATTCCTATGAGGGCAAAGCTTTGTTTTCAGCTGCAGTTACGGCCAGGCTTCAGTGTCATATGATCTTTCATAAATCATTATGATATGCTAATTTGGTGCCCAAGAAACATTTCTTATCACAGTTGAAAATGGTTGTTGCTTAATATTTTTGTGGAAACCATGACACTTCTATTCAGCACTTTTTTAAATGCTTTAAAAAAAATTTTTTTTTTTGGAACACTGTAAATGTGCCTACTGTCACTAAAGATCAATTTAATGCATCTTTGCTGAGTATAAATAATAAAAAAACAAACTTACTAACCCCAAACTTTTTAATTGTAGTGTATATTTAGTTTAGATTACAAATACTATATTTAGATTACAAAGACTCGAGTTTTAATTAGTTTGTCTTTTTATAATTTAGCCAATATCTTTAAATATGGATGCTAAAGCATTCCGTTAACATGGGTTAGTTACAGATGCAGTTGCCGACACTAACAGTATCTGTAAATGTGTGGTTTCTTTCTGATTTTAATTGTCTTGCCACTTGGTCCCTTGACTTCACCTTCTCCTCTCTTAAGATTTTGTGGGCCATTCCCTGTGTTTGTCTCTCTCTCTTTCCATTGTTATTTCTAATTTATCCTATATGTTTGAAGTTCTTACAGCTCAAGAGTTGAAAAGTACACTTACTGAACATCTAATCTGAAATTTTTTCTTAGCATCTTAGACTAGGAGCGATTGTTTAGACCTGGAATTTATATAATATGCATATTTTATTCATGTTTTCTATAGCAGATTGCACATTTTCTCATATTCTCATCACTACACTAAAACTATGATATTATTATCTATTATATGGTCTTCTTAAAGTGTGCCTAGATTATTTACAAACTATTTCTCAAGCACTTTTGCACCATTTACTTTTCAAACCTTTGAGTATCTTTGGGAAATGGTGACATAATGTAATTACTTTAAAATGCAAGCAAATAATATGCTTTTGCATGCAAATTTTATTGTCACTTGATGTGCAATTCTTTTTTCTAAATGTGTAAAATCTAAATGCTAAATGTGTGTTTCAAGAAATGGAAGAAATAATTTGCATGTGTATGTTTTTTTTTAAATGTATTTATTTTTTCAGAAACCACAGGTGAATCAACCCTGAGAGTGACTGATGTCCCACCAACATCTGCAGCTATGTCTGACAGCAGCGATAAACAGTTTAAGAAGGTAAATTTCTCTCTTTTCTGAATGCTCAAGCGCGAACATGATATACGATGGCCCTTTTGATGCTTTTGTTCTTCAGCTATTATAATAATTAAAGCAGCTTAAGTTTCTTTACCTGGATTTTTCTGCCTAGCTGTGTTGCTTGGGCTTTTAGCTGAGTTGCTAACTGCTGTGCATTTATTTGGACTATTTACTGCAAGACACAAACGGCTCTTTTGTAGACCTGCTAAATACGGACACTGTTTTAGTAGCTTGCGACACCTGGCTAATGCTGAAGTTAAGTTGCCCCCACTATAATAAATGAAAATACACTACATGGCTAAAAAGTATGTGGACTGTCAGACTGGAGCAGAAAAGGCCCCAATCTGCTCCAGATGTCTATGCATTGCTGTGTGCTTGTTTTTATGAAGTTGCTAGTAATGAGTGTAACTGAATTAGCCAAAACCAGTTGATTAGAAGAGTGTCCTCCTATTTTTGACCATATAGTATACCTGGGTGTGTGTGTTTTTTTTTTTTGTGGAAATTATTTGTGAGCAGTGCTGTAGTCTACTTTGCTCCTGATATTTTACCTCTTTTTGGATGTCTTCATATTATTTGAAAGAAATGTCTCTCTCAGTGTGCACTATAGGGCAGAAGTCTGTTTTTCTCCATTTACATGCTGAACCATTGACAGATGAGCATCAAGGCTATTAGAGATATGTTTGTATCCCTTTCTAGCAATAGGTTCACATATGTTGTCCTGCAACCTCTTGTTGCAGATAATTTTTTTAAAAAAAAATTTTTTTTTTTTCCTGATCTTTTTCAGCTACATGTTTGTCTGTCATGGCCATTACACTCTCTCTTAAAAAAACGGTTGCTTCTCTGAGAGCAAAGAATTCACTCCTTGGTATTTTAATGTTTAATGTCAGTGTTCTGTTTGTTTTTTTCATTTTCTTTGTTTCCTCACTCATAAATCCCTCATTATCTGCATTGAAGCTTAACACTTTTCAGGTTAGATTAGTACTAATTCAAGTTTTTCATATTAGCGTACTTCAAATAGGATGTAGACCATAAAATGTCTTTAACAGAAAAGGTTAGCAGATAATAATTAGGGACAGATCTAGCCCATTTAGACAGTTCCATTCAAAAATGTTTTTGTGGTCAGTGAGATTTTTTTTAAGGTAATTTAAACTTATATTCAGCAAGGATGCATTAAATTGAACAAAAGCATCAGTAAAGAAGTTTATTATGTTACAAAAGATTTTTATATCAATAAATGGCTTGGTCTTTTTCAACATTCCTATCTTCCACATTAGCCAAGATCATACCTACGCGCTCACGAGATACTTTCATCCATCTAGCAGCTTGTACTCTCAGCAGACGCACAGTGCGTTTTTTCAACTTAATAGTAACTCTGCTCTTATCCTCTTCTTGAGCACCAAATTAGCATATTAAATGATTTAATTTTTAATGTGTGTGATGAAGGATCATTTAATAATACACAAAACTGGAGGAACATTGGTTTCTTATAAACAAAAGTCCTGTATCGTTGCGGATCTGCGCAGGCGGCAGATCACCACGGCAATTCTTACATTTTAAAATGTTGAGATAGAAAACAGTTATTTTAAATTGTAATAATATTTTTACAACATTTTAAACAAATAAATGAAGCTTAAAGCATAAAAAAAAGACTTCTTTCAAAAACTTTGAATGAGTATGTTGCCTATATTAATGGATTAGAGAACCAATTAGAACGCTAATTGCAATACTATGTACGCTAAGCAGCATGCTTGATTGAGACCATGTATGAAAGACCCATCGTTTGAGAGACATGCACAATACCATTTGCCCCCTCTCCAGCTCAGGCTTTGCAGCTCGCTCGCACTAAATCCCCTCATTGTACCTCAAATGCCCGCTTTCCTTAGTAGCAGTAATTTTATGTGATTTTAGTTCATCTATTAAAAGCTATTAGAATTGTCTTTACTGCAGTTATATATCAGCTTGACAATACTGACTGTGAGTGCTGGTCTTGAATGTGGTTCTACATTAGTGTTAATAAATGTTTGTAAATCCCTCTGATCTTCGCAGTTCAGATCGTCCCCCTGCCTTTTCCTGAGAGACCCTTACGGTTGTCTCTTTCTGCTCGTCAAGATTTTAGGTTCATCATAACTGAGTTAGATTAAAAACTACTGTATTACCAAAGCAGTATATTAAAGTGAGGCGGACCATTTCCCAAAAGCTCTGCCATGTCCTCCTATTAGTTGGTAAGCAGGTTGATTGATTGCCTGTCTCTGTCACTGTGCCGTCCCTCAGCAGGGGCTGCTCAGCGAGCTCATTCTCATTCAGCAGCAGATCCAGCAGCATGAGGAGGAAATGCGGCGGGCGGCAGCTAATAATGCTCCGCCTCCGCCGCGTGAGCCCAGTCCCAGCCCGGCCCCGAACCCCAGTCCCTCGCAGTCCAAACGCAAGGTGAAGGTCCACTCCCCCACCACCCTTCTGATGCTGTGGCTCTCATTACAGTCTTTGACTGCCCCACACTATTCTTTTGTAACTATTTTGTGAATTTTTGACACTCAGCAATACATTTTTCCCAAATTCTTATTAGCTGAATATAATGAATATGTTAATCTTTATAATATAGCTATCAGAATGGTGGAGGTATTAACAACTGGTGTGAGAGAACTACAACTTTAATATACTCTAGTTACAAACCAAATAAGTAGCTCCACCCATCCAAGATCTTTGAAATTTGCAGCTCCAGTGTAGGTGCCATTCGGATTGATCATATCCTAAGCGACAGCTTAATCCGCACTTGTATATTAATTTGATCTGAGCATCTATATGCCTACATGCTTTTTCCACCAAACCGAGATTTCACTGTGATCTTATTCCATCTCATAGCTTGGGGTCCAAAGTCTGAGACCAATAAATACAACAATTTCTTAGTCGGGGATAATGGGCTGGTTGAGGGAAGTTGTCATAAAGGAAGTTTTTCTCTTTAAACATATAAATAAAAACTTCCTTAAATTAGAATAACTTGGAATTCTGTCAACCAAACTAAAATTACAATATCATACTTTTGTAATAGGTAGATTTTTGAGTTAGATTTTTATAAAAGATTGAACTTGTTCTCATGTCTCAAGGGTATTTTTCAGTAAGGTTAGGTCAGAGCCAGCTGAAATGTTTAAGATATTATTAATGTATTAATTACAACATTTGTTGGCCAAACAATGATCTGAAATTTTTGTACTCTGTCTTGCCTTGTGCATTTTTGTGATTTCATTTCAACATTATTTTATTGTTTAGAGATGTTTGGGAAGAGCTTGTAATAGTTTTTTCTATTGTGGCAACTTGGTTTGGCAAATTTCCCCCCATTTGTGAATGTTTAAAAGAGTTTTGTGAGCTTCAGTGGAAGGAAATCGTATATTTTGTACAATTGGGTTTACATGATCAGTGTCACAAATTTGCTAATTTTATTAGTGACCTAGAAATAGTGCAAAATCTTTATGAATGAAATATTTCTCATTGGTTTTGTGCTGTAGTGTTTCTTGGTATATATTTCTGCAAATTCCTACAGCTTAAGACTGTTTATATTGTTTAAATTAAATTTAGATATTGAATCACAGATTTTGAAGGTGGTCTCAGACTTTTAAACCTCACGGTATGTGCCATAGTCATTGAGTTTTAACAATCAAATTCTGAGTGACTTTGAAAACATGTATTAGTCAGATGTTTCAATGTTTCATTCAAGCAACTTTCAAAAAACCCCTGCTCTAAACATGTTTTTATTTTAAAAGTAAAATGCATCATATTAGCTATGCACCTATAACTAGCATTTTTTGCGATAAACTCGATTCTGCCTCGCTCATGCAAACCCATTTATTTACACAGTCCCACATGTAGTTAATATTCACTGCATGGAGTGGTATGCTGCCCTGCCTCCTGGAGTGCAATGCACTTTGCTTCAGCTGTTGCCCAGCAAAATTAACCTGCCTAATACCAGAACTAATTACCTCTGCACATAGGCAAACGACATGCTATTTAGCAGTAATAAAAGGCAATTTCATATCACACATCCTTGTTTTTTTATGTAGATGTGCGTTTGTGTGTTTGATGTTTTCCTTTGTGTCCTTCTCTCCTCTAATCATTCACTTCTTTTCTGTGATTTGGTACTCAGCAATTGCATTACAGGTGCGGGCCAAGAAATGATTCAGCGCTTTGATGCATTGATTTATAATTTAAGCATCCTTTACAAATAGTTTTTTGGAAGTGTGGTGATTTTGTGTAAAGAACAAATGATTGATTAAATGCTTGGAAAAACCTGGAAGTGAAATTTCTTCTCTTTGCATTAACTCGCCTTCCCTCTTCTGGGCTGCCTGCTGGAATTGAATGCACGAGATTTGGATTGCTTGTGCAGTGGCTCTTACAGGGGGATATTAGGAAGATGATCAGCTGTCCTGAAAATAAATAACATGTTCATAGTCTGCTACATTGTTTCTTGTGCTTTCAGTCATCTGATAAAGAAAAAATTGACCAACTTCAGGAAGAACTTCTTCGAACTCAGGTATTAACAGTTATATGCCATTGATTTTAAGCCTTGCTTTTGGTTTCAGTTTTTTTTCCACACTAAACCTTGTAGCCTTTTCATTTATTGTTATCATATTCAGTTTATACGTGTTTTATATTCCATTTCTCTCATGCTTGTATAGTTGAAGTACCAACGGTTGCTGGAGCGTCTGGAAAAGGAGAATAAAGAACTGAGAAAAGTCGTATTGCAGAAAGATGACAAGGGTATTCACCAAAGAAAAGTCAAGGTCAGATTTAAACTTACTTCAATTATGCATAAAACTGATACATGCAATAAAACCATTTTTTAAATGGTTGGCTTTCACTGATGCATTTCTTTTGGTTTTGATCCTGTGCAGAAGTCTTTGATTGATATGTACTCTGAGGTCCTGGACATTCTCTCAGATTATGACTCCAACTACAATACTCAAGATCAGCTGCCAAGGGTCAGTGCTATTCTTATTTATTCTTCTCTTAGAATGTCAAATATTTACACAGCTTTGCTTTAGGATTGCAACTTGGTAATCTAATGATGTGTAGATTATGTTTTGATTAAACAATTAACTGGATATGCTTTCTATCAAAATAATATATTTTGTATGCTGCAAAATGTATTTGCTATAAAATGTAGAGGTTTACAGGTAAAGTGTAGAAAACACATTCCCTTCGCTGATGATAATACATTACTGTAATCTGAGTATACGTATTCATAGATGGACACATGTATGCACATATCCACTGACACATACACATTTACACGCTATTTACCTCTGTTTTTTATTTTATTTGTTCTTATTTTTTCTCTTAATGGTTGTCACTTTTGTTTTTTTTCGTTATGTTAGTTGATGCTCATCAAAGTTTCCCTGTTATATGCTAATCACGCCACACACACACACACACATACTTTTGTGAAAGTTAAAGTCCCCTTGTAGTCAAATATTTTATCCCTTAAAACGTATCTTTGATCATCACAATGAAATATTTAAATGTTTTTTCTTGTGAAAATAATTTTCTCATGTTTCTCCCTTAAACAGCTTGAATGGGTAACATCTCAACACACCCCTTATCCGCCCATTTTACCTATACGCTGAGCTCTGAATATGCAAATTAGTCCCGCCTCCACTCAGTCACACCAGCCAGCGCCTCCTGATCCCAAGTAGATATAACTGCAGATAGGAGATCTTCAAAATGGGGCGTGAACTCCAAAAGTGGGCAGAACCTCCAAAATGGGGCGGGGTCTCCTTGCGCAAAAACTTTCACCATTGGCTCTGGCTTCAAGCCAATTGTTATTGCTCTTACATCTTCAAAAATAACTTTAATACATTACACATGTGTTTTCTATGTTCATCTTAAATAAAATATCTATCTAACTAAATATTCTCCGTGAGAGCAGAGGCCCAGCGTCGTGCCCATTGGTGGGTTCGGACCTGGAGTTTGAAACCTCTGCCTTATGATATAAACGTATCCCCACGATCTCCCGGGGCACGGGGTCATCCCGGTCTCCAAATTTAGCAGGTAGGAGGGTAGTGATGCTGGGTGTAACGATAAAGGTGCCATTGTCCGGTGAGGTCCTGTTGGGGAGTTACGGAATGATCTCATATCACATAATTCTTATTAACTGTTTTATCTCCTGAACTGCAACTTTCTTAACCACGCTATTCAGCGCCAATCCCCCCGTGCAGTCAATTTCACTGGTTAAGGTTTCCGATGATGCCAATTTAAAGATATTTTTTGTGTATTATTTGGTGTAACAGAATGTTGACATGCTTTAATGTTCAAAAAACTAATTTTTCAAATACTGTACATTATTGTAGTCCTCAATGCCCAGCCTCTCTCAAACACGTCGTTTTCAACAAAGCCCCCCCCTTTGACAAGCGCAGTCTGCTCTGATTTGCCAGCTTACCCAATGCCCCTTGTGATTGGCCGAACACCGCAAGCACGCGTCAAAAATGTAACGCCCCTTACCATAACTGCGAGCTTCATATTTCAAAATAAACTATCAGACAGTTAATAATGTTTTTGTTAGTTTTATACACGTCATTTTCATCCCGCAAAGGCCAACAGATCGCGTGACAGAACACCAGTTTTGATGCAGTAAACACAGCTGTGGTGAAGACAGCTGACATGTTATATTTCTGACAAGGCAGTTTTTTCACTCTCCTTGTGATGTGACCCGTTCCCCTTCACACAACACTACACGCCGCGTTTACTTCTGTGGCTGCGCAAACTCCGCATCTGAACAGCTCAGTACGCAAATACTTAAACTATAACCAAAACATACATTTTAACAGTCCTGATTCAGAGCGCCAATTGTAATGCAAAGGTCGGAATTAAACACCCTTTTTTTTTTTTTTTTTTTTTTTTTAGAAATAGCCTTTGTGCCCAGCCAGCTTTGTACTCTCTAAGTCAAAAAACTGTTCGTCCAAAAATTGCATTGCACCAATTCGAACATCTGGGTTGGGCGTTCTGTTTAAATAATTCTAACCACTGATTCCTAATTGCACTCTACTTTCAGGAAGCCAATGAAGTTGATGTTGCCAATCGCACTGTAAACACACAGTGTCGCCTGAACATGGCTGCATCAACCACTACTGCGTTTCCTGAAACCCACGCCGCCTTTCTTTGCGTGGCACATTGGGTGGTCATTGTGTTAATATTTTCCACCTAAGTGACGTAGACATGTGGGGGCGTGTTTAGAACGAGCCGTTTTAGGTAGGCGTGGCAGAGTCTTAACTTTGATAAAGAATATCTTTTTTTTTGAGACTTTAGTCTTTGCAACTTTTACAGATCTTCTTTCCTCTCCCCAACAGCTTGTAACACTCCAAAGAGAAAGGAAAAATTGAAATTGCATCATATGACCCCTTTAAGGTAGGTTCGGTGTTGGTAGGTTTTAGGTTAGTCATTTTTTTTGTAGCATATGTAGGAAATCACACTATTAAATTGAAAACACCAATAAATCTTAGAATCAGGCCTGTGGGGTGGAGGTTTGCACACGCAATTGGATTGGTGTATAAAACTTGTCGTGCCCATGCGTGTCATGTGCCTGTCTGTCAATGGGAGGAAGCCACGCCCTATTTTGGAGCTCCTAATATATATATCTTTTATTGAAATAAATTAAGCTAATTATTTTCCTCTTATGCTATCTCATAAAACGCCTCTTAATGGTTCAGACATAACCAGCTTCTGTCTTCTCTTCGCTAGGTGGTGGTAGTTGGAGACCAGAGTGCAGGAAAGACCAGTGTGTTGGAGATGATAGCTCAAGCTAGGATCTTTCCTAGAGGCTCTGGAGAAATGATGACCAGATCTCCTGTCAAGGTGAATTAAACAAACTACACTCAGATAGTAGTTATTCGACACATGAATAATAATAATATAGTAAATATTGTAGTAATTGTGATGTGTTTACCTACAGGTGACATTGAGCGAAGGCCCTCACCATGTAGCAATGTTTAAAGACAGCACTCGTGAGTTTGACCTTGGGAAAGAGGAGGATGTAGGTTTCTTAACTCAAATTATGTAGCACAAGTTTGTCATTTTCTGTATTTGTCAGATCACTGAGATCATTTTTTCTAGCTTGCAGCATTGAGGCATGAGATTGAACTCAGGATGAGGAAGAGTGTGAAGGAAGGTCAGACAGTCAGTCCTGAGGTGAGACCATCCTTCCTTTGCTGCTTTTGTGAAAACATTCACACTTGAATCTGCCCGGATACTTTGATATTCATCATTCATGTGTTTTTTATTCTCTATTAGACCATCTCTTTAAGTGTAAAGGGTCCAGGAATCCAGAGAATGGTGCTCGTTGACTTGCCAGGGGTCATCAGTGTAAGTTTTGTCTTCATTTTTTTATACAATTTAACACATAACTTTATACATCTATTCAGAACATGTTTGATGTCACCGTCTGTTTCATTTGTATACAGACTGTGACAGCCGGCATGGCTGCTGACACAAAAGAAACCATTTTTAGCATTAGTAAAGCCTACATGCAGAATCCAAATGCCATCATCCTCTGTATTCAGGGTGAGTTTTCACACTTTCATTAAAATATTTGTCACTAGCATTGTATTAAGACGAGACTGTTTATTCTCTGTCTCTTGCTTTATTTTTTTCTTTCAGATGGCTCAGTAGATGCAGAGCGTAGTATAGTCACTGATCTGGTCAGTCAGATGGACCCTCAGGGCAAAAGGACCATCTTTGTCCTTACAAAGGTTGACCTGGCAGAAAAGAACCTAGCCAGTTCAAGCAGAGTAAGACCTTTAGATATTTCACTACATGAACTCTCAGTGATGTGTGTTACTTACTGTATTAGCCACTAGAGGGAGACTTTTTGTGCCCTCTGACACTAAGCAAGCAATACTGACTACTGTTATGTGCAGATGAGGACATTTATGGGAATTTTTTACACCTCATTAAAAAAAAAAATATATTTTGTTGTTTGCCTCAAATTATTCTCCCCCCCCCCCATTTGTAGATCCAGCAAATAGTTGAAGGCAAATTATTCCCAATGAAGGCTTTGGGCTACTTTGCTGTAGTAACTGGAAAAGGTAAACATGAGATCTTTCTAGAAACCTTTTGCATTTGAAATTTGCTGCGCTTAGATAAAATCATTCAGACCCATGATTCTTTTGTAGGCAGTTCTAATGAGAGCATAGACTCCATCAAAGACTATGAGGAGGACTTCTTTCAGAAGTCAAGACTGCTGAGGTAGGACTCAAATGCATATTTCTAACTTAGTATTTCTTTAATCTGTCACATTTTGATTGGACAATCTTTTCCCAAACTGCTAAAGAGATGGCATGTTGAAAGCTCATCAGGTGACCACAAAGAACCTCAGTCTTGCTGTGTCAGACTGCTTCTGGAAAATGGTCAGGGAGTCAGTGGAACAACAAGCAGATGCCTTTAAAGGTGAGATATAATAGAGATTCAGATCTTATATTACTGTGTTTCATACTATGACTTCAACTAACAAATCTTAAAGGCATTGTTCGCAGATTGTTAAAAAATTTACATTCTGCCTACTCACCCACATGTGACCCATTTTCTTTTTCTGTGGAGCACAAAAGAATAAATTAAGCAGGATGTCCATGCTATACTTTTCCATACAAGAAAAATATGAATTAAATTGGTCATGTTCCAAAAAGATGGAATAAAACCTCATAACCCATGAAGTTTTCTAAAGCCATATGCTAACCTTCTGCAAGGAACAGACTGAAATGTATTTTTTTTTTCTCTTTTGGAAAGACACAGAAATTTTTTTTCTTTTTCTACTAAAGCTGGAAAAATAACTGGAAAAGTCATGGGGCCTTTGATTATTGTAAATTTGGAATACTTAGGATCCTTGGAGTCAAAAAGGTTTGATACGCCAACTACTTTTAGGATACACATCCTGAAAAACCTTGAAATTTAAAAACTGAAGGCCACCAGACTGTAGCTTTTGGGCCTATTTTTTAAGGTTCCATATGCTCTAATTTTTATTCCCTATTAAGATGCTGATTTTCAAGGGCATTTTGTGAAGCAGAGTGCACAGTCGCTACACAGTCTCGATGTAAGACTCAGTAAATAAACCTTAATAGAATCCAAAGCAACAGCTCGACAGCCACTTAACTCTAAAACCCACCTCAGCAGAGCTCTTTCCCTGTTCTATGCGTGCTGCTGTTTCTGCACATCACAACAACACCTCCACCACTCAGCTCAGCGTTCCTGCACATGGCAACGCTGTATACCCTCCACGCTGCCAATTAACAGGCCCCCCTGCTAATGCTTCTGCCCTCTCATTTATTGCCTGACCCAGGACCTTCGCCAAACCTTTCTGTGGGCTATATCTCCACGGCTGCACTGGGGCCAGCCCCGATTAAACCAGAGCAAGTGTCGTAACTCCAGTTTTCGTGGAGCGAGACACCCTGCCCGTGTGTATTGCTCTGGGATTGCAGGGCCTCCCCTGAGGGAGCGTTGAGTGTAATTGCTGATAACAGTGGGCACACCGTGACTCCAGGTGCATTGGATCAGGTGGCCCGGCATTAGTCTGAGTGATTTCCATGTCATTTGTAAAACAAGACAGAGTGGAGATGGGAAGGTCTCTGCAGTCAGGGTCTAACTGTCCATCTGGAAAAGTTTTATAGCAAAAGTTTCTCTCTTTATATTGGTGAAATTATGAACACATTGTTTTTATAGACACAATAAATTAGAATTGAATATTTATTTTTTTAAATTTTTTTTTAAAGTATGAAAAAATAGACAGCGTTTACTAATGATCATGCTTTGATATTACCTCTGACACCTTTACCTTATTTGCAAGGTTTTTTATGCATATATTCAATTTTTTTCTCATGTTTTGTTTAGACGGTACTGAAATTTTCACAGTGCGACCTTACGACTAACCGCTGTCCATAAAAATGTAGTAATAAAATTAAAGGTAGTAGTCCCCCCCCCAGAATAATGCTCCGTCATGTTTTCACTTACTTCACACTCTGCAATCATTCCAAACCTTTCTTTTAATGGATTATACTTACATTTTGTGTAACACAGATAGATATTATTTTGAAGAGTGTTGGTAATACCAAAAACAGTATTACTGATTTTCCATTACAACTATCAGTTGTTGTTCAGATGTCATGGACCAACAAATATTTATGGTTACCATAAAAAAAAAAAAACCAAAAAAAAAAACTCTTTTCCTTTCCACACAGGTTTTGGAATGACATGAGTATATGAAACCAATAATATAAAAAAAAAAAACCTTTTGTTACCCATTCCAAAAATAAAAGAAAAGTTTCCTTAAATTTTTTGGCAATATTGATGAAAATAATAATCTAAATTGAACTTTACTTCCTGTTGCCTGTTGTGGACCCAGCACAAGTTTTAGAATCCCGAGGTTAAACCTGGGGAGGTTATACAAAACTGGTAAGTAACTGAGTGGAATAACACAACTCTCCTCCGCTTCGAGGAGCTGACATGGTAAGAATCGGCTCCTGCTTAACTAGTTCTAGATTTTTAGGTCTAGGCACCTCCTTTTATATTGTTAGCGTCAGAGTCACACATTTCTATAATTTAAGTCTATGGCAACAAAAAATCAAAACAAATTGTATGAATATAGTAACGAATATTGTTTCTAATACAGTTGCAATCATCTCCATAGAAGTAGAAAATGTTCATGCAAATGAAATAGAAAAAAAAAATAAACGTAAGATCACTCTACGTTATTAACCTTTTGACCGCTTTAATAATGTATGTGCCCCTATGGGCCTCATGAGATTAAGTATATGTTGTTTAGATCTGTCGTATGTCATGACTCCTTCGTATCATATGAACGAGCCCTATATTAGAAAGGGCTCAAAAAATGAATCGTGGAGGAGGTGATCAGCTTGAGTCAGGTTTACACCAAAACACTGGTGAGAAGCAACTATCTCTTTACTATCTACTACAAATTAATTGTTAGGGCTGTTCTACTGTAAAACAAAGTTAATCGATTATTACTAGCATGTCATCCTGGTGGACGACCTTCTTACTAATTTTGTTCTGCATTTCTATCTATTGGATGTATATGGTATATACATTAATTTCATTTGGTTATAATGTTAATAATTTGAACATTTAATGTTATTTATCTATTTGATAACCCTATGATTTTGACGCATCCCAAGGTCAAAAACCTTGTGAGGTAACAGGATATATATATATATATATATGTATAGTATAGAATCTATATATATATATATTATTATATATCTACATTATCATATACATACAGGTTACATCCTGTTCATCCACACAACCACAACCAATAATGAGGTATTCTCAATCTTCGACTCTTTGTTGGCTGGCAGATGTGAAACTCGACATCTCCATCTCCATGGCTTCAGGGTTGACTCTACCATCAGATTGCAAAGCTACAAGCTGTACCCAGAGTTATGAACCTAAAACCCAGAGGAGCAAGCTAAATGAAATGGATCAGATATTTGTAGGGGGCCCAGTGTGCTCCATCAGCCTCTCAAATCAATGGCATGATGAATAGCTGGAGGGTGGCTTCTCTGGGCAGCACTAGTTTGGTGCTATTGGAGATGTGTGTGTATTGATGTACCACACTAGAACAAAGCAAACAGGAAGCTATGAAATATGCTTTCCTTTTATGATAAATGAGCTTGACCTGTCACCCTATTCTCATCTTTGTCTTAATGTCAAGTCAACGACTTTTTAGAATTGTGAAGTAAAATTTTGAGATTATTTAATGGTTGAGAGAACGGAAAATAACATAATTAGCATTGATTATTGTGCTCTTGGTCTCCATTTGATAGCAGCTTGCTCATGTATATTTTAAGAATTACCAAACATAATTTTTATGTCATTTTAGGGAGTCCATCTTACAGAAGAAGCTCTGGGAAAGAGTCTCGACACATGTTATTGAGAACATCTACCTGCCTGCCGCCCAGACCATTAACTCAGGCACTTTCAACACCACTGTAGACATCAAACTCAAGCAATGGACTGATAAACAACTTCCTCATAAAGCACTGGAGGTAATGAAACACTGATAGTTGTAATGAAACACTGATAGTGCTGATAGTTGGTAGTTAGATTTCTTAAATCATCAGGTAAAAAATGTGAAATGCTTATATTATATTACATATTATATGTGACAATACAAATCTCTTGATATGTAATGCGTCCTTGCTGAATTAAAGTTGTAATTTCTTAAAAAAAAAGTCTTACTGACCCCAAACTTTTATTTATATTATATTATTTTACAGAGCTCTATAACATCATGTGAAAATAACATATTTCTCTCATCCAATTTAAATATCTGTTTTCTTTGCTACTCAGGTTGCTTGGGAGACGTTGCAGGAGGAGTTTGCCCGCTTCATGGCAGAGTACAAAGGGAAAGACCAGGATGACATCTTTGATAAGCTTAAGGAAGCTGTCAAGGATGAGAGTATCAAACGACACAAATGGAACGAAAGAGCCATGGACAGCTTGGTAAATAGAACATATATAATTATCAGAAATAGTTGATTATTTTACTAATGTAGCACACAGTTGTTTCTTGAGGGTTGTCAGTAAATGTTACTTACATGTGTGCGGTAAAGAGAGTGATTCAGCACAACGCTCTGGAGGATCGTTCTATCACAGACAAGCCCCAGTGGGATGCCGCTATTCATTTCATGGAGGAAACGCTACAGTCTCGCCTTAAAGACAGTATGTCTACCCCTCATAAAACCCTTTCTTGTCTATCAGTCTATGGAGTGTGTGACTCATCTTCCTGTGTTGCAGCTGACTCAGTAATAGCAGATATGGTGGGGCCAGACTGGAAGCAGAGGTGGTTGAGCTGGAAAAATCGAACACCAGAGCAGGTTGAGCAGACAACACTATAAAAATTGTTTTTTGGTCCATTTTTATGATCTTGGAGCCAGATTTTAGTGTCAGTTTGTGACATTACTATAGGTGCTAGTGAAAAGAGAGTCGACACAATTTTGTTTTCTAACTCTAGCACATACGTAATGAGACCAAAAACGAGTTGGAGCGTCTGTTGAAGCTGCATGAGGATCACACAGCCTACCTGGCCAATGATGAGGTCACTACAGTGCGCAAAAACCTGGAGGCCCGAGGAGTGGAAGTGGACCCTGTACTGGTAAGTGAGACCCTGGGAGAGAATATCTAACATTGCTATCTGCACATCTGATTTAATACTTTTTTACTAATGCATGTTTAAATGATTTCTCTCTGCAGATCAAGGACACGTGGCACCAATTGTTTCGACGTAATTTCCTGCAGAAGGCGTTACTACATTGTAACCTCTGCCGGCGAGGTTTCTACTACTACCAGAGGCACTTTGTGGACTCTGAGGTAGAGAAAATGCCTTTTTAGTAAAATTTTCTTAATTAGGTTCTCCCAAAGTGTTCTCTTTTGAGAATGTTTAAGGAAAATACATTTGTTTTAATTCATTTAACTAAATATGATAAATTATCCATAATAAAAGAAAAGTCATTTGCACTCTTTGTATAATAGAATCTTTCAGCCAAAGAAAATGTTGTGCTTCCATACTTTAAACAAACACACAATTTCTGTAAAATGTAATAGCAGTTTGTTTTAGTGTTGGGTCATGTTAAAAGGGTCTATTTACCTAATGGTTTCACTTATTTCTCTGTATTCCAGCTTGAGTGCAATGATGTGGTTCTATTCTGGAGGATCCAGAGGATGCTGGCTATCACAGCCAATACTCTTAGACAACAGCTCACTAATACAGAAGGTACGTCTGTGGGTTCTCAAGTCTTCAGTTCTGGTTGCTTAGCACAAATCATCTCATATCATAAATTAAACAGGCTTCAGTGGGGGGGATCAGTGACTGAGACTACTATCATTACGTTCCACGTTCAATCAAAACAAATCGGTGAATTGAAAAAAATTGTTTGTACAGTGCGGCGCTTGGAGAAGAACGTTAAAGAAGTATTGGAGGACTTTGGAGAAGATACTGCGAAGAAAGTCCAGCTGATCACAGGCAGGAGGGTTCAGTTGGCAGAAGACCTCAGTAAGTCCATCCTCGCACTTTCTCCTGGTTTAGCCCGTGAAACAGCAGTAAGGCAGGGCGACCACCAGAGGGCAGTGTTGTTTTGCACTTGAGTACTTTCATTTTATCTATAATGGATAATTTATCCATTTATCAAATTTTACTCCAGCATTACATTTCCATTCATGTTGCATTTATAAAATTCTTTAATATTTGATTTTTTTGGAATACTTTTGATGTGTATTTTACATAATTTTTAGTGCAACAATTCAGTTGATCTTTATTTATTTATTTATTTTATTGTTGTGTGTTGAGTCTAAATGGATATTCAAATCAGCTTCCCTCCTTATCTATTTCTAAGCATTTCTCACATTTGAAGTTTTTTTTAAAAGGGCCAAACCCATTTGTACTTCAGTGTCAGGTGTTTGCGGTCGAAATTCCGCTCTTTCCAACACTTTTTTCCGTTGTACCTTCTAACTCATTTTAAGTGATATTAGTTCTGAATAGGCTACGGACAGCTTTCCACATTCTCTTCACTCTCACACTCCCCCTTATTTTTTTCCTGTTCCTTCCTCTGTTGAGGCTTGAACCCTTAATTGCCCTTCACAGTGTGAGAGAGCTCCTGGCTGCGCACTGCCTGCTGTCTGTCATGTCTTCAGCCCTGGTTACTGTTAAAAACACTGTTGATTAAAGCAGCAATTTGTGGAGGCACGACTGACATGCTCAGACTTGATCTCGCGCAGACACACGACTCGCGCACACACATACTGTCATTACTGTGACTGCCGCCCAGGTTAATGTGTGCTGAGACACAATGGTCTGCCCATACAGTGTCTTGAGTCATAAAGAGCCTCTCTGGCTTTTTGATGAAGAATTTCTTTGCGTATATAAGAGGCCTCTCTAAATGCTTACTGAGCACAGCCTCTTTTGAATAGGTTGATGAGCTTAAGTGTATTTGCAGTGGACTGAAAAAAAGCATGACTGAAGTGATTATGTCCCATAACTCAACAAATATCTTTCAAAAATGTATTTATCAGTCAATAAAGCATTGAATCTTTGCAAAGACATATTCACCCAGATCTTTTGATATGCAGTTTTATATATTCTGCCTGTTCACACCAAGGACCATAACAAACGATAACTATAAAGTTTATAAAGTTTCCCCACTATGAGAATGGGGAAGTCCACACCACAACTACAACTTTCACGGCACAGAGAAATTATATTGTAATCACTTTCAGAATGATTTTAAGGGTACGTCATCAGCACGTTCACGCACACTGTGCAGACAGAGCGAGAATGGCAGACAAACATCAACAAACCCGATCTTCCTTCCTGGTATTGTAGTACTTTTAAAGTTTTCTCACCGGTGAATGACACATGATGTAGCCCAGCAGTTCCCAATTCCTGTCCTCGTGCCCCCCAGCTCTGCATATTTTGCATGTCTCGCTTAGATTACACACCCTATTCAGATAACCAGCTCGTTAGAAGTGAGCTACGTGCATGAACTGTGTTCCGATCGATATGATCCCTACACAGTGTTCATTGCTCCCTACTCTCTGAGCAGGGGAAATCCGTTGAAGTTTACTTCACTTCAGAACATTCATTCACGGATTTGCGCTGCGTCTTCATACACATCACACTCACACACACACACACACACACACACACACACACCCGTCTTCACATCCAGTGCAAGGACTGGAATTGGGAACCGCTGATGTAGCCTATTGTAGTAATGTTGTCTCTGGTATTCTGGTCTGTGAGCGTATATGCGTTCAGGGGGTGTGGCTTTGGACGGCTATTGCAGGGAGGGTGGGACGTTTGCTTTCAGTGCTGTCAGGCTAAAGTTAGCATTTTCCAAGATCTCCTACTGCACCTTTAAGTATTTAGGAAACAGTCTTATAGGACAGAATTAAAGCAAAGTGTGCTTGATCTGTTTTGTCTGCTTTTGTACCTGCCTAAATATAAAGACCAGGATGTTGGGCTTTTTTGGTCCTGTGAGCATGTCCACTAGTCTAAGTAGATGTCCGGCCCTCTACTGTTTAAGCCAATGCTTGGCATTGGGTAACCCTTAGAGTGGATTCCTGTGCTTTAAAGCATGACATTGCCTGGTGGACAACCAGCACTTAGGGAAAACACAAGCATGACCTCCCAAGAAGTGGCTGTTATGCTAATAAAAGCAAGTCTGGGCATGCATGCATGCATCAGTGCCCTAGCTGTTGCCACTGCACAAAACACATGGTCACTCTATTAAAGTGCAGTCAGTCTTTCTGAGAGAGAGAGAGAGAGAGAGCGGGCTGCAGTGACAGGGGTTTTGGATTGTTGTTGCCATGATATGAAAAACAATTGCTGCGTTTAGTAAAAGTAATAATTAGGCCTGTCAGAGTGGTCACTTTTGAGATTAACAGCGTAAATGCCGTTAGCATATTTACTTAACTTTGTGACTTTAAAAATACTTAATTTTGTTTTGAAATAAAAAAGAAAAAAGCTAAATTAAGCATTTTTAAATAATTTTTTTTATAAGTAAAAAAATGAAGTAAAGTAAATGTAATGCCCTTTAATATTTAATAATTCTCACTGGTGGAATATCCACGCATCAGTGTTCAGTAGTCAGTAATTTTGAAAGACACCATTAACAGGGAATTAACAAACATAATCACATTGTTGATTTATTTTTTTAATCTGTTGACAGACCTAACAATACGTTGAATTTTGTTAATTAATACACATTAAGTATTAATCTGGCTGCAATACACATTTTTTTTTTAAACATTAGTTTCTTATTTAATTGGTTCCACATTGTTTGCTGATTTTTACTTTTAAACTTTGCGCCATTTATTTATTTTATTTGACATCAAGTGTATGCTGTGCCTTCCAAGCATTCCCCCCCCCCCCCCCCCCCCCCCCCCCCCCCCCCCCCCCCCAACCACCCCCCCCACACTCGTGTTGCAATAAACCTTCTACTTCTTATTTATTGGTTATATATATTATACATGTTTACTTAGCCTATTTCCAGTTTTGTATACCTATTTAAACTTTATGTAAGTTATTTGTTATTTTATATTAGGCATAGCCTGCCCTATAGAATGGTGTATTTGTATTTGTTTTGTTAATAAAAGTTCTATGTTTTATATATAGGCTAAAGTTAGTTGTTAGTTGTATTTTGTTGTTGCATTCAAGCATTGACGCATAACTGCCGCTAATTCAAAAGTGAAAGTAAAATGCGCACGGCGCTTTCAAGCTATTTAAAAGCGACGGAAAGGGAGAAAAAGAGGGAAAATTCAAACTAAAAACGAACAATTGCTTTACTCCGAATTGGCCACTATTTCAAACTGAAAGTAACATGCACATGCTGCTTTTACCACTATTAAAAACGAGGAAAGCTAGGAAAAGAGGGACGCCCCCGCACCGCCCCCACGTTGATACCGGTGTTGTCACACGTCAATTAACCGGTGGGAAAATTTCCTCACCGTCACAACCCTAGAAGGGATGTGCAAAAAACATGAGTTTGGACAGAATCCTGGCTATTTTCAGTTTCTTTACAAATACGGGGAGGAATTTGTTGGCCTGTCTGCTTGCTGCCCGTCTGCTTGAGGTGGCATCATGTGTCCAGGTTCCTGGGACTTTTGATGTCTTGATGCACTGTCCCCAGCTCCTCTCAGAGAGAACAATGATCTTAATTTCAACGTTGCTCACCACTTAATTCATTAAACACAACCCTCTTAAACCAATTAAACAGTGAGGTTTTCAATCTGGCCTGGTTTCAAACACCAGTATTCTACTCTCAAATGATTTTTTTTTCAGTTGTCTCCTTGCAAGCTGAATCAAACTATTTTTATTGGCATCTACGTTTCTATGAAGAACCTTAAGCCTCCATGGAACTTTTCCATTGCGCGAAAGGATATTTATAGTGGGAAAAGGTTATTTAAATTATTTGAATGTTCTTCACTGTTAAAAATGGTTCTTCAAAAAACTGTTCACTGAAATTTCTTTGTGAACCAAAAATGGTTCTTCTATGGCAGTGGTCACCAACCTTTTTAAAGCCAAGATCCCTGACATCGGCCTTTATCAAAGACAAGATACCTATTGAAAAACTGATATAAAAAGACAGCCTAGATTACTTTCAATTTGAGGCCTTATATTTACTATTTTAATTAGTGATCAGGGCTCGACGCTTACTTTTCTTTTTAGGAGCACTTGTGCTCCTAACTTAAAAAATTTAGGAGCACGTTCAAAATTTTAGGAGCACCTTCTAAACAATTATCCAAAATATTATCAAAAAGTAGCCTTCCCATTACGAGGTGATATTTGACTCCTTAACTTTATGAAAGTATGTCTCTTTTGTCAATTTCTTAAATGATTGTTTATAAAAAGCTTTTTAAAATGTAAGTAAACGAAGAAGAAGAGTCATAAGAAACAAGTTAAAAATCAAATGAAATCAGTATTAACTAAATTAATTTGTAGAGGTGGCACAGAAGAACACAAAAGTGGCTTGTTGGTGTATTTTCAGACATTTAATGAGGTTCAGAGGTGGCATGAGTGCAATTAAATTCATGATGAGATTAATGTTTTATATATAAAATTTTGAATATAGAAATATTTAAATGATTTAAATAACTGAAAAGATATGAATGAAACTAAAACTGCTAGCAGGTGGCGGTAAGTCACTGATTTTATAACTGAATCATTCATTCAATTGATTCATTCGAACGGCTGAATCATTCAGGAATGAATTAAGTGACTGTCTTTATGAATGGGTAATCATGAATCACTGACTCACTAGATTCGTTTAAAAAACCCTGTTCATTCATAAACGAAACACCGCTGTGTTTGAATGGAGATGCACAGCGGCTCCGCTGTGTCTTTGTTTTTAACTATTTTCGACGACGAAATGGAGCTAAATCAGACAATAGTGTTATAGTCAGAATGTAAGTCACTTAATATTAGCTTCTTGTTTATTGAATTGTATTGTATTAAATCAGTATCACATTTACAAACTCCCTTAAAAATCATTAAAAGCTGTCACTCATCTTAGTTCATCTCGATCTCACATTTATAATCAACGAAGCTCTCTACACTGTGCAATTAATCTCTTATTTACTCCATCTACACTTTGCTTATGAAAGGATTCGTGAGATATGTTTGTGATACATTACTCAACGCTGCAAAAACACGTAGAAACCTTTGAAGCTCCCCTCAGCGATCACAAATATGATGATCGGGTCAGTCGCACTGGTGCTCCTAAATATTTTTTCATAGTCGCACTCAGTAGTTTTCAGTCGCAAATGCACTGTCGCACTGTCGAGCCCTGGTGATGCACCAATCATGGCTGATTCATATTCAGATTTTTTTTAAGCTAGCAAATTGGCAAATACTAATAGCTTACTGGTTGCTGATTTTATAATTTTTTTAATGCAAATTTATTTGCTCTATAACAAGCAAACTGGTCTTAGACAAAATATCTGTAGGCATATGAAATTAGAGGTAATCAACTGCCTTTATTACAACAAAGAAAATGCTCAACCGTTTTGGTAGTTGTTTCGGATTTAAGCAAAAACAGAACAGTCGATTTTTTCTTTGTGAATTATTCAATAACACAGCTGCAAACTGACAACAAACATCGCCGGGCTGAATGAGACACAAATTTCACTCTTTGACAGCAGGTGGCGCTTATGGAACAGCGTTACACGCTGTAAACAAAGCAGTGCTGTGCTTGTTAATACTATGGAGGTAAGATGGAAAGAAAGGATAGTCAGTTCACCTCAGAGATACATTCATATAAACTCCCACCTCCAATTCAATATTTATATTTTCATCTTATGCTTCGAGCATCGTGAACAGTGATCTTGCTCTGCCTGCTACAGTATTTAGTAATTTGTCCTCTTTGTGTCCGTCTTCAGCATCTCTGGACTCTGTTAAGTTCCTGTGTGTGATGTATTTTTCATTATCACTGTCCCAGTAGCTCCCGAAAATAACAGAATAACATCTACAAAAAAATACAGCACAAAGAATAGAGAAATGTATTGTAGTTTTGTACTTATTGTATTGTTATTTTTGGGATCTGCTGGGACAGTGGTAAAGATATATCAGTCGAGCTTGAGTAGCGGACTTAAAACCTAAAATAAATATAAGCTTTCATTTCTCACCTTCCCAGAAAGCACATTGTCATATAAAAATAAAAAATTTCCAGAGCTTTAATGACACTTGAATACTCTCTCAGTTGGATGTTTATAAAGTTCCATCCACTTTGAAGTATCACTTTCTGACCAGCAGTTCTGACAGGCGCCTCCTAGACGTCTGACTTCTGGAGAGCTTTTTGAGGTTTTTACAAATCAGTGAAGCTCATTACTCTTTACGAAGCACTCTGGGCGTTGTGCTTCGGTTCACTTTGATGACGCTTTGGTAGAACCAATCTTAAACTGTACTGAGTTCACAAAATTTTATCTTTTTTATTTGTTTTCTGCCACTGATATGTTCCTGGATGGTGATTTTAGAAGCTGGAAAGTGAACGATTTATTTTGGAAATATGTCTTCAAGCCACATCTACTCCACGTTGCCCACCTTACAAGACCCAACAGGAAAAGATTCCAGAATCCAGTAGCGGACGGGAGGGGTTAGGAAGCAGGGGGATTTCAAGCTCCGTGATCTTTAAATCACCTATGAGCTGTTGTTACACGCTCCCTGTTTGCTTTTTTTTTTTTTTTTTTTTCCTCGAACGATTGGAAAACTGACAGCCCCCTTCATAAAGCAGAGAGATGTATTGATGGTCTCATGGAACCTGGGGCTGAGCCAGGGGTTGAGTCCGGCTCACACGAGGCTGTGAGGGGCTATTACTCCCACAGGTGCAGGGAGCTGAGCCGCTGACCCTGGCCTCACCTGTCTGCCTGTTTGAAGATGAGGAGCTGGGGGAGGAAAGGGGCCACTTCCCTTAACAAAGAGAAAACATTTACCCCTTGGGGCAAAGTCTGGTGTTAAGAGCGATTTGCCCTTACTTGCAGGCAGGCAGGCAGTGAGCTGCTCTGGTTTCACATTTGGGGATTGTGTGTGTGTGTGTGTGTGAGAGAGAGAGAGAGGGAATGCGTGGGATTAGATGTGCAAGATGGCTGCATTCAGGCTTGTTAATGTGGCTGCTGCCTGTGGGTGATGTGTCGTGTGTGTGTACGCTGGGCTAGGGCAGCTGTATGGCACTGTGCCTCCGCTGGAACTCTGCCTAAATTGCTAATATGCAACTGCAGGCATGTCAGGACGGCTTTATTGAGGCTTTGATTTACCTAATAGACTCAATTCAATTACAGCAGTTCAGGTTGTGTGTGGCTCCCTCTCTTGTCAATCTGTATGACAGTTGTAGACTTGGCTTTTAGTTTCTATTTATTTTTGTTATTTTTTTTCGAACGTTGGAAAATTGATGTGTAAACAGCCAGAGTAATTATTTTTTCGGGTGCTTTTAAAGACCCTCAAGCACTCAAAAATTAGCCTTTGAGACATGGCAACCAAAGCGTGGGCGTTTTTTCCACATTTTGAGGTTGAAAAAACACCCACACTTTTATGGGGTGATAGGACATTATTGTGGAGACAAGGGAGGGGGACTCAGGGCAAAAATAGCCTGGACTCAAATTTGCATCTACAGCATGTGCACAGGCAGATGAAGTAATTTAGTTAAGTTTTAGGAAAGTTTTAAAGTATTTTTATTTATTTATTTTTATTATTATTTTTTTTTATCTTGTCATTTTTTTGTTTTATTATTTTATTTGTCATTTTTGGAATCCATTACTTTCTTTTTTTATTTAAATTTTTAAAAACATTTTTATTTATCATTATCATCATCATCATCATCATTTTTGGAATCCGTTTTTTTTTCTTTTTTCTTTTTTTTTCCTGGACTGAGACAGAGTGGATTGGAAATTGAGCCATATGTCATTTGTTAAACAACGACAGGCCTATTTATACATTAGGCCATGAATTTGACAAGAGTTAGAATTTGTATGCAATTTAAAAACACTTGATTCTGACAAGTGCAAAAACACCACATCATTGGAGGTAGGGCTTTGTATTTACATAGATTGTATGATTAGATTTGATTCCCATTCACAAGCTTTTGATTAATTTTTGGGATTTAAGAATCATTGTTTATTCATTAAAATGAGGATCAATTGAAGTCGTTTAACTGATATTGTCAACCCACCCCTAATTGGAGTTTTACAGCTTCTCCACAGGCCCGTCCTTAAGAAACGTTCAGTCTCACACTCCCCCTCATCACCTTTGCATCATTTTGCCTCCCTTGTGAAAGGATGATGTGGAAACCAGTTTTAATGCTCAATAAAAACCACTCCTCCGTTTCCTCTTTGCATAGTGGTGTACTGTAGCTGCCCCTGAGCTCTGTATACACAGGGTTTAACTTTGTTTGCATGAGGCGTTAGTTCACCACAGAAGCTGGTGTACCACCTCTTTACAGTGCCTTTCTCTCTCACTCTCTTTGCCCTCTATCTAATCATTCCCTTGATTGTATGTTTTGGCCTTTTATTGGTTTATCTAGAGCTTGGAATACGAAACTTATGGTGCATATGGTGCACCTCAGGTGTGAACTGTTGATCCAGTGTGTGTTGTCACAGCACGTGATGTTGCACAGCTAGCTGGACTGTAGAATGTTTCATTAAAGAGCTGAACTGTAGAAATAATCATCTATGTTTAGAAAATCTTAAGAACAAGTGTTATTTTAGTATAATTTGGTTTTGAATGAGGTTTTTTTATATTTTGTGTTTTAATTTTAATTTTGTTAGTGTTAATATTTTTTTGTAATTGTATTAGTTTTTTAAAAATATGTACAGTATATATGTTTTTAAATATGTTACTTAGTTTTAGTTATTACTTCAACTTAAACTAAACAAAAATGATAAATGTTGCCTCTGTAACTAGCTGAAAAGTTTACGTTTTATATTTTACTTGATTTCAGTTAATGTTTATTTTATTTCAAGTAACAAGTTTTTTTTAATGGTTTTGATTTTAGGTTTAGTGAACAGTAATAACCCTGTTAGGAATGTAAAAATAGGCAATGTTTGGTCCTCATTAACCTGTTGAATGTATTCATTTATTATTTATTTATTTACTAATATTTTTACTTGATATTTTTTTTTTACCCTCTTTATTATTTATTTTTAACAAACTTTATTATTCTTAACTCACAGCAGTACAAAATGATACAGCTATAATGTAACTCCATAAAGAACACTTGTGGTGATCCCTTGAGCTGGCAACCATTGAGTCGATCTTAGTGTATTGACATGAAAATTTGTTTTTATTGATTTATGCAAATTAATGTTCAGTTCACCAAAGACATATACAAAAACTGAACCGATGAACTCAAATTCAACACAAAATCTGCACGCTTTAGGATGTCACACGCCAATTTATGGGGAGTTATATGCACTTGCCTTTCATCTGTGGCCAGCTTCTGTGTTTTTCCTTTTCTCACTCTCGCTTCTTCTTTCTCACACGCTCCCACCATATTCCCTGCACCCCATTGCTCTGATGTGAAAAGCATATTTTTGGCCTGTCCCTCCAGTGACAGAAAGACAATTATGGCTTTCTTTCAGGCCGAGAGGAAACCGCTCCCATCTCTAAAACAGCTGGAGCAAGCCCCATTCCCCCCAAAGCTGGCTTGTAGCCCCAGTCTTCCCATGCAAGCTGATAATGGGCCGGCCACTCCCACCAACGGATCCCCGCCACCCCACCCAAGTGCTTTCAAAGGTCCTGCTCTCCACATGTAAATCTCTCAACACTCGTCGTCCCAGTGAAGGAAGTATTTTCCCCTCTTCTCTCTTTTACCTGTGGAAGTGGAAGTCAAATGAGTGGGAAATGTACTGAAGAACTTGCATTTCCATTTCACCATTCGTCCCGTCACAGAAAGTACCTCTGGGGTTGGCAGGATCTCGAGTCCCATTGTCATTCGGTCTCCTGCAAGGCTGTTCTCAAAGCCTCCGCATACCGCACTATACATCTATCTGTCAGAGAGTCTGTTATGAGGTAATAGGAAAACCATACATTTCCTTCCTCGCTGAGTAAAAATAGAGCACTTGTTGCAATGCCTCACCTTCTGGCCTAGTCGCGATGACACTGCATGACATAGTGCTGTTCCTTTATCATGTCTTTGTTCAATTCAGAGTTAAAAGAAGGAATTTACTGAAGCTATAATTTCTGTCCCTGCATCACTTTAATGCATTTTGCGAACTGCAGCAACAAAGTGTGTTTTCTCTTTTAAATTCAGAGTCCTAAAGTTGAACCCTTAGCCAGTGCTGATCATCCATCACTAAATATGTTGTCCCACCTGTAGTGAATCATCTCATGGGGAAATATGAATAATTAATCATAACTAGTTATAATTAATTATAAATATTTAGATCCGCTGTAGATATTTAGCTGACCTCTCAGGGTCAACTGTCTGTCAATTCTAAGAACGTTAATTTCCTGGTTAAGGGAAATAACTTTCTTACTGTACAATTCTACAAAGAGCTTGTAGCATAAATTTGCATGATTAAGTGACTCCAGTTATGATCAAACAATGAACAACGTCAAGTGTGATACTTAAACTAGTCTAACATACTACATGAACACTTAAACTGGTCTAACATACTACATAAACACTTAAACTGGTCTAACATACACATACACACACACACACACGCATACAGTTGGTATAGGAAAGGGTTAAAGCTTAAGCAGTAAAGAGAAAATAAGGAATGAAGTTATGGAACCATTTGCATATTCAGCAGATTTACACCGGAGGGAAACATCAGATTCTTAGTTCAAACACACCTTTGTAAAGGTGTAACTGATACTTAATGTATTAATTAATGAGACTAAGTTTGATACTTGCATGTCTCTTCTGTCTGAAAGAGAGGTTTGATGTACTCTGAAGGTTCCAGTTGATCTTTGCTGAAGTTGATGAAAAAGAACCAGTTTGAGTCAGAGAATTTGTTGAATGGAAAAGTCAAGGCTGAAGCCTGGCACGTACTTAGGGGGTTGCAGAAGCGTTCTAGCTCATGTCTTCATCTTAGAATCTAACCGAACCACCGACTCTGGGCGGGTCCCTAGTGTGGGGCTTTTAATGTCTCGGAAGATTCCCGCCTCTCAAAACGGGCTTGTCCAATGAGAAGATGTAAATCTCTGAGTGGCAATTGCTGAGGGCTTTATTGACCCTGTGTCTCTAGCATTGATTTTGGCAGACCTGCAAAGGATGGATCAATTACTAAAGATTCTTAGAACACTAATATGTTGCATAGGTATAAACATACAATAGAGGAACTCTCAATTAGATCTCCAATTAGGACGATGTTAATAGATACCAAATCAACGTCGCGTCCAGATAGATGTAAGTTAGCAGAATGAGTGGTTCTAAGTCTAAGCCTCTGCAGCTAAAATGCGCTGTACGTAACAATACAACAGATAAATACCGACAAGCAATACTATGCACATGATCTGAAGTATTGTGTTCATATCAAAAGGTGTTCCTATGAATAATTATTAGAAACAGTCACTTCCACTGTCACTTGGAGTTCTATGGAAATTGTAGTTCGAAGGTTGTTGCTCAACAGGCCATGAGGATCGGAAATGATCTGTGTTAGTTTGCCATGGTCACCAGGGGGCCTGGGGCGTGCAGACACCTGCATCCAGTTTATTGGTCTCGACATACCCTGGACTGTTATCGAGTTGTATATCTACCGTACACAAACTGATTTGTTAAATCAAATGAAAAATTGTGTGTTTGATTGGTCCAGACGCTACACACCTAATGATCCATTAAATCAGGATCTGATGAAAAGCCTCTATGGATTTCTGCACACACATTAGCCAGTTAGAATAAGTGTAATATTCAGACAGATCAGGTTCCGCACAAGTGGGGTTAAAGGGATAGTTCACCCCAAAAAAGAGACATTTTTGTAATTTAATCACCCTTAATGTAGTTCCAAACCTGTATGACTTGCTTTCTTCTTTAAAATACAAAATAAGATATTTCAAGGAATACTTCGAGTATTTTTGTCCTTATTATGAAAGTCTCAGTCCAAAACAACACTAAGATGTTTTGCAGAATATGTGGCACTCACAACATGAGGGTGAGTAAATGATGACAGAATTTTCATTTTTGGGTGAACTATCCCTTTAAGATGACCAACAGTGGTCTGTTGTCCGGTTGACTGTTTTCTGGCTGTTCCACGTCTTGACTTGCCCCAGTCTTACCTGTGCCAAAGCCCTGTAATTAAATGCTTATTTGGAGGCCAGGCTGGAGGGAGGCTGTGAAGGGGAGATGAGGAGTTCACCGTACACCTGGGTTGACAAGATGCTGTCTGCACAGCCCTCATAAGCAAGAGTCTCTTGCGCAGCCCAAGGGGAAAGTGAAGAGAAAATTCCCATTAGTTGCACCATCAGATGTTGTTCAAAGGTTCTGACTGTTGGGTATGTTGAGATGAATGCTACAAAAGTCTGTAGTGGTTAATTACCTGTAAACATGAAACCATAACCAATACCAATCAGATCATAACTATTTTAATGTTATGGCCAATAATTAATAAATGCCTTTTTTTTTTTTTACCTGGAACATAGAAGATATTTTGAAAAATGGCAGTTTTTTCCCCCCATACAATGGAAGTCAATGGGCTCCAATGTTGTTTGGTTCCCGAAGTTCTGCAGAATGCTGTACAGTATACAGGTTTGGAATGAAATTAGGTCGAGTAAATGATGACAATTTTAATTTTGGGGTGAACTAGCCCTTTAATATATCCATAATCAACCAATTTCAATGAAATAATTTTTTGCAGATTTATCGTGCATCCCTATGATATATTTTCCATTGTGGTTGCATTATCAAATTAGCATAGCTCTATGGTATGTGGTCTAAGATATGTAATTCTAATAAGTGGATCCAGAGGTAAAAATGCTGAAAAAATGGCTTTGTCATATTTGGATAGAAGGACTATATGTGAGATTTGTTTGTCAAGAATGCCATTTTCAGCCAATCATGCCAATTAAAGTTTTTTTTCTGGGATATCAGCCTCCTAGTAGCTTACTAGTTGTCGCTGCATTTTAGGCTATGATGGGGTAAGTTTTAACATCAAAAAATTACACACTTCATCTTTAACTGGTTGTGTGTAAGGTTTCACACACGCAAATAAGCCTGTTTTCTGAGGTAAACTGGAATCTACCCTTGTGTTGAAACCTGAGGTTTTCACAGCAGAGCTTCGGCAGTGGTTCCTCTCCTCTATGGAAAAAACTGCCCATGCTGGTAGGTGTTCCTGTGTGAATGTTGAGACATATGAAGTTCCTTTAATGGGATAGTTCACCCGAAAATGAAAATTCTGCCATCGTTTACTCACATTACATCCCCAAAGTTGTTTTGGAACCCACTGACTGTCATTGAATGCATAAAAACAGTTGTTTGGAATTGCATTTTTTTGTGTAAAAACTTTTTACTGCTCGTCTTTTTAGCTGCTCGAGAAGCTTAATTTCAGAGTTCTCTCTTACCACTCAGGTTCACACCTGACGTGACACTGATTTTCCATGGACCGTCTTCAGTCTTCTAGTTTCCGGGAAGGCACGGTGGGAAATGTGAGCTGCTGAAAAGGCTGTTGCCACATTTTAATTTCTTTGCCATTTTCCCTGTTAATGGTCATGCTACATGATGGCAAATACCGAAGGCCACCATTTATATCAAAAGGGATTGAGTTTCTCTTCAGCTCCTTGCAGCTCCATCTCCTTGGCAGTATCTCGTACCCTGACTCTCGCTTTTTTTCCTCGTCCTTCTGTTCTCCACGGCCACACTGTTTCACAGTCTTAATTACAGGTCAATTAAGGGCTTTCTCCAGCCTTCTGCCGCTCCGGCCCAGGAGGCTTAGAGGCCCACAAGAGTGGGAGTGAAAGAGATATCATTTCATGTGGAGATCAGGCGAGAGCCCCTTTCAAAGAAGGGATTGAGGAGGAATCCTGAAAGAGAGAAAGCCACCCCACACCTCCCAAAAAAGGAGGCTACTGGGACAGGGGCCAGAGGATTATGGGAATATTCATGACCAGATAAAGAGAGGAGATATATGAATGGATGTGTCCAAAAAGCTAATCTCTTAGGTAAACAGGGGTCTAAATGGAGTTTGGACCCTGTTCTCGGATTCACAGAAGCAGTGGAAGGAGCAGTTCTCTCTTGCGTCACATTTCCGAGGCACTGAAAAGACCATCTTGTTTTGGACTTTTCTTAGCCATCATTCTGTGTTCCTCCATGTGGAACAAGCAGATGGCGACCAGAAATAAATATCTGTTTCTCACAGTCTTTTCAGACACTTTAAGCCCATATACACACAAGTTCACATCATCCTTAGCTGTCCATTCTTCTTTAAAACTTCATTGGCTGTAAACGTACACATTTTCAATTTGACTGTTTCCACAGACTTGTGATTGGCCCTTGAAGCATAGTAGCTTCCATCACGTCCTCTTGATTCATCCCATGTCCAGTATTTTTGAGTCTCTATTTGTGTGTTACAAAGTGGTCTTGGTGTATTATAAAGTCTTTTTTGATTAATAAAAATGGTACAACCATGCTGGTTTGAAAACAAAGCAAGCCACAAATCCCATTACCAAATAAACAAAAACTTTTAATATGCAACATTATATAAATACCAGGGATGCACAATATATTGGACCAATATTTTCTATTTTTCATTGTTACTTTTTAAATCTATTGCTGTTTGCAGATATATTATATTTATGTTCTCATATTTGGATATTTAATTGTTTTCACTTATTTTAAGATTCAGATTACTTTTGGCATCATCTTGCATTTACTTATCGGTATAATGAACGATAGTGACAAAAAATGAGCCCTTTAAGAGTAAATTATTAATTTATAACGAGATGCCTAAATTCATGTGTAGTATGCAAAGTATTATTTATTTGTTCACCTTCCTTCCTTATTTTTTGAATTTATAATTTATATAAATAATTAATGTTATCTTATATTCAGCCATAACATGTTGCCACTTATTATCTTATTAGTAAATATAAGTGAATCTTTAATAAATGCATACATCACTATTATCCAGTGACATACAATTAGATCAAGTATCCCCAAATTGTTCAGATGGAATGCATTTTTTGAATCTTTGAATCTGCTGCTATCCTGCATTTAAAAAAAAAGACCACTGGTTACTTGAGTTTCATCTCCACACCTGCCGTGTCATAAGGCCCTCTTGAAAACTTAATGCCTGTTATATTCACTAACCTTCACCATTACTCTTTATGTCCTTAGGCACAAAAAAAAGATACTCCAAGTCGATTGCGCGCGTGTGTGTGTGTGTGTGTGAAGAAGTCCTTGAAGGGTCGTGTTTCCAGGCTTCAGGATATTTGTGAAAGTTTGTGTGTTTGTACGTGTGAGCACGTGTGTGGTTGTGTGTGGGTCATAGTATTGTATTTCAGACCTTGTCAGATGTCCACAAAGGCCGTCTTATTTCTTTCACCCTACACCTCTGAGGAGAATGGGGAATCCCCACACCACAAATACACCTAAAACGGCTGCACGAGCCTCAGATGACAGTATTTAGTTACAGCCACAAACTTGTAGCCCAGTGTCCACTTGAAAAGCCCAGTTAACCTGTGACCAGTTAATATGAGACTTTAGAATGTTTGTTCTCACGCTATTAGGCCACAAATGGTCTTGCATGCATACATAACATACATAATAGCTCTGTTCCAAAACCTACTGTGCTGCCTTACTGCCAACTGGTCATTGAATCTCGTAAGTGATTTATTTGAAAGACATTTATGAGGTTCTCAACTAGACTCTCAATTGAGTTAATTGCAAAATTATTAAAAAATTATAGTATTTTTTTTTTTTACTGATTATTTTAAGAGTCTTATATTTATTATTTCTCTCACATCATCAGCTATATTGGATTTTATTTCATTTAATTTTCTATTACCTTTTTTTTTAATATGGATGGATCTCACCAAACATCAAGAAATGTCAAGGTCACATTATACCTAATATATCTGGTCTTTCCTGTCTCATTATTTTTTAATTTAAAGGAATATTTGAATTTAAAAATGGTCAAATATTTCGAAAAAAAGTTGAAAATTAATTAAATTAAAATCAATCATTTTAAACAAAAGGCAGAACTACCAATACATTTGTTGTTGTTGTTATTATTAATATTATGATTATTATTACTTTTCTTTTTCTTTTCCACTTTTGGAATAATTTGTGACTTGGACCTCATTGTTGGATTCACCCATGCAAGAGCATCAATTTCACAATGGCAAATGACATTTTCTGTTTGTTCCACATGCAGGAACACAGAATTTTTTAAAATTTCATATTTTAAACCTTTTCATTACCTTTGCCTCACTCTTTCACATAGTTAAAAGTTGTCACCCATTCCCACTCCTCCTCTATGACTCCCTGAAGGGGACAGGCTTTGAAGTAGCATGTGGAGGTGAGGAGGTGCAATAGAACACCACCTCTTCATCATCTGCTCCTCAACCGCACGCACCTTTGAGTGCTGAACTGTCAGTGGCCACCATCTGCTGTTTGGGTGTCAGAGAATGTACCCACAGTGGGACTTGACACGACTTGATACTTAATCTGCAGGAAAATCTAGAAATATTTCTATGCATACGAGTCCACATGAAAGTGCGTCTTTGCAATGATGTGGCCAGGTTAGGGTTTTTCCCAGGAGAACTTGAGAAGACTAATGAATTCCTTCCCGTTCAGAGCAGGGGAGATGAAATGGTAATTCTGTGCCATTGAAATGGCAGCGTTAGTAGTATATGCTGCATTCACATTTGGATTTCTCTTTACAGAAAAAGTACGTGAAATTCAGGAGAAACTTGAAGCTTTCATTGAAGCCCTTCACAAAGAGAAATAGAGCAGTAGGTGGTTTTTATTTCTACTGCATGGTTAAAGAGAAAATTTGATAGAAATAGTTAATGATTCAGTTTACCATTAATTAAGTATTAATATTTTACATAATTATTATTAATACTATTTGATGATACTATGAATAATTTATATAAATATATTATTTCTACTTTATATTACTTGTTTATACTTCATATGAAAATATAAAAAATTAGGGCTGCCAAAAGTACCAGCAACTTATAACGAACAGAGATTACTCATTTAATTGTACATAGTAGTACCTTTAAGGTGTTTTTATTTTGGGGCTATTGATATAATTATTCAACACATTACATTATCATCTAAAATAATGCGTTCTAAAAGTAAATCAATGGACAGCCCTAATTCAAATGCATGGGTCGTTATGTAGTGTTCATTGTAGTATGAACGTTTTTTTTTTTTTTTTTTTTGTTATTATGCTTTTGAAGGAGTTCATGACTTGAGAAATAATTCTTAATCTTTTGTCTTCTTTCAGGATCATCTTGTTTCTGGACAGTCATCCCCTTACAGAAGAAAATGCACTGATTAAATACAACATCATTTTTGCTATTTGCCCTTCGTAAATGACCCTGCTTCTCATCCTCTCTTTTTTTTAATGTATCCTGCTTCAGCTTTCAATCTTCTCACACACAAGCACACACGCACTCTCCCCCTTAAAAACAGTGAAAGTAAGCAAAGTGGTTTACATTTGCCGCATATTTAATCACTGTTGGAGAACAAGCACTTACGCAGCTAGCGAATGGTATGTGTCAGAGTGCCATGCTTTATTCTTTCTTCCTCCAGCGCTTAAAAGCCACCATTGTGTTCACCAGACATGTGTTCCCAAGAATCCAGTCAGACAGACATGCACATACATCTTCTCCCAATCCCTCGTTCCCAATAAAATACTTTGTCCGGGTCTCTCTTTCCCCTGACTTTCTTTATTAATTAAGGTGATGTTCATGGAGAAGCCAAGAAAAAATTTATTGATTGGCCTTGCTATGAGTAGAGAAAATATTCAAAAATGTCTTGTCACCAATTGCCGCCTTCATTGATATTTTGGAGCTGTGATTTCACCACGTTTCTACAACATCTCTCTTATGACATATTCACAGTTAGTGAAATCACAGTTCAAATTATACCTCGTAACATCTTATCAGTAGACCACCATCTAAATCCTTTGTAATTATTTTGTAGAATCTGCAATCGATATATGCAGTTGTTTGTACAGTAGATCTCATCTGCACCTCATTTGCTTGTAGTCACACTTAGCTCAGTTGAATATACTCAAGAAACGACTGTGAGGCTTGGTCTTGAAGATGCAGAACATTTCTTTATAAGGAGACCAGAATACACCATCTGTTCACACAGGTGGATGAAAATGCATTGGCATATCCTGTTTGTTACTTTGGCCCTGCTCACCATTTCACTTTGTTTTGCTTTATTTTATGACTGTTTACTTTGAGAGATTCAAATGGTTCTGAGTTTCATCTGTCATCTTCAGCTTTAGTGCACTTTTAATTCTTTGCTTGCACATTTGATATTTCGCGCCCTAGAATTAGTGTGGTCTGATTATCCACATTACACATGTCCTGATAATTTTGAGTGTAAGGGACACCACACCTTTGTTCCTGGTTGCTCGTAAATGTAAATGGGTAAATATACATGTACTTGTAAAGTATCTAAGGTCATTGAAATCATGGATCTGAGTGTGGTGCTTGTAACATAATATCTGTCGGTTGATTTAAGAATGTTTCCACTTTTTGTTGTAGATTGTAATATTTGCATGTTGTACCCCATCAGATGTGGTTTATTTATTAAATTGGTGTTTAAAAAAAAAAGTAGTAATAAAAGGGACTTTAAATGTATGTTAATCAGAGTGGGTGGGCGTGGACAATATCCAACGTGTGTGTGAATTTCTAACTTGATTTAATTTGACGATTGCTGGTAAATGTTTTGACGGGTACAGTGCATGTTTCCTCAGCTGGTTTTACACTGGTTAAATTATAAAGCATTTGTTGCAGTTGATGACTGGAAAACATCTATTGAAAGAGTCAGTTTGACCCTGGCCTCATCAATATGCAGCTTTTTATGCATAAATACACAGGCTAACCAGAATAAACATCAAATTTCTCACTCGTCCCAATGTTGCAATTAAGAAAAAGAATATTAGAATCTCCCGCTCAAAAGGCCTTTCTCAACAGGTGGCTTGCCCAACCTGGAATTTCAGCATTCCTATAGTTCAATAAGTAGAACATAGTGCTAGCTATGCTAATGTTGTGGGTTTCCGATATAATCTCAGATATTCTTCCATAGCGAACTGTATAATATATATAATTAAAAATATTATATAATAATAACATATATAAATAATATACATACTTATCTATAGTACATATTTAGTAAATAATATTAAACCATAATATTATAGTAATGAGTTACAACTTTAAATACTTTTAGTGTGAAGGTGGATTGTATCAATATTACTTATTATACTTTATACACTTCTTCAAGGTATAATTTTGTGCTTTTTCTCACAATTTCCCTAACTGCACTGCAACGGAAGTTGCAGTGGCCAAAGAGGCTTAAATGTGAAAGCGTTCGTGCATAGAATCCATTGTACGAATTGTTGCGCATTTTGATCCTAAAAAGGAAAATTACGTTACCTCATCATTTCTTTCTTTAGAACACAAAAGAAGATATTTTGAATAATGTTGATAACCAACATTATACATTCATGAAAAAAAAAATCTTAAATTTTCCACAGAAGAATGAACATTTTACAGGTTTTTAATGGCATGAGGGTAAATAAATGACTACTTTTTTTTTTAAACTATCCCTTTAAAGGCATTTTTGAACAGTACATTTTGCTAGTGTGTTTGGTTGCCTTTTAGCGTCCAGAATGAGAACCACTGCCCTAGATCAGTTTACAAAAAAGTATATATAACAGTGTTATTTTGACTGTATAATAGCCCATTTCTAGATGCTGTATGCATGTGAGACTATGTACGTCAATGTGCATTTCCTGCAGCTGATGAAGCTGGAATGATGTATGTTTGGTGTGAGTGGCCTTTGCTCTGAGGTATGACTCTGCGCTCGGTGGCCAGTGCTCATCAGTGCAGGGTTGTGGAGCCGGACCTCTGGGCTATGTGTGGAAGTGTGGGGCCCTTGAGCTCTCAGCTCCAGCCCGCACTGATGAATAACACAGTGGGCAAGAGGTCTTTAACTCCTGGGCATCCTCTTCCATTTCACAAGGCCCTGATTGTTACTGGCATCGTTACCTCGCCGGAGGGGTGTGGAGGGAATTGCGGGGTGTCTGTTTTTTTAGAGAGCGCTCTATTTCTTTTCCAGTACCTGAGGGGCCACATGCATACATATGCTCTGGCCTCTCTCTCGTCTCGGAGAATGATTATATTCCCCGTTTTTAAAAAAAAGGATAGTCTGAGAAGGAAGAGTGTTTGGAGGGGGGAAAAAGAGAAAGACTTTAACCTAATGACTCTGTAGCATTTCAATAGGGGCGAAGAAGTCAACCTCCAGCGAAATGCCTTTGTGCTATCAGATAACTGGCTTCTGAAGACGGGGAGGACACACTATATGGCCATTAGCATCTCCAAAGGCCGTCACGTTGACTAATAGCCCGGGCCACATCACCACAGTGGCTCAGTTTGTGTTTTGCTCTATTATGTGAGTGACACAAAGGAGCTGAAGACTGGTAAAGACCTGTCAAATGTGCCACCACTGCCGTTGCTCACAAAGCTTTATTTTCCCCTCAAAAGACACTGACTTGTTCTGTCTTTGCCCCTTCTGTCATCGGCCCCCAGTCTACCTCACCGCCCGCCTATTTTGGGGAGGGTGGCCATGCAGAGTCACTTTGTGAATAAAACTTTGGAAAAGGAAATAAATTCAGCAGTTCAGCTCTTGGGCAGTTTTGGCCATGTAACCATTTGTTCACAGGCTTGTCTTTTGGAACGGGCCAGCCCCTCTGGGCTTTGTGCTGTCCCAGTCCTATACAGATCGCAGTTGATAAAGGGCTGTAAGACAGGGTGGGATTTCAAATTTTTACTGCTCTGATATAACCAAAAGCCAATGACAATTGGAGTGAAGCCATTTATGTTATGCATATAGTTGTACTCTTAATACTTTGAGTTATTTGACTTTTAATTATTTGGTTGGGAATTCTTTTACAAGATTTTCTTACTCTTTGTCTAAAAATATATATTTTAAACAAACTTTATTGTTCTTTTTGTGTTGGTACTAATCACTTTACCTTATTATCTGTTCTGTGGAAATAAAACAGCAAAAAACAGCAGCTATATATATATATATATTTTTTTTAAACAAACGCCCTAAAATGAACATTTAAGAGCCAAATGACGTTTTTTAGTTGACAAATTACAGAATTACTGTATGAAAGATGGTTGTTCAGAAGCACTAGTGCATGCCAGTGTTTCCTGTGCAGCAACAATGAATACAGTTCAAGTCTTTAATTTGCAAACAAATTGCTATTTTGCATTGGTTGTTTTTATAACTCAATCAAAATGATTTAGCTCATGCAAATTTTGTTGCCTTCCAAAGTTCTAGTTTGGTGAACTCTGCCCTGCAAACTCACGATAAAAGATCAATACATCACTGCGTGACCTCTTAGCTGAATTAAAATACCACTTACCTGCAGGAATGCAGCGCAGCAAAATAGTAAAATAGCCTGAAGCAGGCTGCATATTTTTACATTTTGGATGTATTATGTTATATTATGTTTTTCAAAAAGATGCCACAGAGTGTGGCATTCCTATTATTACCATTGCAGTGAATGCTCAATGAATCTGTGATTGTATATTTTAGGTTTGTGAGACTTACATGAGTCTGTTTACTGACTAGTTAAAGGGGTCATATGATGCTTTTTTAAAGATCATTATTTTGTGTATTTGGTGTAACAGAATATGTTGAAATGCTTTAATGTTCAAAAAACACACTATTTTCCACATAATGTACATTATTGTTTCTCCAGTTCCATATGCCCCGCCTCTCTCAAACGCTTCGTTTTCTTCAAATTCCCTCCTTCCGACAAGTGCAGTCTGCGCTGATTGGCCAGCTGACCCAGCCTTTGTGTTGGATTGGCCGTACATCACGCAAGCACTTGCGAAATGTATGACACCTTACCATACTCGCGAGACTCTCTTTCAAATAATGTATAAGGACAGAGCCCGAAAGGGGAACAGAGTCGCGTGACAGACACAGTGATGAAGCTGGTCTCTCTCTCACACACACGCACGCGCGCACACACACGCACACACGATGCGCAAAACTCTGCATTTGAACAGTCAATAGCAACTACTTAAACTAATAACAAAACATACTAACAGTCGCTGATTCAGAAGAGCCAGATTGTCATAGCAAAGTCAGAAATACATCCTCTCCTAGGTTTCACGAAACAGTCTTCCATAAAATGCATTGCTGTTCTGTTCTGTTCTTAAAGATTCCCAAATGCATCTACTTTCGGAAGGCCAAATAAAGTGCTTTTGCTTTCGCCTAGAAACACAAAGCATCTCCCTGACATGCTGCTTCAACACTAACTGCGGTTACTGAAACCACGCCTTCTTTCATTGCGTGCAACATTTGGGTGCATTATGCTAATATTTCTACATAGTGAGGTAGATATGTGGGGGCGTGTTAGAACGAGCAGTTTTAGGGGGGCGTGGCAGAGTCTTAACTTTGATAAATAATATCTCTTTGGTTTTGAGACTTTAGTCTTTGCAACTTCATGGATCTTCTTTATGCACCAAGAGCTTGTTATACTTCAAAGAGAAAGGAAAAATTTTAATTGCATCATATGACCCCTTTAAACGATAATATTCACAATATAGTTTTGTAATTTTAATTGATTATTAATGGTACTCTAACATTTAAATATTTAGCAAAAAATATTATTGGTTATTGTTTAGCAATTTATTTATATAGCACTTACAATTTATATTTATATAATGTATAGCGCTTTACAATATATATTTTTTATACAATATACTAAAGTAAGAAGCTATGTACTCACATGGACAGAGACTGATTTTTAATTATTGCTGCAAAATTTGTATTTTTTTATTTGTTTTGTTTTGAGTCTGAAGTACTGTAAATGCATTCTTTCTGTCCCTTCCAAAGGAAAAAAAAAGATGATTGCCTTCTCAACCTTTTAAGAACACTGCTTTTATTACTGTAAACATGCTAAACAGCTTTAGTGTTTATCTTAAATTCATGTGCTTGTATATCTCACAATTATATTCTATTGCCCCTCTGAGTCGACACCCCTTCATCACTGAGTGTCATCATGCCTGAGAAAAGCAACAGGCTTCATTCACCCTTTACTGTCCCCTGGGCTCTTTGCTTTATGTTGAGGAGAGAAACCACTGCACAATTGTCTATTGTGTGCATTATGTTTGAGGCATCTTCCCATTGCTGCTGTGGGGTCCTTTCCCCCAGCTGAATTAGACCCATGGGGATTTTGACCAAGACACAAAGGTCACTTATTTTCTTCCCATCCCCCTGGCCTATGACTCAAGACAAGCCATAAATTACTATAACTATTTAGCATAGATATTAGCCACCAGTTGTGACGCACTTATCCCTAATGCTTATGGGAGAAGTTGAATAGATCCTCGATTCAGTTTCTCGAGCGTTGGATGTTTTTTTTTTTCTTTCTTTCTTTCCTTCACTGTTCATCTGAATAGTAAAAGTGGGAAAAATCAATAAGATGACCTCACTGTCTCATGGCCTGGAATGTCATAAATGAATTAGCTCCTTTGTTGGGGGAATGAGGCCATTTAATGGATTCCCGATGGCAAATCTATATTTTGGCTCCCTAATCCCTCTGTGTCTCTTTTCCACTCACAAGACAAAACAAGCCAGGCTCTTTCTCTCTCTCATAAAGGGACACGAATGCTTACTGTTAGAGGTTTAATTGAACATGCCGAGCTCTGGGAGTAAACACGCGGCATCCCGTGAAAGGCTCTGTGAAGGCAGCGAATGAGGTCCGCAACATGACAGGCTCCCACTTTCATGTGGAGATAAGGGCTGCTGCCATGGCAAACTGATCAACAACAGAGCGCCGCCTCTGCTGGGCCGAGCGACTCAGCCTGGGTGAATTTGCATGGACTTAGAGGGATTATTGGGGTATTCATGGCAACTTCGGGGCCAGCAGGTGAGGTCCTAGCTCAGCTCCCTCATCCTTTAGGTAAACACTGCTGTTTGGTATGGAGAAAGGACGAAAGGGGGATCGGTTGCCAGGATGAAAGTGTATCCACATGCTGGCTGATCCCTCCTAGCGGAGTGGCTCTTGTAGGGGCTTGCCACTACAGCGTAGGTGGACTCTAGGGCCGTATTCACTGTGTAAGTGGTATAGTGTGTCTGCACCAAACGGAGTCTGGTGACATTACTTCATTGGCAATAGTGGTATCTTAGCAGATGCTAAAGCCTTTGGCAAACAAGTGTGGAGCCTTTGCATTCTTTACAAGACTGAATGCTAGTTGCATTTTCTCTGTAGCTTAGCAGCACTAGATGGGACCAAATTGAATCTAGTTAAAATTTTGGTTACACTTTATTTTACGGTGTTCTTGTTATACATGTTACATGTACTAATGTAACAATAAATTATACTTAATTACATGAAACTAACCCTAAACCAAACCGTCATCCTTACCCTAACCATATAAATACACCATGCTTAAATTTATAATTACACTGTAACAAGGACACCATAAAATAAAGTGTAATTTTCAATTTTCCACCATTACATAGTTACATGTAACGTTACATATAGTTTAATTAATACACTTCAAATTAGCCCTAATATTAACCTATGTATAGTAACCCTTACATTAACATTTATATATGTATGTTTTTAATTAAGTAACTTATGCTAACCAAGCCTGTATTTATTTAAAAAAAATACAGTAAAAACAGTAATATTGTTTATTACTGACCCCCCTTATTATTATCAGTCTTGAAAACAGCTACTAATTTTTTTCAAGATACTTCAGATCTGATGATGGGGGTTGGTGTTAAAGAATTGTGTTATAATACAGGTGCATCTTAATAAATTAGAATGTCGTGGAAAAGTTCATTTATTTCAGTAATTCAACTCAAATTGTGAAACTTGTGTATTAAATAAATTCAATGCACACAGACTGAAGTAGTTTAAGTCTTTGGTTCATTTAATTGTGATGATTTTGGCTCACATTTAACAAAAACCCACCAATTCACTCAACAAATTAGAATACTTCATAATACCAATAAAAACTATTTTTTTTTAGTGAATTGTTGGCCTTCTGGAAGTATGTTAATTTACTGTACATGTACTTAATACTTGGTAGGGGCTCTTTTTGCTTTAATTACTGCCTCAATTCGGCGTGGCATGGAGGTGATCAGTTTGTGGCACTGCTGAGCTGGTATGGAAGCCCAGGTTTCTTTGACAGTGGCCTTCAGCTCATCTGCATTTTTTGGTCTCTTGTTTCTCATTTTCCTCTTGACAATACTCCATATATTCTCTATGGGGTTCAGGTCAGGCAAATTTGCAGGCCAATCAATCACAGTAACACCATGGTTATTTAACCAACTTTTGGCAGTGTGGGCATGTGCCAAATCCTGCTGGAAAATGAAATCGCATCTTCAAAAAGCTGGCAGCAGAAGGAAGCATGAAGTGCTCCAAAATGTATTGGTAAATGGGTGCAGTGACGTTGGTTTTCAAAAAACACAATGGACCAACACCAGCAGATGACATTGCACCCCAAATCATCACAGACTGTGGAAACTTAACACTGGACTTCAATCAACTTGGGCTATGAGCTTCTTCACCCTTCCTCCAGACTCTAGGACCTTGGTTTCCAAATGAAATACAAAACTTGCTCTCAATCTGAAAAGAGGACTTTGGACCACTGTGCAACAGTTCAGTTCTTCTTCTCCTTAGCCCAGGTCCTTTGATGTTGTCTGTGGTTCAGGAGTGGTTTAACAAGAGGAATACAACTGTAGCCAAATTCATTGACACTTCTGTGTGTGGTGGCTCTTGATGCCTTGACCCCAGCCTCAGTCCATTCCTTGTGAAGTTCACTCAAATTCTTGAATCGATTTTGCTTGACAATCCTCATAAGGCTGCGGTTCTCTGTTGGTTGTGCATCTTTTTCTTCTACTCAACTTTCTGTTAACATGTTTGGTTACAGCACTCTGTGAACAGCCAGTTTATTTGGCAATGAATGTTTGTGGCTTAACCTTCTTGTGAAGGGTGTCAATGATTGTCTGCTGGACAACTGTCAGATCAGCAGTCTTCCCCATGCTTGTGTAGCCTAGTGGAACAAAACTGAGAGACCATTTTGAAGGCTCAGAAACCTTTGCAGGTGTTTTGAATTGATTCGCTGATTGGCATGTCACCATATTCTAATTTGTTGAGATAGTGAATTGGTGGGTTTTTGTTAAATGTGAGCCAAAATCATCACAATTAAAAGAACCAAAGACTTAAACTACTTCAGTCTGTGTGCATTGAATTTATTTAATACACTGAAATATTTAATTACTGAAATAAATGAACTTTTCCACAAACTTTTCTAATTTATTGAGATGCACCTGTAACCCCTACAAATACAACTCATTATATAGATTAGGCTATAAAGACTTTAAAGGAGACAGACATGTAGATGCTTGTGAAAGATGTTTTCTCTGTTTTGAAGGGATGAACATTGTTAAATTATACCATATTTATTGCATCAAAATTTGTTAATACTTTATATTTAAAGGTGGATAATTTTATCAGTTGTTTATAGCAACAATACAAACTTTTCTGTGCTCTTATTGCATGATTTGGGGAAATGTTACTATACTGAATGACAGCATAGACTTCTTCATGGCTAGTTTTTGCGTATTTCATTTCACCTACTTGTTCTACATATCTGTGTGTAGGCTACTAGTGTGAAATGCTACTGTTTTTGACAGCGTTGATAACGTTTATGACAGATAATATCATGATAATTTTTGTGTTTCCCTTACCGAATGTCGTATCCTGTCAGCAAAAACCTGTCCATGGGCTTTTTTGATTGCTTTCAGTTTAAGTGCCGGCGATGCAGTGTTGCCAGATATTGATACTAAAACAAACAAAAAACTAAAAATAAAAATAAACCGAAATTATTTTCAATCTTTTGCAAATAAGATACGATAAAGATATCGTTGACTATAAACTGCAACTTCTTACTTTATTAACTTTCTAAAGTGTTAAATTAATGGGAAAAGACAAGTCCAAAAACGATTATAATTGCTGGATCGGCTGCGCCCATGCGCTCACTCACTCAGCGTCTTGCAGCGATAATTTTCATGCAGGGACGCTAAACATTCTTGCAAACTGTCTAAACTGAATTATACATGTCATGCAGGCATTCATATGAGGAGTTTAACAGCAAATTAGTAATTCAAAGAACAAATTTTATTTTTGAACATGAAAAATGTACCAAGGTTCGAACCTCGATGGCCTCATAGCTGGTTACGGCTCTGGTTGGGTGAGCCAACAAGAATTCTTATTTGTCCTTATGATACACACAAAATGTCTTGTGCATGCAGGCATGGAGCCCAGTACCTTGGTATGAGCCCTAGAGTCCCCAGTGTACACAGCTGATAAACATCACTGGTGTTACCATGGATACTGTGTGGACACCATGTTTATTCACCTGCTTGCTAGGGAGGGAACATCTCCCTAGTCTGATCTGAAAGTATACTTCTTCAACCATGAGGACGCTCGTTCTGTGGTCAACACGCCCACAGGCCTGGTCAAATATTGGGTTAGGACCTTAAGGATGCTTGATACACACCCTACAGCCTTTGACAGTTGCTGTCTAATGGCCATTGTGTTCATTGTCCAGGCTGACTGCTGTGCCCCTCACCAGACCAGGACCTGCCCTTTGCAGCCAGGGGACAAGAATGCCTGTGTGTAAATATGTGTGTGGGTGGGTGTGTGCCAGGACTGTTGGTTTGTGTGTGTACGGGGGGTGGCAATTACGAGTCTGTGTACCCATCGCTGTGATCCTGTGCTCAGGAATGTTTGCTCTGACAATAGACAGCAACTGTAGTCTGTCTAGTCCAAACCCTCTCCAGCCTCAACTCAAACAGCACTTGCAAAGCAAGAGGCTATTCTTTATCTGAGAGACGTTGCCCTTCTTTAGGATGGGGAAGGTAAATAATTACAAGGCTTTAATAGGTGGATAATGTGCTCCCAGGGTGCCGAGACTCACCCTGAGCAAACAGGGTGATCCACTGGCTCTGTTGCACAGCACGTTCCAGTACATTGCAGGCTTTTATAGACACTACCAGGACATGCCATCTGCAACCTGTAGGAGCAAATCCTGGTCATCTTTAACAGTGCCAATGTTTGGAATCAAATAGCTTACTATGAATACTGCACAGCATGGACTGTATTCTGTATTCCTTTCTACACTGTTACGCATTTCAAAGTTTTTTTTTACAGTAACTCACTGGCAACACTGTTGCCAATAAGTTACTCTAATTAAGATTTACATTATCATAACTGTATTTCAGTTTTACAGTAAATATGTTACTGTAGTCGTGTAATACAGTGCAATACTGTAAAATCCAAGAATCAGTGTCACTTATCTGAATTCATTAATTTTATATATATATATCTATATATATATATCTATATATATATATATCTATAATATATATTTATATAAATTCATTTTATTTGTACCCTACATGGTACTACTGACATTCAATTAAAACATACATAATTATTACAAAATAATAAATTCTTTATTTAAAACATTGCATATACAGTATAACACTTAAAACTACAGTGTCTTCCAATACTGGAACAATACATCTTCACCGTTTCTCCTGTTTTATGACTTTTTGCAGTGTGCAGATCATTATGTTTTATCCTCTGTGTAATCCTCACAAAGAATATTAGGCCAACACAACAACTACAAGAATAAAAATCACATAATAATACTAATAATTGTGGGACTATAAGCCCAAGAATGCATATAAGGCATCTGCAAAACTGTTGCAAAACGTAGGCCACCACCTTTGCTCAACATCCACGTTGTTGCAGACAGAAATGTGTTCCCTGAAAAACAAGAAGAAAATACACATTTAAAAGGCAAACCCCGTATGGAATACATAAACTTCTCAAAACCATAGGCAAGCTCTTTTCTTACCAAGAAGCTTGTTGGCATGCTCATGTCCTTCTTGATGCTTCATTGCAGTTGCCTTTAAAACACACATACAAAAAAATGCAGTAAATCTTAAATTCCATTAAAAACTATAAAAAGAAACTAATTCTAAAACTAGAAAGGCAGCTAACCATAAAACTTTTGTTTAACCTAGCTAACATACGATTTATGTTACCGCCATGTTGACGAGTAAACTGGTGTGCAAAAATCTGACAAAAAACACCCAGACATTCTCTCGTAAGGTGCATCGATACACTGTGCAGATGTTCTCCGGAACTCTTCCACTCCCGGGTTCAATCCCCTGGCAAAACCCGCGCGCTGCTGCACTGGTTTCATTTCTGTCACAATATATATATATATACACTGTATATATAATATATATATATAATATATATATATATATATTATAGACAGTATATATATACACTGCACAAAATTATAAACGCAACACTTTTGTTGTTGCCCCCATTTTTCATGAACTGAACTAAAAGATCTAAGACTTTTTCTATGTACACAAAACTAACAAAAGACTCATTACACAGATTTAGACAGATGTGTGAACAATATTTGAGAGAAATATGTATTTTGTGTACATAGAAAAAGTCTTAGATCTTTTAGTCCGCTCCATGAAAAATGGGGGCAAAAACAAAAGTGTTGCGTTTATAATTTTGTTCAGTGTATATATATACTACGTCTGTCTGTCTGTCTATCTTAAACATTTAACCCAACCGCTGGCCAAAAAAACCACCATTGTTGGGTTTGTCCCTATTTTAACCAGCACTGGGTTGTATTTAACCCAGCACTTTTTAGAGTGCATACTTCTGCATTTTTAACAATGTTGTAAATACCATTCAGTGCTGTAAAGACCATTCGGGGTGACAAGAGCAAGGTTTCCTTTGTCATGAGTCAAGCTGACATAGTGACCAGCCCTCATGCACTGCTTCCCAAGCCCTGGGTCATGATGGTTAATGAGCTGAGAAAGGTCTGCTCTTATTTTGCACTCAGCACATTATAGAAAAGCACAGCTATATCACAATATTTATTGCCCTCTCATACCGTTGCCTCTACACAGCTGCATTTGCTGCGTCTCACACTCTTTCTCTTCAGCCGGACACATTCCTGTCATTCAGAAAGAGACAAACAAGAGATGTGACCCCCACCTCTTCCTCACACTCACTACATCTCTCTGTATCTTTTTGCAGTACAGGCCCTCTCTTATTGATGAAATTACCCAGCACTCTATAATGCTTCTAAGTTGAGGTAATGACAGTTATGTCAACAAACTGGCCAGGACAAATACAAAAACTTTGCACAGAGATGAGGGAGTGAACTTTGAAGAGAAGATCAGAGGTTATGAAGAATAGAGCATCTTGTTAATGTTAAGTGCAATTACGTTTAGTTTGGCTAGAGATTGGGAGAGGCAATACAAAGCTAATGATACCACGGTTCAAACTTTGAGAATGCTTTATAAAAATTCCAAAATTGCCATTCATTCCCTGAAGGATTCATCTAGCTGTATCATTCCACAGGCGGTATATACAGTAAAGATAATCCCACAGGCATTTTCTCTGAAATCTTCACCCAATGACAGTTCTTTTTCCTCCTGTCATTATCATAAATGCTCCAAGTTCACCACAGACTGACTCCTCGACAGGCACAGAAAATCTTCCCTTCTCCCCAAGGACCAATTACAACCCTACCTGCCTGAGGCCTCAGCACTCCCTCCACACCTCCAGACCTGACCTTTCAGCCCTGACAGACGACCCCTGTGCTGAATGAGAACACACAGGAGCATCAGAGTGAGACCAACCCCCCACATCCTCTGGCTTTACATTCCTGATAGGAAATGATCAAGCAGACCACCAGTTTACTGGTAAACGGGGCATGAGATTGGACCCAGTCACCAGGTCAATATGGGGACTTTGCACAATTTTATGGTGTCCCATTACTTCACATGTATATACTTCACCCAAGAAGTCACTTTATTTAAACATTTAAACAATTTCTACATAATTTAATCTACACATTCAGTCCCAAACTAGCTTGGTCCGATATAGAGTGCTGCAGTGAAGACATATTTTTATAGCCCAACCCGGAAGTTAGCATCATGTTTCCCTTGACAAAAACCTAATAAGATTTTTCCATTGCCATTTGAATTATTGCAGAAAATAAACTGTGACAGACATACAACTTTATGATGCTTACACATTTTGTTCATCATGATAATCTTGGCATATGAACGTAACTTTTTTTTTTAATTTTGAAGCCTAAATACAATCAGCAGATGTAAAATGATAAACATAGGCTATAAATGATAAACTTAGCTAACTTGAGTTCGATGTCATCATCACTAAAGCTTCCGATAAGTCTTTTAGTCTTTATTTAAATTTGTTTATTTATTTCTTTTACTGAAAGTTTGAATAAGAACAATTCTGAATTAGGAGATCTTGATTATAAACACAACAAAGCTGTAAAAGTAGACTAGTGAGTAGACAAGCTTACCTGTTCGATGTGATGAAATGTAATGTCCCAGACAACCTCTGCAGTCACATTTAGCCACTTGTTAACAACTGCTTTTTTCAAAACAAGTAAAAGCTTTAAAAATCACAAAAGGGTTTTGCTAATGCATTTGTGTCATAGAATAAAACGTGAAAATGTGTTAATCACAGATCTTATTTCAGGCATTAGCAACCAAAAACCCACTGACTTCAGGATGATGGAACCAGGGTACTAAAAGGCTAACTCTTTTCCAGGTTTTGGCCTACAAAAATATGTCATCCCTGCAGCACTTTATTAACCCTATATTATATTAAGCATAGTGGCAGCTTAATTGGCAAAATTTGCAGTTACTCGGATTTAAATTTGTATTTTTTAAAATTTTATAATTATTTTTTTAATCAGTTTTGATTTTTTTTTCAGTTTTATTTAATATTTTCGAATAAAACTGGACAAACTTTGTCGGTTGCTGCCTGGGGGTGGATGGGCTCCATTAAGGATGGTGCAAATTTACCATGGGTCTAAGGGTCAAACAAGGGAGTTTTGGCCTGCATATAAACATCTTGTGTATTTTGTGCATTCTGAGACCATATCTCTGAGATAATATCAAGTTATCTCCAAAAAGCAAAAATTTGCACCATTCTATTTAATTTAATTCAGTAGAAATCCTTGGCAGCAAAGTATCCACATTTAATATGCACACAAATAAACGGTGCAAATGAATATGTTCTGCAGTCATAGCAATATTTCACTGGGATACAGTCTTTACCTAATCTCACATTTCACGGAGAACAAAAGGCTCAAGCCACAGCATGACTAAGCACGATCGCTGAATTCATCTTAAACCTGGGACACAATTGAAAGATCACGTTGAATACAGATTTGGGATGATTCCTTATATAATACATCCCCACAAATCCATCTTTAAAAAGAGCAGAAGATGAGACTGTGTTTATCGTCTTACAATTTGTCCATCTCCATGCCAACACTCTCTTTGCTGGTCCTACATGGTGGGTGCACAGGTCCGTAGCCTTATGCCCTCTTTTATCCTCCCCGTATGCTAATCTGCTGGATTAGGCCCTGTGCAGCATTGTACTCGCATGTGTCCAAACATGACATGGGTCCGAAAGGGTCACAGTGGATGCTGACCTTGGCCACTGAGGCCTCGCTGGCCAGTGGAGGGACCCGGGAGAGCACTGATGCAAAGCGTTACAGGGTCCACTCCTCTAATCAGCTCAACAGCTAGACTGAGACCTCCTGCGCTTTGTCCAGTGGTCCGACAAAGGCCGCTAGCTGAATGAACCAAGACTCAAAGGTCAGACTGGCCGCAGAGTACGGCAGCTTTGAAATACAATCCACAATGCGCTTCCAGCCTTCATCCTCTGCTTTCTTTTCACAGAGATGTAAAAAGGCAGTCTGTATTAACTGTATAGCTTTACTTTGTTTAATTAAATCCTGATAGGGGTTGTTCTCTGTTTTCTTTTGCTAGTTTAAACCAGCAGCACTTGTCGACTTTAAATAATACTTTTCTTATTACAGATTTGAACTCTTTCTGAGTTCTAATATCAAAGTTCTTGTTTTGTATGGATTATTATGTTCATGTGTTAAGGTGAAATATTCAGAATTTCTGGCAGGTGAAGGAGATCCATGTCCATTGGGACTTCAGCTGTTGACACAGCGCTCAATTAAGGCCAATAAATGTCTGGGTCGAGTGTGTTAACCAGTGCTGTTAATGCTGTTAGTACCACATAGGAGCCGCAAACCGCTAATTCTATTTGAGCCATCTGCTTTGTACCGTTTGTAATTTCATCAAGTGTTCTTAACTTACACATGGTAATCATATTTTGGGAAGCTAATGCTACACTCTTAAAAATAAAGGTGCTTCAAAAGGTTCTTCAAGCGATGCCATAGAAGAACCATTTTTGGTTCCACAAAGAACCATTCAGTCATAGGTTCTTTAAAGAACCATCTCTTTCTTACCTTTTTATAATCTGAAGAACCTTCTTTTGCCACAAAGAACCTTTTGTGAAACAGAATTAAGATGTTAAAGGTTCTTTATGGAACCATTTAGACAAAAAGGTTCTTCTATGGCATCGTGAAGCACCTTTATTTTTAAGAGTGTAGTCAAGAGGCTAGAGAGGAATCTATGGGATGTACTATTGCTAAATTACATTTTTTTTGTGTATACTAATATACATGAAGGTTGTTCTTTCAATTCAGAGAGCTCTTGTCAGTTTTCTACATAATAAATCATGCCACAGAATGAAACAGTAGTTGTTTGAAATGTTGTTGGTCCTCATGTTTTTCCAAACACAAAAGTCTTTCGTTCAACTATGAAAAACAAATTAAGATATTTTTAATGAAACCTGAGAGATTTCTGTCACTCCTTTGAAAGTCCATTTATTAAGAGAGTGTAAAAGATCCATATAAATTGAGAGTTTTAATTCAAGTTTTATGAAGAGGCTTTTATTCACATTTAAACAGGGAAGGTCAAGTGAAAACAACATAAGGGTGACAGAATTTTCATTGAGTGAACTATCCCTTTAAACTGATCTGTTCAATTAATCTTTTTTTTTTTAATCGCTTGGTTTACACAAACTGTCAGAACAAACTGATTTATTAAAATAAATTGGACTTTAAAATATTACTTGAGAGAGGACAATTTAGGTGAGTGTGTTTGATAATTTTTTCATATTGCTCTACTATAATGCTCTGTACGCAAATCAGTGCAACAGAAAAAAGTCATGTTTTAAGTTACTACACCACTACAGGTTTGCGTGCTCCTTCTGTAAAAAGCTAAATTGTGTTAAAAAATCCTGTGCAACTGTCATACTGCTGAAAAATGTCTTTTAGTTAGTATAACTTCCCAAAGTTGAACATAACAATAAATGCTTTAACTGTACAGAAAAGCATCCTGAAACCATTCATAACTCTGGTCTTTAGTAAAAGCTGTGAACAGAGTTACTGTGAAATCTTGACAATAGGGCTTTTTCAGGTCACAAACCAAAACGAGCAATTAAATCAAATTGGAGTCTTTGGTGAGTGCTGAGCCCCTGTGGACTTGACCAAATGCTTGATGCTGAAGTGACCTACTTGTGCAGCCTGATGAATGGCCACTGCGAGTGAAACCAGTGGCCAGTCATTAATCTGGAACAGATCAGGATCCAAGTATGTCTCTATTCGGTGTAAATTGGCCAGTTGTTTTATTGCAAGTTGCGAGGGTGGGAGAGAACTTGCTAGTGGTAATCATATAGATCTATGAGTCTCACAGTAAGTAAAAAGCCACTGACCCTCAAGAGATAGTGTTTTTGTAGCTCTTAGAGTACAAAAACACCTCACAATGCTTCTTAGGAAATGTTTTAGCTAAATCCATAAAATATAGAGCCAACGATAAGATTTACTGGAGCTTCTATAATAGAATTATTTGTCTTTCACTAAATAACTTTTGCCTTTTATTTGTTTTTAATCTCTCTGTCATCTTACTGTTCTTTGTAGTTGCACAAATATGTCAGATCAGTGAGCGGTGAGGTGTGATTCCAGGCTGCCGAGCAGCTGATAGATGGATGGATGTAGAATGGCAGTTTGGCTTGGTCCTGATAAGGCCTATCTCTAGCAGGGCATCCTCAAATGTTTGGAACAGTCAGACACTGTCAGGCCAGAAGGATTGGGACTGGATTGATGAGGGGCTACAGGCAATCGGCTGTTTTCCTCGCTCTTATCATGTGGCCGTTTTGGCTGGAGCAGCAGGCCCTGCTGTGGAGAAGAACAGTTTTCTCATGTCACTCAATTTATCAGTCCTGTGCAAAGGAGATGAGAAAAGCCAGCTTACATAAACAGGAAGGATGTCACACATTTCGGAAAGACACGTGTCTGACTGATGGTGCTAATGGAGGTATTGGGTAACACAGAATCCTTTTTTTCATGGCATTACACTGGGGACATTAGTCGACTTGACTTAAAAATGGGAAAAACTGTAATGCTCAATGTGATTGCTGTAGACCCACCTTACAGTTAAAAGAGATTATTTTATTTTTAATGCATTCACATTTGAGGCATCGCCTTTTTTGTTTACTCTTGAATGTGCATGCACATTAGCCAAACACAAAACACAGTAGTTTTGCACAATTTGACCTAAAGAAGCACAATTTGTGATATCATTGTTGTCAGAGTTTATTGCCAATTTGTATTATGCAAATTTTAATAAAACGTAATATTGACAAGCATTTTGTGAGATTTTGGTCTTATAAGCTGTACTTTCATTACTGAAAATAGCTGCTCATGTGTGCCGCAAGAGAGCTTCTCTTTAGAGCTCGCTACACTTTTTATTTATGCTTATGGTTAAGCAATATTTCTCTTTTGTACTTTTGAAAGTGGGCCATCATTGCTCTGAACATTGGGCCATGAAACCCTAGCTGCAGTCTAATTTGTTTTGATTTAAACAGCCAATTGAACAGCCAACCAGTCATTAACTGTCTCAGGGCTTACCATATTTAATATTCATATATGTTTTTTTCTTTCTCTAGCATTTGAGGGAAACAGATGACGGTGTTCATAATTTAATTTTCAGCAGCCATTACTTCAGTCTTCAGTGTCACATGATGCTTCAGAAATCATTCTTAAATGCTGATTTGGTGCTTAAGCCATTTCTTCTAATTATCAATTTTGAAAAGTTCCAAAGTAACAATGAAAAAGTCTTGACCTTTGATCAATTTAATGTATCCTTGCTAAATTAAAAACATAATCTCTTAAAAAAAAGAGACTGAACTCTTAATAGAAACAGTTTGACAGTACAGATTACAGTTACCCTGGGTTAACATTTTAAAGTGTGAAATGCCCAAAAGAGTCTATACGACTGCAATTGTCCTTTTCACACAATTTTTGTCATCGCTCACATCCTGCATTAAGTCTCAGCATTGACATGAGCAGGAATTCCACAGGTCTCTGCACCAGATAACCTGTGCTTCCTTGGGTGGTCAGAGCTCAGACGTCTTTGAGTGTTGATCTCTCCTTTCTGTCCTCTCTGGCCAAACCAGAGCTGACCCACTGAGCTCCAGGCCAGGGTTGACCCGGTGTCAACAGCCTACTGAGAGCTTTCAGGCCGTGGGTGCATCGCTAGGATTGACCCCCTGTGGGATGGGGCATCTTGGTCCCCAGGTGGGTATTGTGCACATTGCTGACCACTGACAAAAAGTTCTTTGGAGGCCAGTGGTCAAGATGAGAAGCTGGTGAGGTGAAAGGAGAGAGAACGTACTCCCTGCTGCTCTGGTCTAATTTGGCAGGATGCCGACCAACTGCCCTCTAGAGCAAGTACTTGCATGGAAAAGCAACTCTGCACAATGCTGTTTGTATAAAGCATTTCTGCAGTCAATTCAAGATTCTCCAACCACCATCTGCCCAAGATAAGCACTCACATTCTATAGACATTTGCTTTCAATGCTTATCAAAACACTCTTTGTTCCTACGGTCTGTGTATCTGAAAAATACGTTGTGAATGCACTTATATATATCCTCTCTCTGTATCATGTATAACATGCTACTGTTAAAAATTTGAGGTTAGTAAGGTTTTTTTATTGTTTATAAAAGAAGTCACTTATGTTCACCAAGGCTGCATTTACTTGATCAAAAATACAGTAAAAAGTGTATATATTTTTAAATGTAATTTATTCCTGATAACTCCAGTCTTCAGTTTCACATGATCCCTCAGAAATCATTCTAATAGAAACATTTCTTATTATTATCAGTGTTCAAACCAGTTGTGCTGCTTAACATTTTTGTGGATTTTTCCAGAATTAATTGATTGATAGAAAGTTCAAAAGAACACCATTTATTTGAAATACAAAACATTTGTTATAAATGTCTTTACTGTCACTTTTGATCAATTTAATGCTGAACAAAAGTATTGGTTTCTTTAAAAAAATAATAAAATAAAATAAGAACAGTAATTAATAACTTTGGCATCTAATTTAAAATGTAGACAAGATATCTCAAATCGTGTGGCTTATCGAGGAGTGGTGTAATAGTACTCTATGCAGTCAGATATGTGTTTTTCACCTTGCTGATGATAAAACAGGAAAAAATGACAAACTTACATTGCAGGAAGGACCCAAGCCATTTCTAGGGTCCAGAAATTCATAGAAAGGGACATATTGGTCAATAAGTAACCACTTAGTAATGGTCCAGTAACACGCTAGCAATGCACAAACAACAATTCAGAACATGTTACCAACTGCTCACGACACCCTAGCATTGTGGCAATATCTTTCAGATCTAGTTAAGTTGCACGTAGTTGGATCTATATCTGGTTACTTTTATTGCCATTTATGTAATTATATTTGCAAATTTGGCAGACACTTTTATTTTATTTTTTTTGCAAAGCAACTAATATTATGCATCTATAGTATACAAGATTAGTATTTAAGTTATACTAAGCTACTCAGTGCTACCCTCTTTGTGAAGCAGAAACCATATGATTTTTAAACTCCCGAAATTCAGACGTGTCTGTCTGAACTGAACAGAGGACAATAGAGATGAGCAACGTGCAGGCTTTCAGATCTACCCCAGGCCAGTGTCCAGAGGGCAAGAGCGAGAGAGTAAAGACACGAATCCCCTAACATGATACAGATGGTGAAGAAGGAGAGCCAGGGCTGTGAGGGATCTCACCGTTGAGTGTGATCGGTACAACCTGTTGGCCCTGTTGAGACAGCTGGGAAAATCTGAGATTCCATGCTGTCATTCACGTTCATAGAGCCGTTCTCTCTCATAAGCTCCCCATATGCACAGGCCTTTCATCCAGGACAGCACATTTATAATACAATGATGTTTCTCTACCCTTCAAAAGTGAGCTTATGAAAGCACAGTTGTATTATTGTCTGAACTGATCAAAAGATATCTTTTCTGGGGATTAAAGGTGTAATTTTTTCAGTATTAAAATATTTTCTGTGATATTTGGCGAAAGGCACAGTATTCGTAAGTTATTTGTAGGTTGAGTTCCCCTAAAAAATGTCAACACTGTGGCTTTGCGTTGCTACAAATCTTGCTGGTTTTTTTTTTTGAGCATACCAAGCAGCCCAACACAGCAACACTGGCTCATAATCACAATTGTGAGATATGAATTCACAGTTGTAATATATAAAGTTGCATTTATTGTAAATTAAGCCACAATTGTGAGATATAAAGCCACAATTATGAGAAACAAAGTCACAATTAAAATAGTTTTTTTAGTTATTCATTCATTCATTTATTAGGCAGAAACAGGCTTTAATTGCCTATTATGAGAAATAATTCACAAGTCACAAATTCATTAAATAATTCATTTGTTTATTTATTAGGCAGAAACATGCTTTCGTATTATTTATTCTGTATCATTCATTCATTCATTAGGCGGGATTTAGGGATATGCCGGTATCAAATTTTCATGTTGCGATTAATTGCTAATGCTTTTATACGGTAATAAACGGGTATTAAATCACATATATTGAAAGGGTTTTAAAAAAAGTGCTGTCATAATACAGTATAACAGGTTTAATAACTTTTTTCTTATAAAAAAACTTAAACTGACATTTAAATGTCAATAAAGCAATACAGTAAAAATTTATAAAGGTTAAAAAAAGTTTTTAACCACAGATTAAAGTGCAAAAGAAAACCTATTACAATAAGAACCTCATTAGTACACCTTAGTTAATGCATTAAACATTCACATGATCAATAAGTCTTACTTTGTTACAGAAGTTCTTACCGTTGTTACAATACAAGTTCTTTAGTTCATGTTAGCTCATTAAATAACAGTTGGCAACTTGCGATTTTTAAACAACGGTTTATTAAATATTAGAATCCTAAGATTAATGCCTGGTTCAGAAGAATTTTTTCAATACATTGGCGGTTTATGTTAGCTAATGAATTAAATAATGTTAACTAATGAAATCCTAATGTAAAGTGTGACGAGCAATAAATAATCAAAAAACTTTCAAACAATATCTAGGGCATGTTGTGGTCCAGATTAAAATGTAAAAAAAGATGGAATATATATAGCCTATTAAGTCTAAATATTTAATATTTATTTGGTGCTGTGAAGAACATCATAGCAAATACACAAATTTGAATGGCTGTTTAAATAATTTAAACAAAAGTGAGGCAAACAAGTTGCCTGCATGCCTGGCTCCAGCTCCTGGCTCCTGCAGACAAGATGTGGGATTATAGCATGCTCAGCATGCCGTCCGTCGGGCACCTCAAGAAATTGCAGGAGCGTGGAAATGTGATGTATGGGAAAGTAGTGTGTGTAAGAGAGAAATTATGCATGGTTGTGTCCAGCATACTCCTCCATTATAATTTGCAGCAGCTGCACACTCAAGTATACTGCTGGGCTGATGACCCATTGGAACATGAACTCAAAGAGTGAAATGCTGAGATTCCTACATTGTGCATGTTAAAGTTACCTTAATTAACCTTTAAGAGAATATGCACAATGTAGGACTCACCCAAAAATGAAAATTCTGTTTGTGTCGTTTCAAACCTGTTTTACTTTTACTTCACATATTACAAGTATACTACATTTACTAAATATATAAATATCACTTAAAAAACATCTATAATAGTAGTAAATAGGAAATAATAATATACAACAAACAGTTTAAAAAAATACACAATATACAAATAGACAATAGATGGCATTTGTGTGTACAGGTATGTTATGAAATGCAAGGAAATGTGAATAAGAAGTATGGTGTGTATAAATAGTGCTATGTATTACACATAGTAATTGGGGTCCAATCTATCCAGACTGTTGTATGGATTGTATGAAAAAACAAAACATTGAGGCATTTTTCAAAATATTCTAATTTGTGATTTGTGTTTCACAGGGGAAAAAAACACTTGGAACAACATGAGGGTGAGTAAATGGTCTTCATTTTTGGATGAACTACCCCTTTAACACCATATTCTAACCAGATTCAATATTATGAAGTGACAAAAAATGTCTTCCTCTTCTTTTGAAATATTCATGACCATGACAAGCAGGGTTGTCAAGACATTCTGTCACAGCATGTCATGTCACACACCTGGTTAGGTCACCTTGTAAAGCCTTTATGCACTGTTCTGGCCTGTAGACACACTATTTAAAGATAAAATATTAGTTTTGTATTGTAATCACATGCGCCTCATAGAAAAGACCAACAATTTTATGCTACCGCATCTAGAGGATAACACCGATCGAGACGAAGAGAAAGAGACGGAGAAAGCGTATGTACGTGAGGGGGTCATTTAACTCTTACTTGAGCAAATTGCTGCTTTCACCTGCCTGACAGCCCTTTTTCCTTTACTTGTTAAAAGGTCTTCCATTGTTAGCCATAGCTCCTCTGACAAGTCGCTGCTGGTCATGTTGTCAGGGGGAGACTAATAAGGGCTAATTCACAAGCTGTCCTAAGAGCTCGGCTGCACTGTTAGCTAGGTTCCCAGGATACTTCCAGCCCACTTGAGATGGAGAGAGAGTGAGAGGAGAGAGTTTGCCCAAAAGAGAACAAAAAGGGACAGGGGGGGAAGCAGCAGCGGGCAAGACGGCGAAGTCAGTCAGGGACTGCATTCAGAGCCCATGCAGGTAGTCTGACTAAAGGGCCCAATTTGTTATAAATGACACAGACTCATTGAGTAAGGACAGGATGTCGTCTGCTAGAGGCTCCATCCCTTTCTCTCTCTGCTGTCACCAGAGGCGAGGTCCCGTCTGCCTTTTGTTGACACAGTGATGGTTATAGGAGGGGGCTTTGAATATGTCGAAAGCAATTTTATGTGTGTGTCCAGGAAAGCCAGAAAACATTTACAACCAAATCTAGTTAGCGAGCATCCAACAATAAAGCACATGCCAATGGGAACAAAAGACGTCTATTTTAACATGTAAATTACCCCTGATTAATTCCTTAATGTAGACATCTAGTTGAATATCCTGTCTTCAGTTTGCCACACGCCATTCCAAGCTTGCTTTCTCAGGCTTAACAAATCAGTTAAGTCAAGTCCAGGACATTTATTTTATTTTATTTTATTTTAGTAAAAAAACACAAAATAAAAATTAAATTTTTCTTGAGTGGGACTATACTGGACTGGACAAACAAGCAAAGATGGATAGGTGTTATATAAATTGCATCACTTTAAAATACTTTCTATATCTAGCAGTTAAATCTTTAATGTTTGTCTGTTAAGTCATGTTTACAGTAAATGCAAAATAAATACATTTGAAATGTCATTTAAAGTGTTTTTAATTACATCACTTACATACTGTTCATATCTAATAGTTAAAAGTATATACATAGTTTAAGTAAATACCAAAACACTAAAACCAAATGTGCTTATTTACTCTCATGTCATTCCAAACCTGTATGCTGTTATTTTCTGACCAAAAAAATAAAATAAAACGTCTATACCGCAAGGGTGACGTCATAAGGGTTGATCATGACACACCAATCACATTAGATATTATTGACATTCTTATGAAATATCATAGAGACCATATTAGATTTGAGGTACTCGAGCTGCAGCAAAAGTACATAAAGAAATTTAAGTCTGCTTCTCACACAAAGTTATCATGTATTTTGAAGGCTTTTAATATAATATTTCAGTTCATGCATTTCCTGGAAATTCCAACCTATGACCATGGCATTGCAAACGGCATGGTCTACTTTTTGAGCTACACAAATGGAATTCAGAGGATTAAACATTTCAAACAATATTATGTGACAGCATCATTATTAATGATCAAAAGCACTATGACAAATCTGCTGCAAGCATATATTATAGTATAGTATTATTTGACAATGTTATTGCTGTTGAGGAGTCCCTCCATTCAGCTTAACTGTACGTCTAGCCTTGTTCCAAGTGACGTGACATGTGGCCAAGTATGGTTACCCATACTAGGAGTTAGTGCTCTGCGTTTAACCCATTCTTAGTGCACACACACAGCAGTGAACACACACCCGGAGCAGTGGGCAGCCATTTATGCTGCAGTGCCCGGGGAGCAGTTGGGGGTTCGGTGCCTTGCTCAAGGGCACCTCAGTCGTGGTATTGAAGGTGGAAGAGAGCGCTGTACATTCACTCCCCCCACCTACAATCCCTGCCAGACTTGAGACTCGAACAACCTTTGGGTTACGAGTCCGACTCTCTAACCATTAGGCCACGACTTCCCTAGGATGCTTTTAAATTATAAATAACAGATACAATGGCATCATGTCCCATTCCCCATCTGTTCCTGTATAACTCCTACTGAGACCTTCCTCTGTTCCAAGCTCATATTTCAAAGTGCAGGTGGTGAAAGAAGCAACTTTAGTAGATATTCAGTCATGTCCGATACAAAGGCCAGAAGAATGAATGTCATCTAAAATGTGTTAGAAGGAAAGCAAGAGCAGGAATCAGAATCACCATGACAACAAGGATGAAAACATGCACTTCCCAGAGCATAAGCGCCATGTAAGGGTGCATTCAAGTATGGAGAAGTTCACAAAACATTTAATGTCATACACTGGCGGATTTCTATTGTGTTGGCAACCACAAACTGTGACTTCTACAAAAACTCCAAGAGCAAATGGATTAGAATACCATTAAAAAGATGACTGAATCAAACCCAGTGGATTGTGGAGATTATAATGGCAAAGGAGATCAAAACGGAAACCATGTGGTGATTCGAAAAGTCTGAAAGTGGTCTTTAATCTAACTTCTATCAACTTCTCTTTCCCGGTGGGAAGTATTTTTTAAATTAATTTATTTTTATTTTTTTAATTTAGAATTTTCATACCTCAACATTCACATTCATGGTTCACGTCCCTAATCAAATAATCAAAAACGTTTGTACAAATTGTTTTAATTTAAGTTTTTAATTTAATATTTTTTTTCGACAAATCATACCTAAAATGTAAAAAAAAAAATATATATATTCTATATACATACAATATTATTATATATATGTAATATACCAACAACACCATATTATAAATTATAGTCATCTGAATTATTATAATGAAGTTTATGCAACTTGTATATGTGATGTTTTCAATGGGTCATCACACGTTTAAAGACCTGTTGGTAAACAAAACATGTTTTAACATTTTCAGTTCTTATCCAACTTTTGTGACAACTGGGGCTTAGAAATGATCAGTTTGTCCAAACATCCAATAAGTATTAAGCACAGGATGTCCATATACGAGAGACCAAACAATTTCTAAAATAACAAGAAAAAAAGGGTTTTGTGAAGAATGCTCCTTCTAATGTCCACATAGCAAAACTTTAAGGCATCTTGGATGGTCACTGTGGAGATCCCTGCTATTTCTCATCACATGCCTCTCTCCCCGCCCCCTCCCGCCCACCATTCATGCTTTCCCTTCTTCCCTGCATAAAACAAAAGCGGGCAGCTGAAAGCGCTTTGAGGTAGGTAAATGTATTCAGTGACATCGGCCGGATGATTCTATTCTGCGCCGGCCCTGTAACATTTGTTTCCAGTCTTGTCTGAGGGCTGGGACACCGTGTTGGGCCTTTTGTCCCACGTGCTCTCCACACAGGGCCGCAGTTAATGGTGGCCTTGTCCAAGGCCACTGGAGCAGAAACTTTAGCCAGCCTGAGCAGGGAGGTTGAGCTATGAGGGGGGTTTTACGTAAGACTGAAAAAAAGTCTGCTGGGCCACCTCAGAGGTTGCCATGGGAAGATAGCAAGACAGCTCTTGGAAAACCCTCTCAAAGGAAGTGGTACAAGGAAAGAAAGAACGCAGGGCAGCCCTCTCTTCTCTTTTCCTTTTTCTCCTCCATCCTCTGTTTTGCCTGTCTCCACATCTGGTCTGTCTGGCATCTGAGGCTTTTTGCAAGAGATCTAGATGAATTCTTTCTTTGGAATTCTAATGGAGATGGAGGCTATCTCTGATTGATTCACACTGTCTTTTCCTGTGAAACTCTTCTGCATTATTCGGGACAGGGGGCCCATAGGGCGCATGGAGTTGGCAGGCTCAGAACCAGGTGCGGCTGGAGAGGAGGAACGTGAAGGAAAGCATGACTGTGTTGGGCCTGCTCGGCACCATTCTCCATAGTTGAGTGGAATCTTCAGAAGAGAGGCTCTCCTCTTTGTTGGCCTCTCATCTGGGCTTGGGTGGCTTGGCCACGCTGATCTCGCTCATGACCAGTGCTGAGCTCTTTTTCTTGCTTTGACTAATCTTCTGATAAAAAAAATGCTTGCTGGAAAGTGCCTTCAAACTTAAATCGTCAAATCTCTTCAATTCTGTGTGAATTTCACATAACACTGTACTTCATATTTATTGAATTAAATACATAAGTTTAAAAAATTGATTTTGAGATCTAAAAAGAAGAACTAGATTAGAAGTTCTACATCATAAAACATCATTATATCCCCAAAACTATCCCCACTGTCATTGGAATATGGATTATTAATTAATTATTAATGATGCACATTAAAACATTATGCGAGATCATAAATTGCATATTTTTTTAATTTATTATATAATATTTTATTTAATTAATCCTTTATCTCCATATTTTTATTTATTTTAAACTAAAAATTGAAAATAAAGAGTAAAATTCCAAATTCCAGCAATTTGAATTATACATATAATATTATATTATATAGTAAGTTTGTCAATTTTGTGTCTTCATTCTAATTGTATGTATTTATTAGAGGGATGTTCTCAGTTTTAATACAGCTCAGACCTGGTTTGTAAACCTTTTGGAAAACATGTTTAAACTTCTAAATTTAGAATTTTTTTTATTGATATGATGCTATTCCCACATAAAGGGAACCGTTGTAAAAGCCAAAAAAAAAAACATCTATTGTTATACCCATACATAATTCCTGCATCTGTTAAGGTTATAACTCTTGACGCTTATTAACTTACTGTGAGAGCTAAATAAGCTCAAATTTAAGCATGTGGGTTTTCATCTTTTGTTATAGATCATACATGTTCCAGCAATAGCCTACTCTGGGCCAGCATGTGACACTGAATGCATAATGAAGTTATAATGAAAGAGGCTGGCTATTGGAAAATCCAAACCTATTTAACTCAAAGGGGGTTTTGCTTACAATTATTCAATCGTGAAAATTTGCCAAAGAAATGCTCTTCATCTATCATGCTGTGTTTCCTGGGATCAAATTCTCACAATACTTTAGTGAGGCTGGAATGGCAGTCTAGTGTGTCATCAGTGAAGAATAGAGGAGCCCCAGTTAACATCACGGCGTTCATTTTCATTTTACGGGATCCAAGACTGCAAGGGGGTTTGGCGCAGAATCAAAAATGAACCCCTCTCTATTTTTCTGTCTTTCTCAAGCACCCACACACAAAATGCCATGAGAAGCTTCGGTATGGGGCACCTTTATTGGATAGGTATTGAGGGATTAGAGATTCTCAGTGGCCCACAGAATAGCACACACAGTATGGCCACTATGATTATGACACTTGGATACTCCAGAAATTCAAAGAGAAAGAAGGGAGAGGGATATGGGGTCCACTGAGGAACCAACCACATGTTTTTCAAGGATGAAATGAGCCTGTAACCTAAAGCAAAGAGGTAGCCATTAAGGGGAATTTTGGAGCACATGCTGAGGGCAGCATTTCGGCCAACTATTTCAAAAACACAGCTTTAGATTCAGATTGCCAATAATGATTAATAAAGAAGGAGACAATGCTGAATGGAAATAGATGTTGAAGCACAGCTTGCATTAAACTCCTGGACTACAGCGATGCATTTGGGAAATGGCTTATAGAGCAAATGAGTCTGGGAGAACACATCAGCTCTATTGTATGCCTCTTATTCCTTATTACGGTGTTACCCAACCTTTTATTTAAATTTTTTTTTTTATTATTATTTGTATTTGGAACCCTCCCATACCTGTTTCAAGAGGCCTCACACACACACAAAATGTGTTCCTTTTAATTTAGCATTTTTTTTTTTTTCCATATATATATATTATAATATATTATATATTATATAATATATAATATATATATATATATATAATACTGTATATATCTATATATCTATTATATATATTATCTACTGTATATATATAATAGAATTACATATAATTGTAATTACAAAAATTGGGACCTGTATACTTACCGCTAATTCAACTTTAACTTTATTTATTGAGAATTACAATTATCCAGAATCAATGCCCTATTAGTTTGGTTTGAATCAGTTTAAGAACTGCAAGGATGAACTGTGTCAAAATTGTTACACAGTCACAGAAGTGTCTTAAAATGTACTATTTTCATCTGCGACATGAGAAGGTCATGAGAAAATTGTTTTTTTTTTTTTTTTTTAGTTACTCACTCCATGTCACTAATATAAGCCATTGTGATTTGTGCAACGCCTCAAGAATGAAATACATTATTATTTGGTAAGGGGCATTTCCTCCTCTCAGCTGTCATGTTTCTCACTTATGCGTTCATTTTCTGTCCCATTTGTATAAATAGCAACAGTATGTATTAATGGGAGGTTTGTTTTTGTTTATAGTTTCATTCACTTTGTGGTGCCTGTAAGATGATCTGTTGAGATCCCACTTGATTTCACTGGTGAGAGTCACTTTGAGCGGTCAAGTCAAGTGCTTGTTGCTGTTGTTGTTGCTGACATTGCCATTTGAGAGAGGGGTGATAATATTTATAGACTGACTTTTTTTTTAACGGATCTTTAATAAAGAAAAAAAACAAAGTCTATTTAATGATTGGTGTTTTATGGTTACAATAATAATTAGTATAGTGCGTACAATGAAAGCCGAACTTCTATATTATTTATTTAAATTATTTCTATAAAAGTACTATATTAATTAGCTGCAATCCAGTCGACGCGAGGCAAAATATGGAACACTTAAGGTCGTAGTTGCTTATGGGTGACGGCATTTTTAATGGGGTATATGTTTTAAAATATGGCAGGGCTAGAACCAAGGTTAACTGAGTGCAGAGGTAAGCATTAGCAGCTTAGATAAAGTTGCATGTGGGGGGGGGGGAGCCTACCCCAAGGTTAATACAAGTATTTTGCTGTGGGAGCACCAATCAAAGTGAGTACACCCGCTGCCTCGGTGTAAAAGGATGCCAAAATAATTTATACCATTACTGTATTGCTTTGAGTTGTTAGTTCGGCATATATTTACAATTACCATGAATATATAATCGGCGCTCTAGAAAATAACTATCAACATTAGAAAACAAAAAAAATAGTTTAAATAGCAATTACATGCACAGGCAAGGTCCATAATGCCCATTTAGAAAAGCTAGTGAAAAATGCTTTCTTTTTTTCTGGCAAATTTTTCCGATAATTATTCAAGTAAATATACACTATATTCTTTTTGTTTTATGTGTAAGACTTGTCTAAGTTGTAATTAACAGGCAATTAACACTTTGAGATGAAAAGGGCGAAATTAACAACAACAACACATGAATAAAATAGTTTATTCTGGTCAGCAATTTTGTTTAAGTTGACATGAAGCTCAGCTGGCAAGTTATGAGATAAATCTACTATATGTCCAACATGGATCCAAAGGGGCATCTATGTGCATAAATGTTAGAAGGCAAATAATATGCTGACTGCTCTGTACAAACCAAGTTAACTCTCATTCATATAATCCTAAATCATGAAAAGGTATACAATAATTACTAAAGGCCAAAAGGACGTCATGAAAATATAATAGTTTTCCCCTCAAAGTATACGCATCAAGTCCTAGTGGGCAAATAAAAAAAAAGAAATAAACCCTGATATAAAAGCATGATATGGTATACAATTTGGTAAGCCACTAGAGGAAGATGGTGGCTTGGTTGTCTATATAGAGTTGTTTTGTCCTCAGCCATGCGAAAAACCTCGTGACTTTTTGAAATACAATCTAGCTTTCAGTATTTACATTTGCTGTCTGGTCGCTGTCCTGCCATATGAAAGTACTTGAAGTAGTGGCTTGATTAATAATGTGGGAATCTCTATTAAAAGCACACTAGAAAGCAAGGTCACTGCAGGGCTGTTCTATAACGGTGTTGCTTTGCAGTGCAGGCACCCTCCCCAGCATCTTATGCAAGCCAGCTCTACTATTGGGAATTTGACATGCTAAAGTTAGATCCTAGATGTCGAACCATTTCGTATCATACAAGTGGGAGCTTTGAAGCTTCTATTTCTATTCATCAATAACCTACACAATTCCGTTCTTAAGCACTGTCAATAGTTTCCCTTCCACCTAAAGGTGGCATACAAAAGTAATTGTGCTGTGTGGAATTACTGAATGCTGGAAGTATCCTGTGGGAGTCTGTAGTGTGACAGGCGCAAGGGCAAATAACCTGTTAATGAACTTCAAGGCACACAAGAAGCCAGCTGAGCTGTAATTGGAGTATGAGGGGTCTACAGAAAGCAGGTCCCATAGGAGCTAGCTGTTATCTCATTTATGTCTTTGGCTGGTTAATACTAGCAGGAAAAAAAAAAAAGCGCCCGTGCCACCGGGAGCTCGGGCTACCAGATATGGGTCCCCCACAAGACGCCAGTGGATTAGGGGTACATGCTATATCCCGTGAAGGAGGGAGGAGATCGGCCGTAGTCTTTTGACAGAGCACGTATGGATTAGAGGTAGTCTGGTTTGGGGTGCAGGTAGGAGAAGTAAGGGATGAGTAGATGTAGAGGTTCTCTTATGGAAAAGGGCAGGAGCAGCAGGAGCTTTGATGGGACGGCATGGGCCAAGGATTCAGAGATTCTTTTGTTGTCCGACAAGAGAGGAGGGATGATCCACAATTTGCTGTCACGCGTGACAGCTCCAGGCACAGGTGCACGTGGGCCTCTCTGTAGGGATCAGGGCAGTGATGTTAGGGTTCATGCCCAGTGGCGGGGCAAAGAATGGGGAAACGTTGTCTCAGCATCCCGCACTCCTGAGAGCTTGAAGGGTGGGACAGTGTAATTTCAGTCGGAAAATCGCACTGATGTTTTTCTCGCTGTTTTTTTAAGCTTCACGAAAGTGGCAATAACCATTAGTAGCTGCATCAACAAGGGGGCATTTTGCAATTTAAAAAAATGAATGATCATCCCCCCGCTAGACGCGTAGGCGCCGGGGCAAGGCAGAAAATTTGATAGCTTTGTATGTGGGCATTTGTTGTCCCCTTTAATGTTGAAGTTTGACAGGCAAAAACGGCGCCCGCCAGTGCCTGCATGTCAATTGCACCACCAATGTGCAATTTATTATATGGTTTGTGTTGTTCATCTGCGTCATCGCAGCTGCAGCATAATGAGATAAATAACTAAAAAACTAAATTATTTGGATGTGAACCTGTGGCCTGTTGTTTCCGGAGATGACAGACAGTTGAAGAGCATGGAGCATGGATTACACAAATGCAAACGAAGGCTTTATTCAAAAAACAGAGTCCACGGTTAGTGTAAACTAGGACCGCGATTAGTGGTGCAGGAGCAATGGAAAGCAGTTATATTGAGGGGCTAAGAGCACAAGAGAAGTGTCGTAAGTGTATATAACAGGGGCGAGGGTCGTTGACGTTAAACAAACGAATAAATCGACAGGAGGGCAAGGCAAACGGGTAATTGCCACAATGAACGGAGGGCTAAGAGTGCCAGGCAAAAGAGTGGGCAAAGAAAAAAAAAGCATCATAGAAACGGGCAAAACAGGAGGGTTTAGTATCGCCAAGACCTGCCTAGTGTATGTTCTGGGGTTTCTTGAATGGCGAGATCAAGTTTCTTTTTTATCTTTAAGTCAACCGATGTCCTCAGGAAAGTACACTGGTGCAATACAAGTCTAAGGATCGGTTCACAAATCTAACAGAATCGAGAGCTTACTAGTATCCGGGTTGATGAGAGAGGCGCAGGACGGCGCATAAGGCTGAAGTAAGCCAGCGTTTCATCGACCAGCTCAAACTAACCGATTGAGCTGGTTCAACCAAATGTCGAAGTTTGCCGAGAGTTACCGAGGACTCAACCAGAACCGAAAAGGGGGGGGGGAAACCACCATAAACCAGTAACACAGAGACATGAGACCAAGTGGAGAAGTTTAGCCGAGGAATTATAGTCAGAAGTATCTCTGTAGAGAGTGGCGAGTGAGAGCATACGGTGGCAAGCCTGAAGAGGCAGCCGGTACACTGGAATATAATGGCTTATTATGACTGTTATTATATGTATCCGATTTATTAAAAACTCTAGCAAATCAATCTTTGGTGCTGGTGGGCTGTCGAGTGACTGTTAAATCAATTTTTAATTGTGAGTTTATTGTATGTAATGCTATATTATAATTTAAAGTCTTGTTTATAGATAACGTGATAATCAAAGGAGTTTATAAAACCTGGGTATTATTGTTTCTTTGGCTTTTATAGCTTTTAGATAGCATGGGGCAGAAAGCCATATGCCAAGCAGTTTGTGCATGCAATGTTGGCTGTAATGTCTGATGCTGTAGGTGGGCAACTTTTAGGATATGCTTAATCGCAAGTTGTAGGCTATAGATCTAATTAACTTGGTGCAGTGCCTGTCAAACGCGCAGTCGGACTGCCATCTGAGCATAAATGAGATGATGCCACACCAATAACACGGCATTTAAACATTAAGTGCAATTATATGGGGGTCATACATAGTAAAAAAAAGAAAAAAAAAAAAAAAAAAAGGAAAAAATTAAGCAGGCAATATGCGTATCACAGACGTAAATTAACCAATTTTTTGAAGGTTTTGGGGCAATTGTGATGACCAGCACAATTATCTTAATTTTAATATTTTCATGATAAAACAGGGCGCTGAAGTGTTAAAAAAGGCTAATATGGGGCATTAGAGACATAGTACTGCTTGAGACGTCAGTGAAAAGAAAAAAAAAAAAAAAAAAAGGCCGATTGAAATCCATGTCCGATCCCAATCGGCTCCCGCTTTTATGAACCAGTTGGCAATGAATGGCGCCGATTTGGTCGCAAAAAGAACGGTCCCGGTTGGCTGCGCAAGGGCAAACTGAATTGGGCGGAAGCTTTTGCATGTGCACTATCCAAGACAGGCGATAAGGTTACAAGCACATAAGAACGGGCGATGTGATAATAGAGCGACTTAAGTATAGCGACTAGAAAAAACTTCGGAAACTATCGACAGTGGAGGGAAACTGGGCTCGCATAAAGTATTTAGGATCGAGTAGATTAAGCGACATTAAACAATACTCGGCCGAGCTTGTCGAGGACAAGAGGAAGCTAATCCTGGCTTTTATGGTAAGGGGTGTTTGATTGGTTTGCAGCTGTGTGGTGTAACTCAAAAAAAAAAAAAATAAAAACATAGTGGCAACTGGATGAATGGGAAATGTAGTCCGGGGTGGCTATGTGGCAACGTAAAGCAGTTTGTGGTAGATGTTTGAGAGTCACATGTAAGCTGGGATAGACACACATCCTTGGTGGGGTGACAGGGACAGACGGAAAACCAGGTCGGGGGAGCGCTGGATTTGGCGGGGGGCGAGGCAAAAAAACAAGTCCCGTTAACACTGGTGCGCATCTTGCAGCACTCTAACAGATTACTTGGGATTACTAAATTGATGATTTTCAACAATGCGCTCCAGCGAGACTACTGGGTACGACCCTTACTGGCGCTAGAAACTAGAGCAACTTCATCAAATGAAAAGCTCCCAAGAAAGTCTTGACACTCAATAATACAGCTATTTAGGAAGTGCAATGGGCGAGTAAGACTCACATGGGCTAATAGAGTACAATTTCAAATAAAGGGCAAAGTGCCGGAGGCCAGTCTTGAGTTTTTGAGGTTGGAATTAAAGGACAACCGAAAGTACATGAATCGGCAAAGCAGAGGAGGAGGGCCTGACAGTTGGATCGTTAGGCCTGAGGTCCGCGAAGGCCCTTTTAGGCCCAGGCCTGCTCTACTGGCAAAAGCTACATCTCTGATGTGTGAGCATGTGGCAGGAGGCCAAGGAGGTTTTGCAGGATTTGGGCGGTGGTGCAGCTAGGCTGCGCGTCCAGCATCGACTTGGCACCTGCCTCGTCCCATTTATTTACCACAAGAGCCCTCGTAAAGATGTCGCGACGTGGGCGCCGGCCTTCGTCACATCTGCTCAACATTCCGTCTAGGCGGCTGACCAACACTGGCTAGCCTGAGGTAGCTGAGCCTGGTTTTAATGGTAAGCCGCTGCCTAGCATAACACAGTCGAAAACTGTGCTGCGCACACAGGCGTCCACAAAGTACTGAACTGTCTGACTGGCCGCTTCGCTTGAGCCAGAGGGGGGAAAAACAACCAGGAAGACCCTCTGGGCATTAAAATAAATTTAAAAAAAAAAAAGGAAACCGCATCAGCTTTCTGCTTTTTGCCTATTCGGAAAAAAATCATCTGCAGAATGCATTCTTGAGGGCGTAAAATGATTTTATTTGTATAATCGAGCAGAATCATTAGCATTTGGCATGGTAAGTTATTAATATGCAAGAGGATGGGACATTTTGGGGAAGGACGCAAGTCTTAGCGAATAATTAATTAAATTTGTCGTTTGGCGATGTCAAACTGGCAGCAAATTACCTGTAAGCATCTTATAGCTAATGGTCTTGCGAGCTAGATCAGGACTAAAACCAAAAAAAAAAAAAAACATATACCCACAAACACCATGGTGCACTATTGCGCTTGCTACAGCTGCTTGTAATTAGGCTTGGTGCTTGTTGGGGCGCAGGCTGTTAATTTGAGAACCTGGCATTCAAAAGGCTCTGATTATTAAGAGGGGGGGATGATGTTAGACAAGAGAAACGACAAGAGGGGGGCCTATTGTTCGAGCGAGATTTAAAGGCCCGCCTTATTTTTCTACACCTATATCATAAATGTATTAATGATACTCATCTAAATATAATGAAAATATCAAATGAAGGAGGACTCTGGTGCTTTTTAAATAATTAGCAGGCAGGGCCTTATGACAGTTTAGTCAGTAAGTATGCACATAAAGGATTTTTTTTAATGGGCAGGAAATTTAACCTCTTAGAGTCTGAATAAGTTTGGTTAATCTTGATGGAGCTTGATGTAATAGGAAATTCACGTGGAGCAGCACTCGGTGGGAGCCACTGGTCTGCACTTATTTTAACGATTTTTCTTTTGACGATGGGTTTGGGTTATAGAGTACTGCATTACATAAGATATAATCTGATTCTTGTTTACTGCCATAATTGTGAAATTAGTACGTTGCTGTTATTCAACCAGATTCTGATTTGGTGGCCATGGGTTCAAGTTATATTTATGGCGGCATAATTGAATTTGGCATTTAACGACATTGCGGCCAAACCCAAATTTAAATCCTGGGCAAATGTTTTTATCATTGTATGGCAGTTTCATTCTTCAATTGGGAATTGAACCCTTGTCCAACGCTAGGCATTCCTGCAGATGTCTGTGCTGCTACTGATTTGAAATACGAACAGAAATGCTGTAATTGGTAGGCATTTCATATCAACTATGTTAAACTGTGACTATGTCGTTTATAGTCAATGTTAATGCCTATAGACATTTGTTCGGACTGTCCCTTCACAGAAAAGCCATCTACTATAGTACACGCCGACTCACTAAACGCATCAGCATAAATACTATTAATTGATCCGCTAGGGCAAGAAGCTGGCCAATGCACTGTAGTCACATTAATTTCTGTGGTTGGACCTGATCATTAGTTTAAGGTCAGGGGTAAATCCGAAATCAGAACCTGCTCTTCGGAGGAGGTCAACTGTCCGGGTCGCTAGCAAGAGTTTATACTCCAACCACCAACACCCGCCCCGACCACCCAAATTTAACTGAATAGAACAACACACCTAGAACTCTAGCTATATCAAGGTCATTACTAGGGTGACAGTCCAGAAGGGAAAAAAAAAAAAAAAAAACACGCTTGCATGGTTATGTGCTTTGATTAATGTATCTATTTTTGGCCTCAGTTTCCGTTTCTTAGTGGCTAGGCAAGCATACGTGAGGGCAGCTTTTAAATGATTTCTGGTTTGGGTAGTGATCGATATAGTTATTCTCTATATTAGGTAGCGAGGCAGCTATCCTAATATATTCATTAACAGGCTTGAATAATCAGTATGTCAGATATATTCACGTTAGCTTTCAGCAATAATGAATATTTTGTTCCTGCTAAATGAGTTTTAGGCAAGGAGCATGGGAACAGGGCACAACATAAACCTACACCCATTAACTCAGAGATACTGGGTTGGGGCGCAGCTGGATAAACAGTTAGGAAACAAAACAACAGTTTAGTATGTTGGGTAGAATGGGACAACAATTAAAATCATGAGAAGCTTTGTAGTTTGTGTTGTTAGTGATTTAAGTGTTTCAACATTTTTCTTCCTAACAATCAGTGTCTTTGGCTGAAAAGCACTTTGACGCTTATTTGCAATAGCAGATTCAACATCTGTCCTGAAGTTTTTGTTATGCTCAGGGTATTGTACTACTTTTGGGGATTCTACCCCAAAAACAATGATGGGAATTTTTGCATTGAACATTTGTGTATCCCACTCAATAAACCGTAGTTTGTGTAGTAGTAGGCGGGGCGTTAGACCGCGCCCACAAGGATTTCTTATCGGTCCGCCCACTCAGGGCAGAGTCGGGATTGGGTTGTCTATGAGGAGAGGGGAGGGGCCCCTTAAGTGTGGGGGACAATGACCACAAAAAAAAAAAAAACCTCGCTATCTTGCCGGTCTCTCTCACTGATGGGTGTGGGTAGGTTTGTATGCAGTTACTGTATATGCGTTGCAATGGGGTTCCATGTCCCCTCACTGCGCTCTGCTCTCATAGCCGCCCCCCACACTTCTGTCCTGGAGTATGCCTACCTTGGACGCCAGGATCGGGGCCCTGGCCTCTCATCCATCTGTCGCCATTTATGGGAAGAAGGCAATGCAAGTGTGAGAAAAAGATGTGTCTGAACTTAATAAGGCACAAGTAAAAGCTATTTTAAAAACTAGCTTTCTAAGAATAGGTCAAGAGTAAGGCTAATGGCAGAGGAGCAACTTTAAAAATTTAAAGTATAAGAACAACAACAATATAGCTTTATCCATTGTTAACAACGTATCTTAAGCTTTAGGCACACTCTGGGTGTTAATTGGGCATTAATCCCACAGGCAAAAACTAATGCTTGGCGAACACAAGCTATTATCAAAAGGAAATTGACCCAGTACTACATGGTCACACTACCGCAAGATCACATACACTGCTCCGCTGTAAGCTGTTATAAGCACTTCGAAAGAAAGTGGGCTTTACAGGCACGCGCCGAAGTGGGAGAGCATGGGAGGAGATAACAGTGTTTTCTTATTTGCGTCATACACCCTAAAGGCTGTGTCAGTTGACATCGAAATAGCATTAGACATTGGGAAAGGTCTCAGTCGGATAGATATAAAGCAGGTAAGCCGTGCTCCCCAGCAAGCATTTTGCTGTTACACGCGTTCCCATATTCTCATGAGTCCCTGAAATGGAGGGGAGATGGCTGCGGTTTTGAAGAGAGCTCATTGCTAACAGGGTGGCGCACACCACTCGGGCATTTATTTTGGGTTAAGCAGCAAGAGCCGCAAAATAATTATCCACCGCAATAAATTCCTCGGTGCAGGATGCTGCTCGCTAGCTGCTCCAGAGTGTCTTGAGCTCGGCCGCATTTTTAATTGTGCGCAATTGGAAGTATGAATTGACAAAGTGGGAGCATACACTATTTGAAAACAAGAGGCTGGCATTTTGGCTAGTAGTGAATGTAGTGTCAATAAGATGGCCAAGGGAATTTCGCTCATCTAAATTTTGCCTTTCGCACTTTATTTGCAATCAGCTTGCCCCAGCATGGCAGATGCAGGAATTCCTGGTGCTATATTGTTTTTTAAAAAATGTTATTTATTAGGTAGCAGACTCATAATGGTTTGGGCCTTTAGGCAGCATAAGATTAGCCCACGACATTTACTTATGAAGAAACGCTTATATCGTTTATTTTTTTTACATTTCGCCCTTTGGCATAGAGCACTGTTGTCTTACTTTACCGGCAAATCGAGAAACAGGGACTTAGCTGCACCAGCATTCAAATGATACACTTTTTGTTATTTTCTGGATTCCCTTGGTATCAAACACCCTGATTTGTATTGGAGTCCCCTATGCTCTAAATCAGGGGTTCTCAACTCTGGCCCTCGAGGTCCACTTTCCTGCAGAGTTTAGCCTTAACCCTAATCAAACACAACTGAACAAGCTAATCAAGGTCTTCAGGATCAATAGAAAGTTAGATGCAGGTGAATTTGATCAAGGTTGTTGCTAAACTCTGCAAGAAATTGGACCACCAAGGGCCAGAGTTGAGAACCCCTGCTCTAAATTGACCTACAGGATCAGTGTTCTGTATTTGCTTTTGTTATTTGGATATTTCAATGAATGAATGAGTGTATGAAAATGAGTGTATTTGTTTGAAGACTATAATCAAAAATGCTAAAGATTTACCCAAATTAGCTGTCTACAATTTGCAGGTGCATAAGTAGGCTATAGAGATATAACCAGCCCAGCCACTGGTTGTTTATTCAGAATCTATTGATCTGTATTATAGATAGACTTATTGCATGCATAAACACCCATGAAAGTTTTGAGGCCTTTGAGGAGATTATTTTGACAGCAGTACCATCGTTCTCCTACCTCTACCTGGCAATAACTCACTACATTTGGTGAACCCCCATCCTTGGAGCTACACTCATCTTTATATATAGAGTAAATACATTTAATTGTATAATAAATAAAAAGAAAACATATAGAATAGAAAAAGAATAGAGCAAGTTAGTGTTAGAGGCCGTTTTTGCTTTTGTTAATTGTATAATACATAAAAAGAAAACAAATAGATAGAATAAAAAAAAATAGAGAATGCTAGTTTTTTTAAAAAGAAAAACAAGCATTAATAGTAATAAATAGAGTGCAAGTCTAAAAGGGGGCAAGAAGTTTGTGTTTGGTTGTTGTTTTTTTTTATAAGAATAGATTAGAATAGAGAGTGCTAGAGTTTGAGGGTCAAATAAAGATGGAAGAGATTTGTTTTTAGCCGATTCTTGAAGATGGTGGGATTGATTTGGGCAGGTCATTCCACCAGGTGGGAACATTTCATTTAAAAGTCTGTGAGTGATTTTGTGCCTCTTTGGGATGCACAATAAAGCGACGTTCACTTGCAGAACGTAAGCTTCTAGAGGGCACATAAGTCTGAGGTAGTAAAATTAGATAAAGGGGTGCAGAGCCAGTGGTTTTTTCTTAGGCAGACATCAATGCCTTGAATTTTATGCGAACAGCAATCGGTAGCCAGTGCAAATTGAATAACAGAGGTGTGACATGCTTTCTTTTCGGCTTATTAAAAAATTTTTTGGCTGCCCTGCTGCCGCCAGCATTCCCCCTGGATTATGTAAAGGTTTGAGAGAAAACTGGCTTGGAAGCCTGCCAGAGAGAGCATTGCAGAAGTCCAGCCCTGGACAGAACAAGAGCTTGAACAAGAAGTTGTGAAGCAACTGATCTTCTTGATGTTGAATAAAGCAAATCTGCAGGACCGGGCATTTTTAGCAATGTGGTCTGAGAAATTCATCAATCATAACTCCAAGGTTTCTGGCTGTTTTTTGAAGGAGTTATGGTTGATGTGCCTAATTGGATGGTGAAATTGTGATGAAGTGATGGTTTTGTTGAAACCACAAGCGGTTCTGTCTTGGTAAGGTTGAGTTGAAGGTGATGGATCTTCATCTAGCAAGAAATGTATGTTAGACAAGCTGAGATGCGAGTAGCTATCGTTGGATCATCAGGATGGAGTGAGAGGTAGAGTTGATTGTCATCAGTATAGCAGTGATATGAAAAGACATGTTTCTGAATGACAGAATCTAGTGTTGCCATGTAGACAGAGAAGAGAAGTGTTCTAAGAATTGAGCCCTGAGGCACCCCAGTAGTTAAATTTTGCTACTTGGACACCTCACCTCTCCAAGATTCTTTGAAGGACCTATCTGAGAGGTAAGATTCGTACAGTATTGCCTTTCCTGAGATGCCCTTTGCCAATAGGGCAAATTATGCACTTATGGATAGACTTTCCTGGGTAGGAGCACAAAAGGGTACACGTCACTAACTTCTTTCCACAAAGCAGGTGCCGCTGTCAGAGGCCTACTGGGAAGGACAGCTGTTCATCACAGTGTGATAAACCCTTACACAATGGCCATGTCAGCTACATTTCATTCACGGGTATCTACAGATTCAAGACATTGATACGCCACATCTAATTCAATAAAATGGAGTAAGTTGTGAATGCTAACAGTCATTTTGTGTATCAATGAGTTATGTAAGCCTGTGCATTTGATGTTCACTTGGAAAATCATTGCAACTGGCATGAAATTGACTTTGAAATATATATATATATATATATATTATCATTCTGGAAGGGCAGGCGTGAGATGCCCACATTAGTATGGTCTCTTTCCACTTTTTGGCATTGCCTGGGAAAAGCTTGCCACAGCTACCTGTAGAGTCCCTACACCTCATGCTGGGGAACTGTATTCGCTCATCTCCATCCTAAATGCATATCCAGCCCCCACAGAAAATCCTCTAATTTCACCCATCCCTGTCTTTTTGGCCTCCCTGTCATTTGGGTTTCGACAGCATGTGGCTTCTGACAGTTTGAGTTTAGCTCAGCTGCTTAGAAGGGGTCTTTGTGGACATCCAGGCAAGTCCTTACATGTCTAAATTCACATCTGGAGGTATCCTGCAAAGGAAATGTGGTGTGGAATAATTATGAAGTGTTTATTCACGTATTTTCCATAATCATAATCATATTTCTTGCATGCATAGAACCTATTTAATCGTGCCACCAAACTAGTTCAACTGAAGTTTCAGGTGACATTACACATCATGCTGTTTTCCATTTTCACATCAACACATATTTCGCTTGGTGCTTGAAAGTTTTTTTTTACAGGATTTTCACTTCTACATGCTTTTGATTCATAAATCCTCCCTGACATTAACTATCAAGTTGTAGCAAACATGGCATTAGCTATAAATGTCTTATCAAAATTATAGAATTTAATCTGTATTGAAAACTTAGTAGTTTTTAAAATGTTTTTAGCCCCTGGAGGGCTATTGGAACAAGGAATCTGTCAGAGGCTGTCTTTTATTTGCTCGCTTAGCATTCTCATGAGTTCCATGTGAACATTAGACTTCTTCAAGCCCACTTCTAAAAATGCTTTGATAAATGATATGGACAGCTAAATATATTGCAGCTTTTCTGTAAAATGTCTCAACATGACTTTATTAATTTGTTTCACTGGGGGAATAAGTCAGTTTACCCTCTGAAACGGTATAATTGTAAAAATATCTCTAATTCAATAGATTTGAAATGTGTTGCTTTTTTGCTTTTCATGACCACATTAGAATATTAACAGTACGTTTTTTTTTTTTTTTTCCTCTCTTTGTTTTTTTTCCTTCTCCCAGAGCATATAGCCATTTCAGTGGTTGTCTTCAATGGTTCAATTCAATTCAAGTTTATTTGTACAGCGCTTTTCACGATACAAATCATTGCAAAGCAACTTTACAGCAAATTAAGTTTCTACAATATTTAGTGGTAGCTTATCAGTGGTGACTGTCAGTCAATGTACATATAGCAGAAATGTACGGAAAAATCAATTAAAAACGTATCAAACAGACGTTGAACACTATTAACAGCAGTTATTATATGATGCAGTCAAACTTATAGCAAAGTTTGGTAGTTTTGTATGTTGTTTGATGGTTGGCATCATCTGAGGTCCTCTGAGGGTTTGGCATCATCTCTTCTCACGTGTTCTGGATCCAGATTGAAGCTTGTGTAAATCCTAGTTACAGCAGAGAAACAAATAGAGACATAATTAGTGTAGCTGCTGTTCCAACCAAGCAAAATGTATTTGTTTAATCCAAACTAAAGAATAATAATGTGCATTTGATCAGATATAACTGCAGTACAAGATTATTATATGCATTATTTGAATGCTTGGCCAAGAGATGTGTCTTTAATCTAGATTTAAAAAGAGAGAATGTGTCTGAACCCCGAACGGTATCAGGGAGGCTATTCCCGAGTTTGGGAGCCAAATGCGAAAAAGCTCTACGTCTTTTAGTGGACTTTGCTATCCTAGGTACTACCAAAAGTCCAGAGTTTTGCGACCTTAGGGAGCATGATGGATTTTTGCGTGGTAGAAGACTAGTTAGGTACACAGGAGCTAACCCATTAAGGGCCTTATAGACAAGTAGTAATATTTTGTAACTGATATGGAACTTAATAGGTAGCCAGTGCAGAAACTGTAGAATTGGGTTAATATGATCATATTTTCTTGACCTGGAAAGGACTCTAGCCTCTGCATTTTGGATTACCTGTAGCTTGTTTATTGAAGATGCATGACAACCAGCTAGCAGTGCATTACAATAGTCCAGTCTAGAGGTCATGAATGCATGAACTAGCTTTTCTGCATCAGAAACAGGTTACATGTTTCATAGCTTGGAAATGTTACTAAGAAGGAAGAATGCTGTTTTTGTAACATGGAAAATATGATATTCAAAAGACAAGTTGCTATCTAATAAAACACCCAGATTTTTGACTGTAGAGGAAGTAACAGTACAACCATCTAGATGTTAATTGTAATCTAAGAGATTCTGTGTACTGTCTTTTGGTCCAATAAGTAATATCTCTGTCTATTAATTCCCAATTTAATAGGAGAAAATTTTTACAACTTAACACACATTCTGTTAGCTTAGATAATTTAGAAGTTTCATCTGGTCTTGTTGAGATATATAGTTTAGTATCATCAGCATAACAGTGGAAACTAATCCCGTATTTTTTAATAATATATTACCAAGGGTCAACATGTATATTGAAAATAGCAGAGGACCTAGGACAGATCCTTGTGGCACTCCATATTTTACTGGTGATAATTGAGATGACTCCCCATTTTAATGAACAAGGTGGTAGCGATCGGAGATTTAGGATCTAAACCATCTTAAAGCCTGTCCTTAAATGCCCTTATAGTTTTGTAATTGATCTATGAGTTTGTCATGATCTATAGTGTCAAACGCAGCACCAAGATCAAGTAAACTGCAATGAGATACAGCCTTGGTCGGACGCAAGAAGCAAGTCATTTGTAATTTAAACAAGTGCAGTTTCTGTGCTATGGTGGGGCCTAAAACCTGACTGAAATTCTTCATAGAGATCCTTTTTTTTGCAGGAAGGAGCACAGTTGAGCAGAGACAACTTTTTCTAAAATTTTAGACTTAAAAGGAAGATTTGAGATGGGTCTGTGATTTTCCAGTTCACTAGGATCTAGTTGTTGTTTCTTAATAAGAGGCTTATTAACCGCCAGCTTGAATGGTTTTGGGAGGTGACCTAAAGATGACGACGAGTTAATAATATTGAGAAGTTGTTCTTCTGTTACAGGTAACAACTCTTTCAGTAATTGAGTGGGTACAGGATCTAACAGGCATGTTGTTGGTATAGATGCAGTGATAAGTTTATTTAGCACTTCCTGTCCTATATTTGTAAAGCACTGCAATTTATCTTTTGGTGCGATGAATGAAGCTTAAGTATTTGTAAAAAAAAAATAAAAAAAACGCTGTAGAATCTGCATTTGTTATTGTATTTCTGATTTTATCTATTTTATCAGTGAAGAAATTCATAAAGTCATTACTATTAAACTGTGAGGGAATATTTAGATCGGGTGGCGTCTGGTTATTTGTTAATCTAGCCAATGTGCTAAATAAAAACCTTGGATTGTTTTGGTTATTTTCTATGAGTTTGTGGATATGCTCGGCCTTGGCAGCTTTTAGAGCCTGTCTATAGCTGGGCATACTGTTTTTCCACGCAATTCTTAAAACTTCTAAGTTAGTTTTTCTCTATTTGCGCTCAAGACTACGAGTTTTTTTCTTGAGAGATTGGGTATTACTGTTGTACCATGGCGCACTGTTGTATGTTTTTCTCTAATCTTTTTCAGTTTGATGGGGGCAACAGGTTCTAATGTATTAGAGAAGATAGTGCCCATGCCAATGGTTTTGTTTGATGATTAGTCAATGTAAATTAAAAGTTTGCATCTACTGTTTGTTCTTTTTGTTTGACGACTGACTGAAAGGATGTTTTGCTGCTGTTCTTGTTGACTTTATAGGCAGCCGGTTCACAGTGGTAGAGGTCCAATTTCTCAAGGACTATTTAGTTACGGCTGTCTTATTTGTTTAATAAAACTTGGAATGAGCCTCTTGCCCCTTTCCTCCATATAATTAATATCACTGGGGTTTTTACAGTCTGAAGTTAGAGGAGTCCATATTATTTTTTAGATCAGTGCTATAATGAAAAATGTATGTGTTTCTAAAGCAAAATTTGTTGTATTTTTTTTAATGACACAACCTGCAAAACAATTAATCACAAAGAGTGCAAACAAGTTGAGATGTAAAAAGTTTCTTCCTGTGCTGCCTCTTTGTAAATAGAACCCATTACCACTTTCAGTACACAATATAAAACCACAAATAAATACGGGCTAACCTATCTGTCTATCTGTCTATCTATCTATCTATCTATCTATCTATCTATCTATCTATCTATCTTATCTATCTATCGAGAGTTTAGAAAATTAGATAAGAAATAACTCCAAAATACATAAAAAATTTATTTATTTTATATTCTTTCTGAGTTGTGTTATAAAAATGTGACTTGTGTGTATGCGTGACTCCTTCTGTTGAGTAAATTTAATGAAAATTATAATTGTATAGAAATGCAAAAATCTAAACAGAGATTTAACCGGGAATCGAAAGCGGGAATTTTCGAACCCATAACCAACAGTTTAAAAGTAGCCCAAATCCATGGGAAAGGAAATTAAGCAAAACTGTCCAAAGCCCTGCAAAAAAGTGCATTATATTCAGTTGCCACAATAAATGCATCAGAGATAATACATTTTAAATTTGAAAACCATTCTGCTGTTGTGCTGCATTAAATCAATCATTTAATAATCTAGCATCTCTAATAGAGCTGAAAAGGTCCCTGCTGTTAAACTGTGCTCCTTGCATGATCTTGCACATATCTATGAGTCTTTAAATGGGATACCTATGTCAGCCAACACGCTCCTATCCCCTGAACCAGGAAGACTGTACAACACTTGGCTCATTGAATACCTTCCCCTGTTCAACTCACTTTGGGAAAAACAACAGTGTCTTGTAGTCTCCTTCCATTCAGGCATTCCCACCTGCAGTCCGCATGGCACACAAGTGTGAAATATCAGTACGCACAGGGCACCTCTTGTACAGGGCAGCTGTTTGTCTAATACCACCCATGGGTCATGGGAAAAGGTGGGTGTAATATGATGGACATGTGCTATATCCTGTCTGGAGCTGCTGAGTCTTGGCATATGTTCCAGTTGGGACAGTGAGAGGCCATGGGGTCGGGTTAGCGTGTGTGTGTGTGTGTGTTGTGACAGCTGGAACATGGCCTCGTGCTCTGTGTGTGCTGGAAGATACATGACATACTTTACAAATAGTCTGGATGAAAATGCAGGTCAGAGGAAAGTTCTGAAGGAATGACACAGCACTTTGTTGGGTTCTTAAAGTGGAATACAAATCAGAGAATTAAATAACTATAGGCATGCAAAGGCCACTTCAGAAACTGTAAGTTAAGGCGCAGTGTGTCATTTCTACACCCATAGTGGCACTAAACAGAACTGTAAGCAGTATAATGACTGTTTTCAAAAAGTTTCAAACACTTGCCCTTTCTTCCATTGGTCAGAAAAACAAACCAGCTCAGTTAAACAGATTCCAGATTACAGTTTGGTTTGATTTGGCATAAACACTTCACCTTTTTTTTGAACAATATATTTATTACTTTTTTTAGTTTGCATATTACAGCAGATTACACAGTAAGTAACAATCATGTAAACACAGCAAACATTTTACACCAAATTCTCCCTCCCATCACCCCATCCCCAAACAAAAGAAGGGGAAAAATAAATAAATAAATAAATAAATACAATCAAATTTAGAGATACCTAAATCAAGTAAAGAGTGTTTCCCAAGTCTGTAAAAAGATCATGATATTACCTTACTCCCTCAGAGCTTGTTGTAGCAGGCTACCAACATTAACATTGTGCCTTAAGAAATTAGTAAACGGTCTCCAGACATTTTCAAAAATGTTTTGTTTCTTTTTGACAATATACGTGATCTTTTCCATTGACATGTTTGACGCCATTTCTTTAATCCACTTTCCAATTCTTGGCTCATTGATATTTTTCCAATTAAGAGCAATTATTCGTTTAGCTTGTAAAATACACATTTCAATGAATCTGACCTCTTTGCTTTGTAAGAGAGGACTGATAGGATATATACCCAGAATAAAAAGCTTAGGATCCAGTGGTAATTTCTTTGATAGAATTTGGTCAATCATATCAATTATACCTTTCCAAAGAGACTTCACTTTCTCGCATTCCCATATACAGTGGTACAGTGTACCTCTCGCCTCATTACACGTTATACAGGTATCAGGAATATTATCATTAAACTTGTGCAACATAGCAGGAGTTATATATGTTCGCATCAGCCATTTATATTGTATTTATATAGTTTCAAGCTACTGTTGACTGTCTGTATTTGAGCCTTCTTGCATGCCTCATTCCAATCCTCTAGAGATATTTCATCATCTATGTCTTCTTTCCATAATCTTAGTTTAGATTCTGAGGATTCATTAGACCCAGATACAAACAATTCATACAAAGAGGAAATTGAACCTTTATCATAACAGTGACCTATGATTGCTGCCTCTAATGGGGAGATGACAGGAATATCTAATGAATGATTTTGAGATGAGGATATAAAGCTTCTAAGTTGAAGATATTTGAAAAAATGGGTCTTTGGAATGACATATTTGGTTGATATTTCTGCAAAGGACATAAATATTTCATCCTCATTGTACATGTCTTGCACTTTCCTTAACCCTTTTTCAGCCCATATCCGAAATCCTGCATCACATTTTCCTGGTTTAAAATGAACATTACCCCAAATAGGACTGAAACGTGACCAGGATGGGTTTATGTTCAAATATTTACAAGAATCAAACCAAATATTAATCATGTTCGATACAATAGGGTTGTCTGTGTTTTTTTTTTTAGGTGTTTGTGATCTGCCGAATACAGGTATAAGTGCAATGGTAATCTTGGTGTAATAGAACATGATTCCAAGTCCACCCAAGCAGGAGGGCTTTCAGATGAAAAATAAAACATGATTGTACACAATTGGGCTTCCCAGTAATACCACTAAATGTTTGGATATTTAAGTCCTCCTCGATCAAATGGTAGGTATAATAAAGGTAGACGTAGCCTGGGATGTTTATTTTGCCAAATAAACTTAGTAAACAATTTCTTAATTCTAGTAAACAAAGATGAGGGAGGGAGTAGGGGAATATTTTGGAACAAATAGAGACATTTTGGGAGTATATTCATTTTTAGGATATTTATCTTGCCAATCATTGAGATAGGTAAAGATGTCCAGCGTTCTACTGACGAGGTAGTAGCTTCCAAAATTGGGTCATAATTAATCTGAGCAATCTTATTCACCTCATGAACAATTTTTATACCCAGATATGTCAAATTATCTGTTGAATCGAAGATAGAAGCATAATCTTGATTTTTTTTCTGATTCATTAAGTAACATTATAGATGATTTGGAGTGATTAACTTTATATCCAGATATTTTCCAAAAGTTTCAATGAGATCCAGGAGCGCTGGGACAGAGCTACTCAGATTTTTCAGGAACAAAATAATGTTGTCTGCAAATAATGCTAATTTATGTTCCAGATGACTCTCCTGGATTCCATAAATATCATTATGCGCCCGTACCGCTATGGCGAATGGTTCTATCGCAAGAATAATTAATAAAGGTGAAAGAGGACTCCCTTGTGGGCAACTCCTAGAGATACTAAAAGATTTAGAGACCACATTATTGGTCAAAACTTCTGCAGTGAGCCCAGTACAAAGTAATCTAACCCATTTACAAAATGTATCGCCAAAGCCAAAGCGTGTGAGCACCTCAAATAGATAGTGCCATTCGACGCGGTCAAAGGCCTTCTCTGCATCAAGAGAGATGCAGCTCTCTGGCTATGCAAAATATTGAGCACTCGTCTGACATTATGAAAGCCCTGTCTAACACTTCACCTTTAATTTGAAATTAAGATACAATTTATGGATTATACTAATAAACTACTCAATATAAAAATATTTATATTCATTAATATTCATATTATGAATCACTTTAAATTTATGTATGTATGCAGGCTTTGTTATATTTTAAGTTTCTTGATTAATTAACACTTTCCTGTAATTTGAAATAAGAGAGTTTATGGATATACTTATTAAATATTTTTATTAATTATTACATAATACATACTATATACATCCTAGCGGGCACCTTGAAATCAATTTGTCAATCAAATATTAGTCAAGACTTGATCAAGATGCTGTAACATCATCTTAAATTTAGTTTGGATGGCAGTTTCTCTTGGTAATTTGGGTTAAATATGAAGGTTAATCCCACACTGAAATTGATTTAATGTATATGCAGGGCAATATGTTTGACGTTCAATTTACATCAAATCAACATCATGTCGAGTTTTTGATGTCAGTTTGATTTTCATATGTGGCATGTTTTTTTTTACGTCAATTTTGATGTCAATTTGATGTCTTTTCAACATCAATTGCCCACTGGGATGATATACATGATATAATGTACAAGGTTTTTGATTACAAGGATATATTTAGCAATTATTAGCAGTGATTCGGCATTAGTACAGCATTGTTGCAATAAAAAATGAAATTTAAGCAAGGTACTTTATGATTCATAAATCACAAATATATAATTATTACCTTTCACCAGTTAATACTGTAATTCGGAGGAGTTTGATATCTCATTCTTATCCTGATTGTTCGATCAACTAGTTTCATGAAGAACCATAAAACAAGAAAGAGTAATAGTTGTTTTCACACACTGCAGTTCAGTCAATGTGAGAATGATGACTAGCTCATTTATGATGGTTTGATTGCAAGGGAAAGTGAGAGACATGTTAAAAGCTTCCCTGCTCTATAATTAATGCCCAAGTGAATCGCGATTGACCCTGCAATAACCGTCTAAATGCACTGGTGCATTTCAAGTGGGATCTAGTCTTTTGATATAAATCCATCCTGAGACTCTATTTTAATGAGTAGAATAAGAGTGGAGAATGCAACTCACTCCTAAAACTAGAAAAATACGGATTACCATAGAGAACTGAACTCACTAAACTATTCATGGTGAATTAGTAAATAATACCTCTTCTGCTACCTGGGATCAGGACTGCTCTAAACTAATATGAAACTGCCTTTGAAGGATCTAAATTAATTAAGCCATTTTGCGCTTCCTCTAATTAGGCCCTCGGACTCTAAAAGCCATTGGAATGAAGTGTTTCATTAAGCTCATTACCAAGTCTAGGTGTTGTGGAAGTTAATTGTCAAACTTTCCATGGAACTTCTACATACCCTCTTCGCTCATAATACTACGTCACGATGTGGGAAGATTTATTTAACGCTGCCCAAATGTTCACGCAAAGAAAGAAAGCTTTATATGTTTTTGATTTATTTTTATTTCTTATTTTGGTTTCTATGTTTTTCTCCTTGGTTGATATGTTATTGCTTTGGTATTATTATTATCAGGATATGGTGTGGTCATGTGACCTTTGATCACCTGGAGGTAGGCCTATAAAGATTGGGATATCAGTGTTGTTCATTTGTCTGATGAAGAGCCTGCGTGCTCGAAACGTCACATATGCTATGCGACAGTTTAAAAAAAATAAATACATTTTTGGTACTTTTGGAGCTTTGGTGTTGCCGACTTTACATCCAAAAATTGTCCACGCAAAGAAAGAAGGCATAACTTTTATTCTCGCTGTAGTATTGTTGTTGCCACCGCCATGTCGTGAAGGCGCTGTGTGTTTCGTTGTGAAAGCGAAACTACTTTGTTTGGCCTTCCAAAGAGGACGATATGGCTTCGTCATGCCTGGAACTGATCCGTGATGGTTGCTGAGGAAATACAACAACTTAGCGCTGTGGATCGCCAGATCGTCTTTTCACCGTGGACGAAGCGAAGTCACATGTGGTTGCTGCAAGCCCTCCGGACGCTCCTTTGTCGAATCCGCCGGCCACGCTGTTCTCAAGCCTGCCGCCTCTGCTCAATCTAGCCCTCTGGTCGTTCTCCCTCTAGGCCCGCTTCCTCTGCTCACTCTAGCTGCTGCCACTCACTCTAGCCAACCGTGGGTGACGCTGTTTGTTTTTTTAAGCTAAACTACTTTGTTTGGTCCTCCAAAAATGACACTCCAGAAATCATGTAAGGGTTGTATTTACGACTTTAATTTTTGGTATTTTGTATTTACACCGCGATGCAACACAACGCGTAAAAGGACAGTTTAAGTCATTATAATCCATAATTATGGCCCCACTGGATGCAACAAATGACTCGCTTATAATGGATTTTCATGTTTTTGAATCATCGCTCCGGTCTGACAGGGCATCATCCCAGTATGGTTGGGGCGTAACATTTCCGTCACATGCTTGAGGTATTCGGCCAATCATAATGCACTGGATAGCTGGCCAGTCAGAGCACATCTCGCTTTTCAGACCATTGAGCTTTGTAAAAATCGTTTCAGAAAGGCCGGGGCATAGAGGAGAAACAATAATGTGCAGTATGTGTAAAATAATGTGTTTTTTTTTACCTTAAACACCAAACAATTTCAATTACACCAAATACACCAAATAATGTTTAGTTTTAGCAACAGCATATGACCCCTTTAAGTTTACTCTTAAAGATATAGTCCACCCAAAAATTTAAATTCTGTCCGCATTTATTCACCCTCATGCCATTCTAAACTTGTATGACTTTCTTCCTTCAGCAGAACACACACACCACACCCCACAAAAACACAAATATTATTTGAGAATGTTGTTGACTCACATGTCGGTTCCCCTTGACTTACGGACAAAAAAAAATCATGGAAAGTCAGTGGGACCAAGTCTCAAAATATCTCTTTTTTTTTGTTCCGAAAGAAAGAAAGTCCTAAGTTTGGAAATGACCTAGGTGAGTAAATGATGACAACATTTTCATTTTTGGGTCTCATTAACTTGAAATGGTTATGAAAATGAATATATGGATTTGAAATTGGTTCATGCTGTGTTAGAAATCAATCATAAACCAGACTCAACTTTGTTAATTTTATTATAACGAATATTTGAGCACTTAAAGGCTAATGACTCATAAATCTAAATCCTAGCTATGGAGAATCAGTGGCTTGTGGCTAGGGGTCAAAGGTCAGATTTAACTTTATGGTTTAGAACGGAGGTTTTAATGATACGTGTTGGCGCAAAAGTGAGGAGAGGGAGTCTCAGGAGAGCACCATGTGCTCTGCAGCCACCGTACCCTCAAATAAGTCAGTCTAATCGAGTTATCATATCAACAAATCTCTCATCAGGAGCCCACGCCTGACACCAGCAGAAAGAGAGGCCTGTTGACGACTAATTTTCAGCAGCGGGATATTACCAAGGAGGATACCACCGTCCCACAGTGCGGGTCAGTCACCTCAGGACCCATGCTGCCTTTCTACGTCCTTTGACCAGAACAGGCTCCATATCTGGTGAGGGGGGCTATTATTTCCTGCAATACACAATAGGAAAAGGATACAATGCCGGCAGTTTATCACGCAAATGCCAATAAATTTCAGGGCCAGCCCACAGCCAATTAGCTGAAAGGGTGAGGAGCTTTCCAGACCCGTCTCCCTGGTCTGATGCAGACAAACAGTCCACCCACACATGCTGGCAGCTGCTGGGGCTTTTCAGCAAACTAAGAAACATTGCTGTGCCTTTGATTCAGCCTTGAAAAGGTTGCACAATTCAAAACTGTGACTCACTAAATTCCTATCTATTTAATGTATTAATATTCATGTGGAATAATATAAAACACAACTGTCTCGGTTGCTAAGATTGCTCACGAAGACGCCATCGATCTTATTTTCGGCGATGCACGCAGCTAAAATGACTCATTAGAGTCTCATGAATGGCGTGAGCAATGGTGAAGGTTTTGGAAATGAGTTTTTCATGTGAGATAATTTAAAAAAGATTTGCTTTGTAGTTTGCATGTAGTTTTGACATCTATATCCAGCATAAAAAATGTAAGAAGAAGTCCATCTGTTCATAACAGCTTAACAAGAACAAAAGGGCAAAGAAAATATGCCTGCCGCCTTCTTCCAATAACTGGTTTGGCATTAGATAAACTACTGTCAGAGGGATGAGTGACAATGCCATTTCTTAATTTCGCCTTTGGAGAGATGGTCACCACAACTAATGCAAATGTGATTTTCAAACATCAAAGATCTTCTGAAGGTCTCAAACTTTTAGCACGCACATGCGAGAACAATCCACAAAGCCCATCTGAAAATGTCTGCCATATTTCCTCCACCAAACCAAGAAAACAGTGACTTTAGGTATACAAACTTCAAGAAGAACGTCACGATGCAGGTTGGCAATTGCACATTGTGCACTTGGAACAAGGAGAACGGCATCTGACAAAGGTCTTGCTGTTTGAGTTTGATGCCCAGCGGGTGTGTTGTAGTGTGGTACGGCCTGTAATCTGAACAGCCATTAATCACTTCACTAGCCACCCCGGACCACATTTGTCATGAGCATCGCTTGTGTCCGGCCAGGCCAGTGACCCATGAACTGGTCAGGAAGCCTCGGCCAATGGGAGGAGATGGTCAGCACACTGGCCGTAGCTTGTGGGCTACCTGCTGCTCTGGATGAATGCGATTGGACACAGCTTTCAGGATGATGGAGAGCTGTGGATTTGCTACGCTGACCGTTCCTCTGGTCGACCCACTGACCAAAGCATGGCAAAAAGAGAAGTTTTGTACTGAACTATTGATGCTTTTTTGTTTTTTTGTCATGGTCCACATTGCTGTTTCATTTTTGGAGACTGTGTAGAGGGATTTTCCAACCTTAAAGGCCACAAGGATCACATCTCTTGTATTTCAACGCACATGTCCTTTTTTGACAGTTCCTGCTGCACCAGATCAGAAGCATCTGTGGACAACAACAATAAAATAGTAAAGAAAGAGGAGATTATTCTGGATTTTACATCATAACATTATATATAACTACTAGGTGTGAAGTTGGGGAGGAAAAGGTTCCAAAGCTTAGTTGTCAACAGATTTGAACAAATCTCATCTCACAGTAGGATAGCTAAAGACAACCCATCTGCGCTTTATTCGTCCACTCTGCTTAATGGTTGATTCTGTTGTGCTCCTCACTCATGAGCTACAGTGTTGAGTGTTGTTAAAAGCTTTTACAGGTTGGCAGCATAATTACTAACTTACTCTGTTTGTGAATAGCCCAACAGGAACCTGGTGTCATACAGTTCGCCCCCTACCTCTTAGCCCTTAGGTGTGTGTATGTCATCATTGCAGGTGTTTCCCTCCAAACCAACCTGAAGAACCCCTGCCATGGCAAAACAATCACACACTATGTGGTCAACACGGAAAATGCAAATGCAAACACCTGAGTGAATACCTCGGGGAACAATTAATTTAAGGATTAGCATGAATGAAGTAATGTTCTGCTTGTTTGTTTAACAACATATAACCAGCTTGATTGTGTATGTTTTATTTAGTATACTTTGGATTACTCCTATAAGAAAATTGTATACCTTAATGGAGAATCAGAAAAGTAGTCTTGGGGGAAAAAAATAAGGGTTAAATTTTTTTTAATATGGGCCTACAATCAATATAATTACATTTATTATATATAAGCCTAAAATGTATTTACTATTTGAATAATTCAGTCAGAGTGCTTACATTCTATGGTGTAAAAATCAGGCGTTATGTCCAAAGATCTGAATAGTGGCCTAAACTGAACTGCCTCAAGCAGAATGCTGATAACAGCATCTGTTGTCTTTGTTCGTTGAGGAGCGTTTGATAGAGGAATCAAGCAGTGTGTGCCTTGTGAGAGAGTCAGGGGACAAAGATTGATGAAAGCGGGGTTATGTGCATTGGCCGGCACAAACTAGTACTACCTTATCTCTGGACCCCAGTGGCCAATTGATTTGCTGTGGAATATAACTCATAAGCCACTGAACTGCCAGTCATTATCTTAAAGGCAAGAGCCCAAGCCATTGTTCAAGAATACCTGTTTGTGTTTTAGTTATTCTGTGATAAGCTTTTTCCAGATTTGAGATTTAAGAAATATGGGTTTGAAACATGAGGGTGAGTAAATGATAACAGAATTGTCATTATAATTGCGAGTTAGGCTATATTTCAGCACACATTCAGTCCTTAATGATCAGCTTTTGAGAAACAATTTAGTTTTGAGCACCCATGAGAAATGCCAAAGAATGAGGTATAATGGGGGAGGGACAGATTCTTAGGTTTTGAGTGTAGCTGTAGGGTTGTGGATATAGGACATGATATCCTGTGGGGTGTCCTTTAAGAGAAGGAAGCCTGGAGGATGTCTGCGCTGCAGGTGCCTAATCTAGACCCCTGAGCTGTCCATCGGAAAAGAGGAGTTCCTGAGTCACTGGGGCAACCAGCAGGTGCTTTATTAGGCCCAAGAATATTGGTTGACTCGCTCAGAGGCTGGATACTTTTGTTACTTGCTAAGCCTATTGGAGCATTAGCTTCTTGCTACATTGACTGTCATGTAAAGTCAGCAGGGGCATCGCTTTCAGCATGGTTAGCTATATTGTCCCTTTTTGTGAGAAATAATTTCCTCTGCTCCCCAAAGCTGGATTTAGACCCAGGAAATCCAAATCATGTCAACAAAACATTTTCAACAAAAGTGACATCATTACGCTACATGCATATATTGTATAGACTTGTTAACAACTTTGGGAACACCACTGATAAATCTCTCCATTCTGCTCATTAGGGTGCGCTGAGAGTAATCTTAAACTACTTATACAAATGTTGTAATATTAACCATAAAGTACACAAGAAACAAATATTTGTAACATAACACCAGCTACCCAAAGTCAAAATGTTAAATTTTAGGTAATAGTCCAGGTAGTAAGTAGTTCAACCACGAGCTGTTGTTGGTAAAAAATTATTTTTCTAAGTTGTAAATAAAAAAAAAATTACTGGAGTATGTTTTGCAAGAAAATACTATTTCATTGTTTCTAGTTTAAAATTTCATGTTCAGTTCAATGTGTTACTTGCCATTTCCTTGTAATTATTTTTCGATCTTAATCATTTCTGAGTGAAATTTGTTTCATCATTAATTTTCTCTCTTTTTAGATATATTTTGAGGCTTTGTGTCATTCTTAGGCCTTTCATTGAGCATTTTTTTGTCTTGTGGCATCTGTTCAGCCCCCATTTCCACTGTTTAATCATTTAAGATGGGGTTAGAAGTCTCTGAGCTCATTTGGACCAAGGCTACACTGGCAGTGAGAGAAATTAATTGTGTGCTAAGCAGAGTGGAATTAGCAGCTCGTGCTCAAATCTCTGCTCAGGACTGCAGCTTATCTCCCACCGATCCCCCCTTATCCTCGCTTGTTCTTAGAAACTTGCCATTGTCGACAGGAGATGATTTGGGCAATCTTTCGGGCCTTGTGTCTGTCTCTTTTGTAACCAAGGGGATTCCATCTTTTGTTCTCTCCTCGTCCCTTTTCACGGATCACCACAGATGCCCTCTTCATTCAGTGGATGACCCCTCACCCAAGAGTCTACTGTAAAAGGAAAGGGGGTTAGAAAACAGAAACACTGACAGATAACAAGGCTATTTCATCAGGCCATGAACAATGTTGGTGTCCAAGCTTGTACGTGTTGATTTGACCCTGGGTACACTTAAAGTTGGTTCTGATATTCTTTGGGAAATGTTGATGTAGTGAAACTGTGGTAACACTTTTAGTAGAGGGACAATTCTCTCTCTAAACTAGTTGCTTATTAGCATGCCTATTAACATATTGTCTGTTTATTAGTACTTATAAAGTACATATTCTGCATGACCATATTCTACATCCCTAATCCTACCCAATACCTAACTTGAAATCAGATCTGTTTGTTCAGACAGTGTAGCTGTCATTTGAGAATAGAGGGGACAGAAAATTGGAAATTTTTCACCAGTTCATGTCCATCATGACATCTTACTGCTGTGCTGAACTCATGAGGTGCATCTTAAGTATTATTGTACTATCTACTGTACATATTAATGCATATGCTCTCTCCAAAACAGCATTAAAATCAGATTTTAATTGGATTTCAAACCAGGTTTGTTAAAATTTCTGATTTCACATTGTTTTATGCTGTTCAGAGTTCAAACAAATGAAGAGATTTGACTCAAATACACCAAAAAGATCTGATTTTTGCTGCCCAAGATTGGACTCATCCATTAAAATGTTTAAATCTAATTTACTTTTCACAAGTAGCAAATCTAGCATCTCACAAAAACCTATATTTTTTTATACAATATATTCTATATTTTTTGTAGATTATAAATGATTTCAGACTTGTAGGATTTTATAGGATGTCAAATTGCAAGCATGTTTAATGTGCCGTCTAGTCTTTGCAGCACGTCTTTGTAATTTTACATTCATTTTACGTTCATTCCAGCTTCATCTCTAGCGTATTAGTTCTAAAGTCAATGTGGGGTTAAAGTTGGTTGCTAAAGTTAGCTTGTGTTGTCTGGCCATCTGTCTCCTCAAATGTTACAGACTCATTGAAGTCTGCAGAAACAAAATTAAAATGGCTAAACAATTACCCCTCAACAGCTTGTTAATGATTTTATAGCTCAGGGAATGACACCCTCAGAAATAAAACTACAGGATCCCCACAAAAACCTTACATGGCTGTAAATATGTATTAACCAGAAAATGGGCCTTGTTTAGGACCATTTAAAGGAGACAAAAGCTGACATTACCACAAAAGACAGAGATGCAATAAGAAAAGAGGAGTTTCTACTTAGCTAATGAGTTGCCCCATAGAGATGTAAAGAGGTGGGTCTTTAGGGAAAGCGAAGGCCTGATAGACTGTAAAGTGTGTGAAGCTTGAGCTGTACATGGACTGGCTGTTGTCTGAATGCTAATTTAGCCCAGAATAGTCATGTTTCTATGTGAGTTTATTGTAGTGTGGTAGGGGAAACTTTTCAATCAGGCAATTGAGAGAATAAGCCTTTGTTACTTTTTTCCCTCCTTCTGGCATTTTGGTTTCAAAGAGGTGTCCCTTTACTCAAGAAACCTTCAGAGGCAAGCAATGGGGAAAGTGGGGAAACTGTGCTCTCACAGACCCTCCATGGGCTAAAGGACCTCTCAAGCACTTTACTCATTTCAGGATAGCACTTTTACCTCATTTTACAAAGAAGTGGCCAACTATATTGCGAAAGTGCACTTCAGTTCACCTTAAATGAGCAAATATACTCATTAAAAATGCAAGACAAATCCTTGTAAGAGAAATACATTCATTATTTTTGTGAACATAAATTTTTTGTGGTTGATTGAAAAGTCTCTTTAGTAAACTTACACTTTATTGCTTTTACATATATATATACTTTATACAGTATATATATATATATATATATATATATATTTCAATAATAATAATTAAATATTTAAATATAGAATATCTGTTCTATATACCTTTTTAAACTCAACGTAATTGCCTAATTGAAGATCTGCCATGTTTGAAGAAATGTACCAGCCATCGGTTTGCATTGAATGCCTAATTTTGTTTAATCTTCCTTCATTTTCCTCTGATTTTTTGTGCTTTGGAGCAACCTTCATAATAGAATGATATTACATAATTCTCCATAGTATTGTCCAAAAATAAACAGTACACACCGTCTATCTTTTTTCATGTTCATGGTAGGGCATATAAGCTTGAGAAAAGGTGTACGGATATATGTGAACAACTCCCTCTAGTTATTATGGTACATCCAAATCTATTACTTATTCACGTGCACAACAGTGTCTCTTTACTACAACTACTTCAACAATAGCATTGTTTTTCAAAGACAAGTACCGTTTAAAATGGACTACGAGTAAAATAAAAAATAAAATAAAACAAAGATCCTAGAATAGAGAGACCTACTTGAAGGCAATTACAATGTTTGTCTTGCCACTGGTGACATAAATTGTTAGTCCAAAATGTTTAATCTAGCTACCACAGTAAATAGTAAATATATTTGTATATCATGTTTTCTTCTGACAATGTAACCCTTAATAAGATGTCATTTGAAATAGGGATTTGATATTTTACACTGTAATGTTCTATAAATCTCAAACAGGCTGTTCAGATCCCTCATTGATCATGAGCAGAATGGAAGGTGTTTCCTAACTCAATGTTTCTTAGTCCGAAACGCTATTGATATTAGCAGTTTAATACTGTGAAACTACCAAAGGATCAGAGTGGGAGGTCGGAGAGCAGTTACTTTACAGAGACCCATCCACCCATCACTATTCTGGGATGTCTGTTGGTTTGTCTCTGCATTTCAGATTAGTTCAGTTGGGCTAATGGGTCACACACATACAAACCTGTAATACCCCAAATGGCCAAGGTTCCACTGCGCTCAGCTCAGGTTTTTATGTTTGCTGTACTGGTAATTACAACCTTTTATCACATTGTGTTGGTTGAATATAAAGGCTGGCTTCAGCCCTCTTGAGAGAGGCCAATCCCTTAAATCTTGCAGCCCAATAGCCAGAGCAGGCGAGACAGATGCGGGACTGGGTCCAAGCTGCTCTGTCTGTTTGCCATCCCGATCCCCTCGGTCAACAAACCTCTCTATTTCTCTCTATCATGCCAACAATGATACTGGAACATGTCTTTGTTGCTGACGAAGACTGTGTAGCATGTCTCACAAGATTTGACTTTAGGTTTGTGTTTGCTCATCAGTTGTATGTGTACTCTGCTTTGGACTCTTACATGGGCTCCACTTCAAGACTATTGCAATGTTTGGACTGGCTGATTAGCATCAACAAAAAGCAGTGAAATTACTTTTTTGCAACACATCAAAGAAACCTGATACTACAAGTTGAAAAGTACCAAGAATGTTTCTTTCAATGAACAAAATTGAATAATCAGTCTTTATATATTCTCTGAGCTGAGAACTGATATCTTTTAACAAATACTGGAAGCAAATTACATTTGTTTCTTATTAATGGTTGATAAATACTCTATGTTTGCTGCTATATCTATTTTGCAATGGTGCAGCACCATTACTGAATCTACAGCATTAAAAAAAAGAGTTGTGGTGGCTCATATGACAACATATAGTTAAAGATATTTAAGATATATAAGATAATTAACTATTAACTACAACTTTTGCCTCAATAAACTCCTAATTTGCTGCTTATTAATTGTAAGGTAGTTGTTAAGTTTAGGTATCGGGTAGGACTAGGGATGTAGAATAATATGGTCATGCAGAATATGTGCTTTATAAGTACTAATAAACAGCCAATATGTTAATAAGCAACTAGTTAATAGTGAGATTGGTCCCTATACTAAAGTGTTACCAAATGATCTAATGATAAAATATGTTGCTTTTCTGCTATTTAATATACGTTTACTCCAATCCACATAACCCTATCCTAAACAGCAAAAAGACAATACACTTGATTTCAGTAGCCAATGATTTATATTTTAACCTACATTACTATTCAAGAGTTTTGTGGCTCAGTAAGATTTGTTTAAATGTTGTGTAAGAACTTTTATGCTCACTAAGGCTGTATTTATTTGGTCAAAAATACTTTAAAACTGTAATATTGGGAAATATTTTTTTATGATAAAATAACTGTTTTCTATTTTAAAAAATGTTCAAATGTAATTTATTTCTGTGATGCAAAACTGAATTTCAAGCATCATTACTCTAGTCTTCAGTGTCATATGATTCTTTAGAAATCATTCAAATATGCTGATTTTGGTGCTCAAGAAAACGCAAAACAGTTTGAAAAAAATAAAAACAGTTTGCTGCTTAATATTTTGTTTGTGCAAACTGTGAATTATGTGATGAATAGAAATTCTTTGACGAGAATAAAATTATTTTTTTGTTCTTTGGTCAATTGAATATATCCTTGCTAAATAAAAGTATTTAAAATGTACAAAATTGTATATACAACATGTACAAAAATGATTCCAAATCATGAAACCAAAGTATTTCTTTCATACTCATAAAGAGCAGTTCAAGGCCAGATACGGATTTTTACGGGTGTCTTTAGAGGCCAATAACAATTCTGTCTTACTTTTAAATGATGTCAGGCATTCCCTCCTGATGATTTTAACACATACAGAAAAGAAAAGAAAAAAGCAGCTTCCTGATTAGCGCTTTTCTCACGTCTTGGTCTCAGGATTTTACCATGTACATGGCCAGAAATCAAAACTGGAGGAAGAATGGTCCAACCGCTCAACCAATCACCTTCTTGTTGGGAAATAAGAAAGCCACAGGTCTTTAAAAAATCTTGAGTAACACTCACCAGGGGAGATGGGTGTGAGTGTTTGCAAAAGGAAGCTGTTTCATCACAGGCTCTTGGCCTCAAGGTGTGAAACATTACCACCCTCTAAAGTGGATGTTGTCAGTAGTTAGAATGTAGATTTACTGCACACTTGCATAGACCCAGGGCTCATTAGTTCTGGTTTACTCAGACTCAGCATTTACAAAGTCAGGTTACAGTTTTGATGCTTTTTCCTGGTCACACAAGAGGAACATAATAGCATTTGACCAGTAAAATTACATACACATTTCAACCGCCTTACCAATTTAAAAATGAATTTACAAGGCAGGACATGGTTATTTTTTAGCACGATGCCTAAGATCACAGTTGACAGGCAAGAACAGCAGGGTCCTTGTTGAGCGGAATGGCCTGCAGTTTGCGCTCAGGGTGTGTTCACCTCAGGCCAGTGCCTCTCCCTACCATACATTCTGATGGAGCCCCAGGAGGTGAGCTTTCCTGACAGGCAGCCCATGACAGATCAGTCCTGTTATTGTCATGCAGCTTTGCCACAGGTTGAGCTGGTGGGAGGTCACTATACTCTGCCTTAAGCAACAACACTCAGCCTATGCAGATCCAACAGCTTATTTTGTAATTTTTGCATGTCTTCTGCTTCCTCACAACTGATGTCCTGTATGGGGTAACATAACGAACATACAATGCGGTTAAAGGCTAATATTTTGGATTGCTAAAATGTGCTTATAATGGAGTAGACTAAAATTTCGGAATACTTTTTGTTGTACTGAATTAACTGACAGTCACCACTGATAAGCTACCACTAAATATATTAGAAACTTAATTTGCTGTAAAGTTGCTTTGCAACGATTTGTATCGTGAAAAGCGCTATACAAATAAACTTGAATTGAATTAAATTGAATTGTATTACTGCATCAAACTATAATCATACTGGTAACACTTTACAATATTGTTATTTTAGTATCATTGAAATACTCTTATATTTTTTTAATGAAAATGTATTTTTATGCTTTCTGTTCTTATTTTAATTTGACATTTTTATTAATTTTGTTGTGTTTTTGTCATTTTTGTAATTTTTTTGAACATACTATGCTATAACGTTTACGATATCACAACCCGGCTTTACAATAAGGTTCTATAGGACACATTATTTAATGACTAGTTAACATTAACTAGCAATTATCTTGATTAAGTTAAAGGTAATCCAAAAAGGAAAATGATGTCAAAATGTACTCACCCATATCATTCCAAACTCTGATGTTTCATGTTCATGTTCATGTTTCATGTTCTTAATATATACAGTATATATATTTTTTTACAATAAATTATGTATTTTGAATAAACATGAATTAGCCAAGAACAACAGTATATTTATAAATTAACATTCATAAATTAATGATTAATAAATGCTTTTAAAATGTTATTTATAGTTAGCTTGTGTATTAACTAATTTTAACATTTTTAATTTAACCTGTAAATTATTACCATCACATTTATCCAGACATGAAGCTATTTTAGTATTTACACTTGAAAGGTAATAACCTTCTCTTTCCTAAGTCTATGTGAGCCAAATTTATGTTCTCACTTCATCAGAGGTTAACTTTTGCTCAGGGCACATAAGACCTATAAAAGTCTTGGTACTCCATTGCTGTTGGACATGACAAATTGTATTTTCTGATCGCTCCTCTTGTCGTAGCTCACACATCATTGTAAATTCTTTTCATTTGTCCAGCGTGGGTCCCTTGAGTGTCCTTTAAAAGTCTGAATACAGCCAGAACAACTGTATGAGCATAAGTGTCAACCCCCATAACACATGACAATAGAGCCTTCAACAACCCAAGCTGTCTGTGACTCCTTTTTCAGCTTACTTAAACTTGGTCTCCAGTGCCCTGACGGTTTTGTGGCCCTGTCCTTTTATTTTCAAATACAGGTGACATCACTGGTGCCAGTGCAGCCTTATTCATTTATTGCATGTATAACCTGGTAGGCTGGGTGACTCATTAGGTCTTTAAGTGAGTGTGTGGGGTGCTGAGGTCATGCGAGTGAGGGGTGATTTACCCTCACCCTCTGACAGCACCTGCATGAACTCATTTATGACTCAGCTTTCAGCCCAACCTTCCAGATTGCTAGATGACCTCACGGCCACAGACGGCTCATGTTTATGGTATTGGGTGAGAGCGGTCAGCCTCCCTGTCTGGGCACATTGGCTTCCAACTCTGAAAAAACAAAGCAAAATCAAAAATAAAATCAATTTGGTACTAACTATACCGCTTTCATTACCCAGAGGCCATGCAGTATTTTGGGACGAATGATGCTAAGAGGTCAAAAGTCGAGTTGCGGATCCAAAACTGTCAATATTGAATTAGAAAAAAATATTAGCGGCTATTATTCAGCTGCACAGATAAGTGGAAATTGGTTGTAATTTATTATTTTTGTAGCATACCCTTTTTTGAGCACCCAATAACAATGTAAAATAGGAGAAAAGGCCACCCAATTCTCTCATTATTTACTCATATTTACTCACCCTCATGTATATGATTTTCTTTCTTCAGATGAACACAAATGCAGATTTTTAGAAAAATTATACATCTCTATGAGTTCATATAATGCAACTGTATGTGAACGCCAAACGAACACAGCGGTAGTCCATACGACCGAGTTGATCAATTGTCTTTTGAAGCAAAACGATAGTTGTGTGTCAGAGCAAAATGCTAATATTTTGAACTTTTTAATCTATTCGCTTCATTGTGAATCTCACACAAGAAGTGACGTGGAAGCACTGAGGACGTCACTCCTTACTTGAGTTCCACAAAGCGATTATGTCAGGCTTCAAAATATGCTGAAGTTTATGTCAAGCACGAACTCATGAACCTACATATGACAGTTAAGTATAATTAAAAAAACATTCATATTTTCTTATTCCAATCATTTCACGTCAGAAGACTAATTTTGTGTGTTTTAGAAGCGGCAACTTTGAAGGTCCCATATACTTGCATTTATATGGACTCACAGATATGGTTTATTTTTCTAAAATCTTCGTTTGTGTTCATCTGAATAAGAAGAATCATAGAAATCTGGGACAGCAAGAGGGCAAGTAAATTTTGAGAGAATTTTTCATTTCTAGGTGAAGTATGCCTTAAAATATATTTATGAACAGATCATTTATGTATTTTATTATCACAGGTTATTAAGATTATAACAAGATGGATGCTATTCCTGCCAGACTTTCATTCATGTGACTAATTGTCCAAATTTATTTACACTTAATATCATATGATGTTCACAGTTAAGATGACAAAATAAACATAGTTTCGCTTGGTTCTGACATATATTGCCTATAATGGGTCGACATACCTCATGGCTTCATTGATGTCTGTGTTGTTAGTGTGACTGCTGAACCGAGAGGTCAGAGTTCACTCTTATCATCCACTTGCATGCTTGCAGCTGACTGTGAGCTTCTTTATGAGCAATATCAGTGGCAGCAGGCCCTGCGATAGTTGTCGGAGAGTCAAAGGCTGGGGTTGTTCAGTTGATCACACACATAATCACACACGCACACCCTCCCTGGGCCTTCTTTCTGTCTTTCCCACAGTGATAGTGATCTAGAGCATGCCATAAAGGCCGGCCGTAGATCAGAGAAAACAACAAAGGGACTCCTCACTCCCTCCCCGACCGTCTCTCAGGAGTGGTGACTGGGCCGTAGGGGCTGATAAGGGAAGCCTGGCACCTTGCCACTCCCACCGGTCCCACACATACTGGCCCATTGCACCTGATATACAGTATGCTGTTTCCTCATATTTGTACAGGTGATCTGTTAGACAATGCTATGATGTTCAGATTCATCAGAAACAATAACAACACAGATGAACTGAACTGAAAGGTCAAGTTGAAATGATATCTCAGTTGTTCTATAATACAGTTTTTTTGTATGGTTTCATATAAACTCTGTAGGGGTGGGTGTGTGTGTGTAGGAGTATGTTCATTTAAGGCAGGATGTTTTGAGGAACTGGTAATTACAGACAGTAATCTCTGTGATTGTCTTTACTGACAAACGTGATTGTTTAACTGGTTGTAAACTACCCATGACAATCATACCAGGATAAACATCCCCCTCATGAGATGAGTTTGCGTCTGCATTTTGCTATTCACTCTAACATATGCTTTGCAAGTTATTGTCGCGAACAAGCTACTATAAAAATAATAAAAACAGAATTTAGTAACAGGGAAATGATAAACAATAGGTAACACTTTATTTTAAGGTCCCATTCTCGCTATTAACAAACCATTAACTATGACATTTGCCTCAATAAACTCCTAATTTGCTGCTTATTAATAGTTAAAAAAGGTAGTCGAAAGATTTTGGTGTGAATAGTATGACTCGAATATGATCATGCAGAATGTGCTTTAGAATTACTAATAAACAGCCAATATGTTATATGCATGCTAATAATCAACTTTTAATAGTGAGAATTGGTCCCTATACTACAACTGGCCCCTATACTAAAGTGTTACCTAACTATTAATACTAGTGCTCTACAATACATACACAACCATTCAAAAGTTTGGAGTCAGTAATTTTTATTTTTTGTTGTTTACTTTAATAATTATTATTATTCAAATGACATTATCTAAATACTATACATATTAAATAATAATTTAATTAATTAATTTTCAGCAAGGCATACATTAATTGGTCAAACAATTTACAGCAGAGACTTTTACATTACTACAAACAAAAAAGAAGAAAAATCTATTTCAAAATATATGCTGTTCTTTAGATTCAGCTTTGCCATCACATGAATAATTACATTTTAAAATCTTTATAAACAATTAAACATATTTATATTTTACGTTGTATTCATATTTCCATTATCTAATAAATGCAGCCTTGGTGATCATAAGAAACTTCTTTCAAAAACATTCCTCTCAACCTCAAACATTTAAACTATATTGTACAAATAAAAATTAAAGAGAAATACAGAGAAAATGACTTTAGTTTTCATATTTTTAATCAAGATTGATTTAATTAATCGTCCAAGCCTTACTTCTCCCAAAGCTTGTTACACCCCTCTAATACCCCCAAAATGAATAATTACATAAAATAAATAAATAACATGCTTTAAAATGCTAAGGTTATAATTTGAATTATCTGTTCACTAGTCTATATATGATTTAAATCAATATTATGTTGGAGCAGGATATGATGTAATCAAGGCTTGAATCATCTAGATATTCTAGACAAAACATAGAATATTCTATTCCATTACTCATCATTGTATACTGCTGTTTCCTGTCATTTAAAGAGTGGCCTTGTACACTACCAGCCTGAGGAAGATGTGTGCGAAATCGGGCAAGCTCGTGCGTCACCAGCGTTTCCTCTCACGGATGACCCACGCTTCAGAATCTGTCAGCATTTGTCACACACACATACACACGCTCACTCTCACATTGTATCCTCAGCAGGTCTCACCAACTGAAGGCTGACGGTGACAGACAAGCGTTTCATTCCTCCTTTTTTCAGCCATTGTATGACGGGTGCAAACGCTCGGGCCACAGAAGGTTCAATACACAGGCGCCCAGTCACATGTCTCCGGCCCAGCCCGGCCTTTTTTGTGAGCCAGTCTTTGGGATTGAATTGAGCCTGGTCGTGGGTGCCAAGGAGGATTACGCCAGGAGGCTGGGGGTGAGGATGGCTAGTGGCAGACCAGGCGGATGACCTATGGGAAAGCCCAATGGCCTTTCACCTGGGGTAGAGTGTGGGAAAAGTGGCTGAAAGCTGGCATACCGCTCTGAGGCCAGAGTTGATGGGAAAATGCCAGACCAATGTGGGGCATATGGTGGTTATTCAACTTCCCGGGCGCAAGGAGAGGATTCATGCTGTGCCTCAGCTTGCCCCATAGTTACCCTTATGAAAAATTTTTCAAGTGTGCTATTAGTATACTTCTATTAAACTAAAAATAGGAAAGTATACTTTCAGACAATGGCTTATGTAAAAAAAAACTTTTCTCAGAATAACTTTAAACATTTAAGTATACTTATACTTAGAAAAAGTCTAAATATATATTTGAGCTATACTTGTGTTCCTAGAATTTGTGTTTTCATTGTTATACTGTAGGGGTTGCTATTACACATCTACTGTACAGAATTTCCTAAACACAAGCGAAGAAGAAACTGAAACAACAGATGCTTCCACTCGTAATCTAACACGATAATCAGACATAAAACAGCATCAAAACTACGTAACATTATGGAATAAAATGTCGACCAATGAAAAGCTGTCAAGCTTTGGGGTGTTGATCGACTCCATCTACATTTTGATTTTGCATTCTGATCCAATCATAGTCTTCCTCAGCTTTTTTTCAAAATGTTGTTTATTTTCTTTTTTTATTTATTTCATGAAACTTAATCCCCTTACGTGTTTATAAAAAAATAATGCTGGATCCTAGAATAAAATGTTTTTGTTTACAACCAGATAACGTGTTCTTTTGATGTTTTGTATGTTCAAATATTAATGTAACAAAATATATACAAATTAATAACTAAATAAGGACATAGTAGTATACTTAAAGTATGAAGTAAAGTTCACTTAAAGAAAACTTACGTTGTATACTGAAATTACCCCACAAAATTTTTACTAAACTTGTAGTTTACTGAGACTATACTTCAAATTGTACTAAAAATGCTACAATTATTTAATTAGTAAACTATCAGTATACATATAAGTGCGCTATCCAGAGTTCCGCCTCCACCTCCCCACTCCACTGTGTCTAGATCTGTACTGTATGTTATATGTGCAGCAGCAGTATTTTTTACATGCTCACAGCAGCATGTCTGTTTATCTACTGGCACGTCCGTACTGTGCGATTCACCCCCTAATCTGAATTCCTCCAGACCAAAACCATTAACATTGTCATATACATGCTAAAACTATTCAAACAGTTGTCATGATTGAAAGAGTGTGAGCAGGAGCAGTTGCATTAATATTATTCAATCAAATAATAAACAAAAGAATCTAAATGCCTTGCTCGTTACATCAAACCATTTTGGTATATACTATATAAATATTATATTATTGAGGCCATAACTGAAAAAAATAAAACAATTCAAAAAGACATCTTTTCAGAATATTCAAAACATCTTGTTTGCCAAACACATCTTGTGTATCAGTTGTTTGTATAGAAGATGCTTGGTTTCCACAAGGTGCACCAGGTCTGCATTTAGAAGCTTTGCTGCAAAAAGGCAGAAACTATTAGGGATTTTTGTTTTGTATGTTCTTGAGGACAGTACAGCTGTTCCCAGTTGGACCACAAATTCCTCTTTAAATACTACCACCACACAGACAGACCTCCAACATTCAGATCATCTTCAGTTGGACTCTGTGCTCATCCATGTGTGGTCAACTAATCTTTAACATGATTTTCTAAAGCATAATCCTTGTATATTAGGCTTAGTATGAAGGTCCAAGTGGAGCTGACGGTGGATAAGAGTGGGGATCAGATTTTATATGCATATATATGTAAAAGAAGTTACATTAACAGACATATGTAACATCCTTCAAAGATGCTGGTGCTAATAAATAAATAAAACAAATACATTTTTAAAAAAATAAATAAAGGAAAAAGAAACAAAATCCTTATTTTTTAAGTGGGCGTACGAGGCATAAATAAATACATAAATGCATAAATGCATCTATAAACAAACAAACAAAGAATTCATGCTTATGTTTTGCTTATGTTAAGTTCTTATTCTTTGTCTACTCAGCTGAATTTGAGTCAATCAGTTATGAAAATAAAATAAAATAAGCTCATGAATCAATATCCTGGAGCTAAAAAAGATTGAGCAGTGCATGAAATCCATCATTCAATACATTTATTCACTTTTATGTTGTTTTCTATAACTGTTATGTTACTATTAACATTCAAAAATTCTGATTTAGTGCCTCATAAACTATGTTTACGTCCATCAGTTATATTTTAGCATGCTTGGTCAAATATATCACAATCTGATCAAATAAATAAAGCGCACAGATTGAATGTCTACTTTTGAAAAGCCCATTTTAAGTTAACTGTGGCAGGTGGCACTGGCCCATAAAATAAACAGAGGTAGATAGAGTCTCTTGAGTTTTTCCCACGGTAGGGAGTGGTGTTGGAGTTACCAGAGAGAACTCTAGGTCCAGTGACTGACGTTAGACTGCTGTGACTGTGTTTAAACATTACACAGAGAACTGATTCTTATTGTGCCAATTCAGCAGCCTTTGAAATGTCACGCTGCCAAACAGGAAGGTGGATGCTATCCAGAACACTTCACTGTCATGGCTGTCACCCCAAAACTGACAAGACTCATGTACCTCTGTTCATTCATTACTGAGCCTATAGGTTTTGAGAAAGCTTAGAAAAGTGATGAGTGAGCTGTCAAAGATAGCAGTTAACAGTGTTTTTGAGTGAATGCTGCCACTTGCACTTGTCTTTGTTTGTCACCAAGAGAGCAGGATCAGTTGGCCCCTTTACTTTTGACCTCTGCTCTCCACACACATACTGGAAGAATCATTAGGAGTCCCTATACATGAACAGCGGCTGTTGATATCATTAGCTTGTGTGTGTGTATTTGTAAGGCATAGTTTATGAGGTGTTTGGCTGGTTCATGGCAAGTGTACAGTGGTATTTTTAGAAAGCTTTCTAGATAAGGGAAAGGCAAACAGTCTTCTTGCTCATTTGCTATATTTGTCAGCAGTTCTGTGGACAAGTGACCAGGACACAAAAGCCCTACTCTCACATGTGTGACATGTTGTCCAAGTCAGGTTTCTGTGACGAGACCTTTGCATATTTCAACATCCTGTCTATCTATAAACAGTGTTAACTTTTATATATTGCAATCTCTGTTCAGATGACACTGTACATTGCTCTGTTCTGCAAGTGTGGTTAGAGCTGGGGAAAGTTTTAACACCCCATAAACTTAAAATCAGTTACAGATAAACTGCATTTCCATTAGAAATTTGTATCACTTATTTAATTTATTATTTTATGTCTATATGAGTCTGTTTAGGTGACTAATATATCAGGAAGTCACAAGCTTATAACATATAACATCCTTCAAAGACCACAAATCAAACATACGTTTATAGGGTTGAGCAAACTCTGCAGGAAAGTGGATCTCGCAGGCCAGAGTTGAGAACCCCTGGCTAGTCCATCCTACATCCTATTCTATTCTATTTCATCTATATAGCAACACCGTACATAACATGTCTGTAATTATAATATATATATATATATACATATATCTATATATAAGCCAGCTCACAACCAATTCCTTTTATCTATTCCTTTATTTTTTACACACGCACGCACGCAACGCACACACACACACAAACACACACACATATTGTATGTTGGTTTTGTTGTCTCTGTGTACTGAAGCTTCTGTCACCAGAACAAATTCATTGTATGTGCAAACATACTTGGCAATAAAACTCTTTCTGATTCTATATACAAAATTTGCCTGTACAAACAAAAACAAACAATAATCAATAACACAAACTCACAGATCCCAGACCCTGGTACTACCGACATACATACATACAATCAACATACCTCCTTCAAATACCAACAATTCACATTTATGTTTTATAAAAATCCGGCTTTTTAACCGTAAAATAACAAACAAACAAAGCTCACATATCAAAACCCTGTTGTGTAAATTTTTTTTTATTTTGTAATAAAATAAATAAATAAAGATAGATAAATCCTAGTGCTAAAAGATTGTATTTTTTTTAAGTGAAAATAAATAAATACATGAATGAATGAATGAATAAAGCAAGCTCACGAACCAAATTCCTTTTATTTTATTTGTGCATATAATACATGAATACATGCACAATGCACTGTGTGCAACAGAAAGCGATAAAGAAACTCAGCTCCACTCCTTAGGCCCGGTTCATGTCCCCAACAAGAAGACTGAGTAGGAGGGTGGGAGAGAAGAGAGGAGGAGGAGGGGAGGGATGGGGGGGTTATTGGCGTGAAAATGTTCTTCGGAAGTCATAGTTCCAGGCGACGCGCTTTTGGCAGCCCTCTCCATTTCCTGTGTGCGGCCGACGTGGGGCAGGGCGGTCGCCAGGAGAGTGCCAGAGGAGAAAGCGAGGGAGAGAGAGAGAGAGCGAGGGTGGGAGGAGAGGGGGAGAGTTCAGCAGAGAGCAGCACTTTCCCACAGTCTGGGGATTTGACACATGGCTCTCACACATTCCACAGCCTGTGGCCGGTGGGGCCTGAGCCAGTATTGAGCTTCAGAAGCACAGCTTGGTGGAGGAGAGGATAGGAGAGAGAGGGGGGGTTGTGGCAAGGGTACGTGTGTGTGTTTGGAGGGGTGGTGTTCTGTGGCGATACAGAGAGAGGGGTGTGTGTGAAACCCACGTTGTGCTCTTAACCCTCTCTCATCCAGGGTGAATGTACAAGTGAGTGCGAGCGTGTCTGTGCGTATTTTTAGACCTGCTGAAGTGGATAGATTCTGTCTGGTGTGGAGGAAGGAAACTATAGCTGTCTTGTTTATTTGTACTGAGAGGAAGTGTGTTTAAATGTAGTAAATTACTTTCTAATGACACTCAACAAAATGTCTTGAACTCAGCTGTAGTACTAGACAGATGAACGTGTGATGGCCACAAAATGAAAATTGTACATATGCAGTTATAATCAAGTTGGATGTTTGCATACAGTCTTCATCTATCTGTCCAAGTATACAGTATGACAGAAACAGTACTGATATTTCAATTATTCAGAACATGTCACACACTGCCTCTGACTTTCAAAGCAAGAGCAACGCCTTGGCCATTTGTAGTCCTAGTAACATGTGAACATGCTGGAAAAAGACAAGATACAATAGATAGATAGGTACAATTTCAGTCAGACTACAGTGTCAGAATAGAGTAATTGCTTTAGTCTGATTGACACTGAACTTGCATGTAAACTATCTGCAATAGTCTGATCAAGTAGACTGCTTTCTGAAAAGGGCTTATCCAATCTATACATAAAAAATGTCTATATTAAGTTGAACACTACAGAAAAAGAATTTTGGGGTCAGTGAGATTTATTTTTACAGTAATTAATACTTTTATTCAGCAGGAATGCAATTAATTGTTTAAAAGTGACAGAAAAAACATATATAATGTTACAAAATATTTATATTTCAATAAATGCTGTTCTTTTCAACTTTGAAAGAAAAAATTCTTGAAAAAAATCCATGATTTCCATAAAAATGTTAAAGGTTTTTTGAGCACCAAATAAGCATATTGGAATGATTTCAGAAGGATCATGTGATACTGTCAAAAGTTCAGCCTGGGCATCAAATGAATAAATTGCATTTAAAATCTATTAAAATAAAAAACAGATATTTTAAATGCTATTTCGTAATTGTACTTTTCTTACTGTATTTTTTAAATCAAATTAATACAGCCTCAGTGAAAATATGAGACTTCTTTCAAATATAACATGACCTGGCTTTCAGATATTGTGATTGTGTCATATAATTCCTATCCAGACAAAAATATTCATGTCTGACAAAAATGAGTCACACAACGCCCACTTTTGACAATTTATCAGTGAGTACAACATCCTGTGCCGTTTCCCCCTCTCCATCTGTTAGACTAATCTAGGATGAACATCAAGGAGGTCTTCACTCCACTGTGACTGTGAAAGTGCATGAAACAGGTGATTGTCTGGCACTATCATTAAGAACACTTGCTCACTTTTTGACAGAATCTTCCATAAATCTACACAAATGATGTGCTTTTGGTGACAAAGCGGTGAACTGCAGTGGAATTGCTGATCTTGTCATGCCACTGTTGTGCTGTTTTCGGTTTCTCCCAATCAATCTTTGTACATAGCGTCTTCCCTCCTCCTCTCTCTGACCAGGCTTTGAAGTGGCAGCCAAGGCCACGTGGCCCTGCCTTTCCTCTCCCCTGTGCCTCCTAAATAAACATTCTGCATGCTGTGATTTTAAAGGAACGAGGAGGTCACCCTCTTGGCAATTAGAATCTCAGCACGGAAAAGCAGGGCTTGGGGAACCAAAACTGCCTTCACAGACGACAGACCACCCATTAGCTTTGATTTAAAACATGGGTTAAGAGATGACAAGAGGGGGAAAAAGAGAAACTGGAAGGAGACACCCGAGCAGGAAGGGAGTAAAAAGTTGGGCGGGTGGCAGGGTGGGGCGGTTGATGAAAGGGGGCCAAATCATTTCTTACTTGAGTGCCCGTCTGCAATGGGGCTCAACTGAATCACAAATTGGCAATTAAGCGAGGCTCCTGAACCTTCCTTTCCCCCCCCTGGTCAGGGTCAAGATGAAAACATCTCCAGATGACCGGGCAAGCCTGGCCCTGGGAGAAAAATGTATAAGAGGGTTGGAAATCGGCTTGGTGCTAATTCCGTGTGCCCTAAAACAGCAACAAAGGCAGGAAACGGAGGAAGGGGCTGTACCCCTTTCTTACCTCTGACATAGTAACTTCTTAGATAATTAGGAGCCGCTTTTTGAGTCATCACGCTCAAGAGATCTTCTCCTTTCCATTGCGACTTTGGCTTCTGCCTCCTTTAGGATCAAAGAGCATGATTGAGGAAACAAACCTTCAGCATTACAGTACTATTACAGTAAAATAAGTATGAATTTTCTAGCCATAAGCCCCCGACTCGTCTAAGCACAAGATGGATTACCCTGTACCAGTCACAAGAAGCACTAGCTCTCCCTGCTTTTCTTCTCCTCTTTCTCCCAGGATGGATCAGAGATGTTGAGGGTCTTTGATCTATGGGTGAGATGTTTTGCTCGTCGAAGCGGGCGACAGGCGGTGCACCCCTCCACACACTTACACCCTCATCAACCCCATCCGTTGTGTTCTCCCGGTGTGTGTGTGTGAACATGGTGGATTAGTGGCCCCTTGAGTTCTGCTAATGAAGGTTCCCGTTTGATCTGCAGAGCCCCAATTACCCTGCACAGGATCACCCATTAGAGCAGACCTTATAGTGACCCCACATTTCTCAAACCAAGTATCACAGTGACGGTCAGTCTTATTGATTGTTGTTATTTGTTAGTTCATTAAATAATTTCACAATTTGTTCCTCAATGATGTTTTTGTTTAAAGGGATAGTTCATCAAAAATGAAAATTGTGTCATTTTTTACTCACCCTCAAGTTGTTCCAAACATGCATGATTTTCATTCTTCTTCTGATCACAAAAGAAGATATTTTAATGAATGCTTCAGCTGTTCTATCTATACTATGAAAGTCACTGGTACCAAACACATTCAAGCTCCAAAAAAGACTGAATAGTAGCATGAAATGAATCCATACACTGAGGGGGGAAAAAATCTAAACATTCCTAAATCAGGATAGATTTACTTGAGATGCAAAAACGCAACTCAAATCAAAGAAAAAAGGAAATTATTTTTCTTACCCCATTGGCAGATATCTGTTCTTGTTAAAGGATAAAGTCACTTAATTTTGATAATTTTGTCTGAAAACAAGACAATATCTTATGTGATTTTGTATCTCAAGTACAATGTGTTTTGATTTAAGAATAGATATTTTTAGATATTTTATATTGATATGTTTAGATTTTTTACTGGAAAACAGGACAAAAGTACTAAGAATATCCATTTTTTCCTTTTCTATTTTTATTTAGTGTACAAATTGATATTTGAAGGTACAGTGCAACCACAACTGACAATTAATGTTTCGCCTGTTTTGTCCATACTATGAAAGTTATTGGTACCTTCTGAACTTTCAAGCTTCAAAAATGACTTAAAGTAGCATGAAATGAATCCATACAAAACAATATATTTGACAGTTCACACAAAAATGAAAATCAATGTTCTTCCAAACCTCTATGACTTACGTTCTTATGTAGTATTTATTTATTTACTTAATTATTTATTTGGACCCTAATGACTTTCATGTATGGACAAAAACAGTTTAATTTTTTTTTCCAAATATATTTTTTGTTCCCCAGAAAAACGAAAGCCATATGAATTTGGAACAACATGAGGGTGAGTAAATAATGACAAAATCTCTTTAATGCGTATACAAGCATACAATTGTCTAAAGATCTTGCTATGTGGGCAGCTGTCTTTGACGGAAAGAATTGGCTATTTTGTTTTCGCCAATCTGGCCCCTGTCCAAACTTATGTAAATATTTAGTAAAAGGGAAGGAAATCTATTCTGACATGCCGGGAAGAATCAAGCGTGTGAATGCTCAAATTGTATGTGCCCGGAGTAAGTTTTCATAGTTGATAATAAGTAACTCCTTGTATATGTGCCTGTCAGTCTGTGTGTTGGTCTTTATTTTGGCCTGAGTGTATCTTCGCAAGTAGGCGTGTGTGGGTGTGCAGAGTTTGCCATAAGGAGAAGGTACCTGGGAGAATAGCTTCTCAAACTTCCTTTGTATGAGTGAGCTCCGTGTCTGTGTGAAAAAAAGATATGGAGAAAGAGAGCGTGAAGCTCTGGGATAAGAGTATCTCTCTTGACCTCTGCCTCCTAATTCAGTTTTGGAGGAGTATTTAGACATTCACAAAGAAGACACCAGGGAAACATTCACCAACACGCACATTTTATGGCTGCTTCTCAAACAGATGCCTAAAAACATACTCAGTAGCATTTAAAAACAGAATAAATATGAATTACATAAATCAGACGAAATGGCTTTGTAAAATGTAGCAGTAACTGTGTTGCTCGTGTCTTGAGGAGGATGGTGAGGCAGCGTAACACAACACATAGCTTGATAGAAAGGGTGAAAATATATGAGTTGTGAGACTGTGGATGAGAAGAGATGGAAGAATACTACAGGCAGATGGATTGATTTCTGCCTCCGTCAATTTTACACATCATACTATAACGCATACTATAATAACAGTGAATTCTTGAATATAGTTCTGTTCCAAAACCTAGCGCGCTGTTTCACTATTGAATTTATAACCATCATGGAACCTCATAACTGTACGATTTGGACACTACCATTTACCATCTACAATTTAACACTCCACATTGGTAGCAAATTCAGATTTTGAACAGAAGACTGCTTTCATTGCTTTTGATTTAGTTGCATCAGCATGTTGCTAAGCTAATTGTGTGATACTTTAATACACATAAAATACAGAGCACACATAAACATTTACTAAATTACACTGGACATTTACGCTGTAATATTTTTTACTTTCTACTTTTTCTATACTTCAGTATAGAATTAAAAACAAACAAACAAACAAACAAAAAACAAAACAAAAAACGAAATATTTAGATAAATATTCTAAAATATAAATTGGAAATCTGGCAAAATTTGTTTGCTGCATTTCTCTGATTGGATGGGTAGTGTAGTTTAATTGGATGTCAGTGTAATTGGTAGTGTAGTGTAGTGTAGTGTAGTGTAATTTGATGTCTCTGCAGGATCATGGGTAGTGTAGTTTTTCACAAGGAATTGCACTGATAAAAACAGTTTTCATAAAATTAAGTGGAAATAATAAATACTAATAGCTTGTACATCATCAATTAACAATCTTGGAGCTCAAGGTAGGTCTGCCGTTAAGTTATGATTAAAAATCAATATGCCTATAGAGAAAATTAAAAGGATTTTTACTTCCAAACCAAAAAATGTTGTCCAACATTACAGCAAACAATCTCTTTGAAAAAGGTCTTTATTCATTCTTACTTGATTTTTGAAGTTCTGCTACCATAAATGTGAGAGGTCAACAAACAGAACAACACAGTCAAAAGAACCATTCAAAGATAAACAGTGAATGAAAAATGCTTGGACTTGCTAACCAAAATGACTCACACTGAGAAGGGGGGAAATGGAGGGTGAATGGACGGGAAATGAGAGATGACATACTCGTCCCTCTTCTCAAGGGCCCCTACAACAGTGAGCCAGTGTATGTGCGTGTGTGTCCAGGCCCTGGGGGGCCCTATCTACATGCCAGCGGGAGCCTGTTTGCCTCTGAAAGCATGCGCGGCACTCCCTGGAGAGGCCCCGGCAGTTTGTTGTGTGATCTTATCTGGCGCGTGCCTGGGCTGCCCTTTCCCACACTCTGCACGCTGCGCTGTCAAGCATGATGTGGGGGAGGAGGGGGGGAAAGAGGTAAAAAGGCTCCGGCCTGTCAACATTACATGGACTTGACAGCCGTGACATAAGCCCCACACCCAAACTTTTCAATCATCAGTACACTTTCTCTATATAACAGCATCTCTGTTGCGGTACTCTTCTCCACAATGTGCCATCCCCTGCTCTCCACAGGAGAAGCACCCCTTCAATCAATCTGTTCATTCCCCCCTTTCCATTCCTTACAGAAAGCAGCTTTTTACCTCCTTGTGCTTTTCAATTTAATTCCATATCTTATAGGATTAAGTCCCCACGGTGCTGCTACCATCACAGGGGAGTATGGAAACATTTCTGACATATTTGAGAGATCAAACGGTCTAACATAGGAGGGTTTATAGTATTGTGACATACTGATGTGTCACTGCAGAAGAACCAGATTGCTATATTGAATACGACAGAGAACCTAGGGACCTCAAACACCTCCAAAATGATAATTTCATCCATATTTTATAGGTGTATTTATTTTTATATATTAAATAGGGGTACATTTAATTTGATCACACCGTATCCAGCCTTACATGGTAGCATTAAGAATTCAACTACACTGTAATGAGTATAGAGTGAAGGGGGAGGTAGATGAGTGTGGGAATATGACAGGTTGTCTTGTAGAGTGTGCCGAGGGCTGCAGCAGAGTGAAGGTGAATACAGGGAGAGCTGATGAGACTCTGGGTCAAGATCTCTCTGCCCTTCTGTCTCCTCCAGGGGCTATGGTTGCCTCCACAGCTGGGGAGGATCAATACTCTCCATGTTCTCCTTTCACTATTAAACCCAGTTAAAAAAACGATAAAGAAATAAGGATAGAAAGAAAGGTGAGAAGAAAGTAAGGATGGAAGATCAGACGAAAGAATGGAAGGAAGGTTGGACGGAAGCAATGGATAAGCAGAAAGAAAAAAAGAAAAAGAAAGAAAGAAAGAATTAGGAAGGATGGAAAATCAGATGAAGGAAGTAAGGAAAGACTGAGGGAAAGAAGGAAGGAAGGAAGGAAGGAAGCAATGGACAGGCAGACAGACGACGAAAGAAAATAAAGAAAATAATTAAAGAAAAAAAGAAGGAAAAAACACAAACAGTAATGAATGAACAAATAAACATCAAAAGAAAGAAAGAATAAACCAAGAAGGGCAGGAAAGAAAGAAAGAAAGAAAGAAAAAAGACTAGAAGGACAGACTGAATGTGCAAACAAATTTAGGAATCAACAAACGGGTGAACAAATGAACATATGACCAATGAATGAACGAACAAGCAAACAAACAAAGGAATGAAAGAACAAAGAAAGAAAGAGAAAAAACAGAAGGAACAAATAAATAGACAAAGGAACAAATTAACGTGTGAAAAAAACATGCCTGTACGTTGCTACAGGGTTACAGGCACTTACACTGGCAACTTGAAGTCAATTTAACCACATCTCTCTCCACACACACACACACACACCACACACACACACACACACACACACACACACACACACACTCTCTCTCTCTTTAAAGCACACACATGCTTATAGTACTACCCACACACATTGTTGCATGATGCTTGACTGCGCCCCTCATTTCTTCCTTTCTCTCTCCCTCCTTCTCTTACACGCACAGAGCTGAGCTCATGCTTGGCTGTGTGGGGGGCCCTGCAGGCTGTCTGGAGCCCAGCGCAGGACAGGACGCAGAGAGCACGATGGAATGGAGCTTTTGCTCATGGCTGATCTCTGCTCTGATCTGACTTGCTGCAGAAGAACACTCGTTTCCTTCTGTGCACCATTCTCATTCTCTATTCTTACCATTCATTTCTTTCTAGTTTCCTACTCTGATCCCTTCAGTAACCCTTGAAGGCACTGAACACTCACACACATGCGCACAAACACTGTAAATACATAGACAGCAAACACAGATCGCCAACAACACAGAATTAATTTAATGTTTTGAAAGAGCCGACATGTGATGTCAATAGAAACACTCTGTCAAAGACTTTAAGCAATTCACTTTGCACATGTGATCAGGATCAGCTGCCAAACATGCTTCACCAATTATGTAAAAGCGAATGTCAAGTTAGAGTAGTACAGAGTGGAGTGTTTGAAAGAAGTGAATGTTTATTGAAATAAGTCTCTTCGCTCACTGAGGGCACATTTATTTGATCAAATTAGAGTAAAAACACATATTGTAAAATATTACAATTTAAAATGACTGTTTTCTATTTTAATATATTTGAAAATGTAATTTATTCCTGTAATGGCAAAGGCAAATTTTTGGCAGCCATTATTCTAGTCTTCAGTGTCACATGATCCTTTACTGATTTGGTGCTAAAGAAACATTTGTTATTATTATTCATATCGAAAATAGTTGTGCTGATTAAAATTTTCATGGAAACTGAATTTTTTTTCTTTTCCATGATCTCTATGATGAATAGAATTTGAAGAAATCTTTTGTATAACATGTTATAAATGCTTTTACTACAGTTTTGATCAATTTAATGTGCCCTTGCTGAATTAAAAAAAAAACATTTAATTAAAAAAGGATCTAATTGATAAAGGAAGGAAGAAGTGAATGAACAAGTTAATGCATGGCCAAATTATTAAATGAATGAACGAATAAAGAAAGGAAATAAAGAAAAAAAATAAAAAGAAGGAATTTAAGGAAGACGAACAAATAAATGAATGAAGAAACAAACAAAGGAAGAAATGAACAAACTAACAAGTGAAGAAAAAGGAAGAACATGCATGCTAGTAATGCCAATGTTGTGGGTTTGATTCCCAGGGAATATAAAAAAGTGATAAAAGCATCAAAATCTTGATGTTTCCATAGTGCTCTCTACCTTTTCACTCACATGAGAAAAGAGGATCATGCCCCTTCTGTCACAACTTCTTACATCACGGGTGCCCATGGCTGCTCATAATCCCCTCACTGGAACATTCATTACAAACCAGAGCTTTGTGCCCTGGGGGCCAACCATGACTTTTCCCAGGACAATTAAAGTTACTTAGGAGGAGAGAGAGGGAAAAAAGAAAAAGAAAATGTGGGGTGGTAGGAGTAAAATGAAGGAATGATAGAATAAGAGAGCGATGGATGCATCTGGCCATAGACAGTCAGACTGGATCGGACCAGGATTACCCCTTTTCCTAAAGGGTATAATTGGCCAATCTGTGGGGGAAAACATAAATAAACAAATAACTTCAGTTGCACATTTACTTCTATCTATAATTTATGCAAAGCTCTTGCACTACCGTCTTTTAATAAGTGACTGAGTAATCCTGCAAAGCATGAAATAGATTCAGGAGACTCAACATCATGTGGAGCACAACTTCTTGTTTCCCAAATGTAAATAATTCACCAAGTGTGAGGATGAGGGGAATCTGGCCAATAACGTGTAGGGAAAGGGCGTGTGTTCTATGTATGACTGGAAGGGAGATTTGTGATGGTCTTTGAGATAGGGAACTCCTCCTTATCTACAGAAGAACCCAATTTGACAGATGTTGTTGTCCAGACTGATCTGTCAGAGATGCGCTTTAATCTAGTTATTTCTTGCTTTAGGACGTGGGATGAGAAGGCAGAGGTTACTACTAACAGCATACTGAACTTTTGACCTCCTGCTGACCTTACAAACCTTAGATAAATTTTAATACATTTCCTTTTGCAGTAATGCTAAATGAATGACAGCTGTGAGCTCTGTGCTCTGTATGTGAATGTACTGTATGCGACATATAGTCAGAAATGTACGATAAGTCAGAATAGTGAGATGCATGCAGTTCTACGAAAAACATCAGAATTGTTAGATAAAAATTCACAATTACCTTTTTCATTTTAGTATTGCAGAAAAAGGCTTTCATACATTAGAGCAAACATTTCATACAAGGGGTGCCTGAAGCAAAATCAGTACAACAAACAGTTCTATTTATACAAAGAAGAAGGGAGAGCCAGGGAATGCATGGAACACCGGTAGTGTGCTTGTTTTAACAAAAAGCACAACAAAAAGGTTTAGAGTGACATGTATCTCACCTTAAGGGATGAATTCCATTAGTGACATAGATTATGCAATGTAAACTAAAAAGCAGGCCAATGATGGGAAAAATTCTAACCCTTTGTGTATTAACAAACATGCCTTTTTATTTTATATAAAACTGGTACCAATAATTTGTCTGTGGACCTAAACTGTACATTTCTGGTCAGAGTTAATAGAGCATAGTAACTTATGATAATCTGTATGCTTGCAAGTCAAATCGTTTTAGGCTTAAACCCTCTTATGGGTGAAACTACAATTGAAACCAATTATAATCTCCCAGGCATCAGTCTAGTACCAGCAATGGGACTGTAAGTTCTGAGGGTGAAAGTTGATGCTTCAGCGGGGCTAAGCTAGCCACTTTGTCCAGGGGGAGACAATGGACCCTGAATGGGTGGAGTGAGACTAAGAGGCCAGATTCAGTGTTAATATGGCTAGAGGGAAAAGGGAATGTGATTGGGAGGTGCAAGGTGAAACCTGGGGAGAATGTGCTAGTGATGAGGTCATGTGTGTGTGTGTGAGTGTTTCTGTGTGAGACGCAATGAATAGCCTAGGCTACAATGAGCAACAGGCCAGGAACTCAAAGGCGGCATATGATGTCATGGGAACTTGTGAGTGGCTTCTGGATAGAGAGAGAGCAGTGAGATGTTTTGAAAGACTTTGTGTCCATGCCAGTATATCAACACAAATCAAAGTTGAATCATTTTCAGCACCTGCTTTAAAAAAGAAGGAAGAAAAAAAAAGATAGCTAATAAAACAATTTATACCGATATATTTCCATGATATTTCCAAAACATTTGTAGTAATTTAAAGATAGACAAGGAAGTAAAAATGGTTTTGATTCAGACTATTCGAATGAATCATTCAGATGATATCGTGAACAAGTCTGACTGATTCACTGAAAATCTCAATTTATTCACTTTTGTTTATGAATTTAAATATTTAATTTAAAATTATTTATTATTATTATTAAAATCTGATCTGTGGGTGCCTTATTATTATTATTACATTTTTATTACACACAATCCTCTTATATTCTTATTTAAAAAATGTCTCAGTCTTCGACTAACTTTGAAGTATATTTAATAAAAATGCTTTAGAACCTTAAAAAGAAATGGAAAAACTTAAAAGAAATGAAAAATAAACCTACGGTGACAAGAATGGGGCGGAGAAAGAAACGCTGAATCAATTCCAGTTCCTCAGATCTTTCAGACAGTGGCACTTGACCTTCTCCAGTACTAAAGGAATATGACAGCCGTGAAGCTGAGGGAAAAAAGGGGAGAGAGACAAAAGCCGCACAAAGTGGAACCTGGCACCAAATAGTTAGTTTGCAATCAACGTCAGTCATCCCTCCTGTAGAGACAGTTTGATTTCTACTTTTCAAATGAGGCGTTTATTTCAAGGCCTGATAATAGGGCGACAAAATTGAAATTGGCAGCTCGACAATCTACAGATAATAGTGCACTGCACAGGAGATCATGTGAATGGTGCTTTTTTTACCCCCTTTTTTGTCCAAGACTTGATAGAGAGAGAAAGAGAGCAAGAGAGGCAGCATTTTGAGTGAGAGTATGTGTTTATGTGTGAGCGGGAGAAAGAGAGAGACGTTTCACATTCAGGTTACAAAAAGAAAAGTCTAAAAAAAAAGTCCAAAAAAAGGTAAAACTAGACAAAAAGTGTAGAAATGTTAGAAATGGGGTAGAAGTGCGCTGGGTGGGCATGCTAGGAGGGGGTTAGAGCTCTTTAATGTTCCTGGCAGAGACCCAGCGGAGGTCTCAAGGTTATCCTGGCTTTACAAACTCCCACGGGAAAGGTGGTGGAGTGAGGGGAGGTGGCTGGGCGGGATGGGTGGGCTGGGTGGGTGCTGTGGGGATGGGCAAACTATAATATTATGCTGGAGCAAAGCTCATGAACCAGGGGGCTGTTATCTAGGGACCTGGCCTTGCTTGAGGTGGAGGGGCAACCATGACCCTCACACATTTTCAACATCTGCTTCGATACAAGAAGGCTGTGTAGATATCTGATTTGGGAATAACTAATTTATGAAGATTAATTTATGAAGTTAACTCAGTGATTAACTCCGATAACTCGGTGCAGGTCACAAAAATTGTATTCATTATTTTCGTTCTGAAAGTAAAAGCCAAATGACACTGGTGCTACAAACCAAACAATAACATTCATAATCAGATTTTAATTATAAGCAATGTGCATTTTGGGATCTTTAAAGCTTTCTGAAGTCATATTCACATTTAGATTCTTCCAAAAGAGTATAAGCTCTGAAACTGAACTGGAAAATTTCAAAAAGAAAAACAAAACAAAACAACAACATTGACAAATACATTGCATGCTATGCTGAGGCTTTAATATGTAAATTGAGAGGTGAAGGTAAAGGCAAGTTCAACGATTCCTGCTGTTTATTTACACTCTCCCAGTGCCTGTTAAAGATAATTATGCAAAACAACTAAAGTGGGCCTATGCTTTCATCAGTTTATCTACTGTAAACAATAGGACTCCCTGAAGAGGAAACAGGACAGTTTATTCACCTTTAATTCAAATGCAGCAAGATCAAGATCCTTTTCGTAAACAAAAACCCATTGCTTGTCCATTGTTTGTAGAATATTTCTTTATCTTCAGAGTTCGGTAGATACCATCAACAGTGAGAGAAAGACAGCAATCCATTATCAGCTCTCGGTAATCACTGTGGTTATCTTAAACTTAAAAAGAATGTTTTCCACATTTGTGTTCTGAGAAAGTCTCAATTGAAAGACTACATGAAGTTAAACGACACGCACACCAAATGTTACATGGTGTGTTAATGTACAGTACAATGAAAAGCTTCATGCATTTATTTGAGCTCGGAAGTGTATTGTATCTATTGGAAGGCTTGTCATTAGCAATAGCGCCCCAGGCTTGTTAATTCACTCACCACCCAAACCAGTTGAGCCTGGCAGCCAGATACTCATGCTCACGTAGTGACCCATGACCCAGTCTCTACTGCCTCCTCCACACGAGCACACAGCCCCTGGTACGCCGCTCCATGGGAGAGAGAACTTGGCTAAGCTTTACTAAAGATCCCCCCTAAGGCACACACTTCTCCCCTGCCACAGAAGAAGCAGGAGCAGTAGCAGGAGCCGAAGCGAGCCCGGAAAGGCTTGAATCACCACTGCGCTAGGCATCTGTTTGAAAAGCTCCTCAGCCCCTGCTAAGTACAACAGAGCGCTAATGTCTGCGAGGCTGGTGGTGACCCCGAGTGATCTGTGTGTGTGTGTGTGTGTGTGTGCGTGAAGGTGTGTTTTGGTCTCGGGGAATTTACATGTAGGTGTGCGCATGTGTGTATATGCATGTGCGTGAAGAGTGCTATGAATCAACACTTTATCACACCCCTGCCTCTGATCCGCTCAGGCCCTGGAGGCTATGCTGTTCAGAGCTTTGCTGCTGTGTGTGAGTATGTGGCGCCTATGTTCCAGCACTCGCTCTGGCTGCTGCATCTGCTCCGTGGGAAGACTGCTGGAGGGACTCCAAGGCAACTCTCACTCCCCTCTCTCATCTCTCCCACCTCTTATTTCACTTCCTTTCTCCCTGCTTCTCTGTACTTGAAGGGTCTTGGTGCTAGAAGAAACTTCGGCACCCTCTCACATTTTTTTTTTTTTTACTTCAGCAAGTGGTTTGTCTTATATCTTGGTATAAGATATAAACAGATAAACAGAATACACAGAAATACACAAGTGAATATACAAATGCACTGTAAAACAAACTAGAACTTACACAATGGAGGCTGTTCGCATGGCTCTTTTGGTTGAATTAATTTACTTTATAATAATACTGAACTTAAAATGTCACATTGTCATGGCTTTAAATCGGTCATCTCTTTAAGAATGATCACCAGATGAATATATTGTCAGTATGGCGTCAAAAACCTATATTACTTTATTTCTTCTGTGGAACACAAAAGAAGATATTTTGAAAAATGTTTCAGCATTTTTGTTTGTGCATACAAGGAAAGTCAATGGGGTCCAATGTTGTTTTGGACCCCATTTAACTGGCAAAATCATTCTTCAAAATATCTTCTTTTGTGTTCCGCAGAACAAAGAAAGTGACGTAGACCTTAGCATTGCCATATTTCATTTTTGACATGAATGAAAACAAGGCTGTGAGGGATAGAAGTACAGAGGATTCAATGGAATGTACTGTTGTTTTAAAAACATACTGATTGTTCAGCTGATGAAATGTCTTTCCGGAAAAAAAAAACTGTCAGTAGACAAAAACTCCATAAAACAATTTTGAGTTGAGTTGTGAGTAAATGAAAATTACATGATGTAGGAACTTTATACAGTGCGTACCATTGTAAAGATTGCACAGTAAGTCTATCTTTGATAGCCTTGTTTTCATCCATGTTAAATTCAATATGACATCTGATTAAAGTCTGTAAGTTTGGAACAATGTTTGAGTGAGTAAATAATGACAGAATTATCACATTTCCAGATTCTTTTCCCCCGGTTGTAAACATCCTAAAAAGAGTTCCCTTCAGTTGCGTTTAAATTGTCCAACATTATATCCTTAATTTCATATTTCTATCAGAAATATACATGGTGGCCAAAGTGCTTGCTGGCTTAAACTATTAAAAACATCACACTCATCACAAAATAACAATTTACTTGATTGGACAACAAACAACCAACAACCATGCAAAGAAAACTGGCAAACAGTCAAATGCAACCAAATCACGCTGCAGTGCATGCTGGGAAGAGCATAAATGGGACAGAATATTGTAATTTCTCAGAACTGTAAGTAAACTAAACAATTAAAATAATCAAATTTTTACTATATTTAAGCATTATTTAGCTCAACTAAGAATCGTCTAAGACACTAGCATAAAATTTGGTCTGTTTACACATATGGATATCTGCCAATGTCATATTATGCATTTCAGTAAGCCATCAAAAGTGACTGACAGCTCCTTGAGTGAGGCTGACACCCTGACACCCTCACTGCCAACTGCCCGACCCCTTCAAGAGATCCCTATGAGCCATCAACAGCAACTTTCCTTTGGCAGCTGGCATTCATCAGTGGCTTACACATTAACTTTACACTGGCTCTGTGATTGCAGCTCAGCTTGTTTGGGAGCATGCTATCTACCACTTTCTCACGTACTTTAGTCCTGATTACATTATTGCTGTGTGTGGACAGCCATGGTTGAGAGACCTTGATAAAGATATGATTCTGACAGAGAGAGAGGAGAGCGGTGGAAAGGGGCTGCAGAGGGAAGTGTGTGAGTATGTGTGCATGTGAGTGAGCGAGTGACATAGAGAGAGAGAAGCGGTGACAAAGACTTTGGTAAGTCATAAAAGTATTGCTTTAACTCTACTTATGTTCAATAACAGTGCCAATAAAACAGAGTGATACAAAATAATATGGACTTTTTACACAGCCATAATTAACTTAATTGCGAAGACGTCTGCTGTTCTTCATTGTTGCAATTCAGTACGTCAGCAATTCATACACACTGTAACAATGAGCCTATTTTTTCATACAGACACAGTAACGACATGATCTCACTAAAGGTAACACTACAGAAAAACACACATGGGACTGGCAGCATCCAGGTGCTCAGGGGGGGGTAAAGAGAGGGACAACGCAACCTGCCTGTAATTCAATGCAGCCTCTAGATCCCCTCGTGCAACACGAGCATGAGAAAGTTACTCATGCGGAGACTAAAGGTTTCTGAATCTACCGGTCTTTGTCTACTTGACATCAATACATTTGTTTTGCAAGTCCTTTACAAGTGTGAGAAAGAGCAATGAATCTGTTTCACAGTGTAAACAAATGGGACATTGAGTACTTTGAGAAGTTATTATTTATTAAAAATGTGTAGAGCTAGAAAAATCATTTTCTTGCTTTATTGTAACACATTTTGTCTGTAACTCAGGTGTTTTGTGTCATAAACTTTGATACAGTATTCCCATATTTATCTGCTTCAAATGTATGTTGTTTAGAAATCAACTACTTAACCCTGAACTGTGTAAATAAGTGTGAGGCACAAAGAGGGCTGTCCACTTTCGGGGTGGGTTGTAACAGTAGGTGGAGTGGGTTGTAACACTAATTTACTTGTTCAATATAATTGTTATGCCACCCCTACCATTTCATCACCTCCCCCATTTCATAAGCATTTTAATTCAAAACCATATGCAAATAGGACACATTCATAACAGCTACTAAAATAGAAGATATGCCTGGTCAGCCACGATATTTCTAGCATTTTTTTTAAACATGCAGCTGTAATGCACGTTATTGATAAATATAACATTAAACAAGATAATATTTTCTTTCAGTTTTCTCATTTAGCAGTCATTAACATTAATGTTTAATTGGTTAAACTGATGGAACTCCAACAGCCAACAAATAAATAAAATGTACAATACAATGTTCATTATTGAAAGCAAAACTGATGACAACAATGAACAAACTATAATTGTTTTATGGACCTGATTGCAATTATATATACATTGTTTATTTATTACCATAGCAATTAATTAATATCAACATGTATAAACATTGTGGTGTCCTCAGTGGTAAGAATTTAATAGCAGAAACTGAGGTGATGTGATTAGAAACGCATATAACAATGCAGACTGTTCAGCAGCCTGCCACTATGATATATCACACTCATGAACTGCAGGCGAACCCCCGGCGCTCTGTCCCGCAGACGCGTGCAAAGCCGGCAGGAGCAGCGCCTTCCCCCGCCGCTTGCGCGCCACGTGTCGCGGGGTCTGCAGCAGCTGGAGACTCTCATATCAGAGGGCTGCCAACCCACTCCACACACTCCAATCACAGTCTTTACTGTTAATGGATTATTATGACAGACCACTAACTGACAAGTCTGTTAGTTTATGATAGATGGCAACGTATGCAATATGCTAACGTCATCGTGTAGCCTAAACTGAACGTTCGACAATCTATATTTCCGTTTTACGCACGGGTCCAAAATGCGCTTGGACTTTGTTATTTGCGTTTTCATTGCATACATAAAGACGTGACGAAGTACAGGCAGAAAAGCATGAATGAATTCAGTGTTGAGTGGCGTTTGTTTGCGAACTCATCCGAGGATCATAAAATCATGACCTAAATTAGAGCCGCTTCTGTCAGACACAGTCAAGGACACTCTCCGTGCAGTGCGCGCCTTCGGTCTGAAATATCTTCACACTGGCTCGCATTCCGATAAGCCCGATCGAGCTCTCAGTGGGCGTGGTTTTCCCAGGCTTTTAGACAGCAGCTGCTATTTACCTTCCCTCTAATGTAAACCACCACCGCCGCCCCTAGACCGCCAGCCAAACCTCAACCACCGAGGTAATAAAACATCCTGGCACGTGCTCCACATTCACAATAGCGCTCGTGAGCCGACAGATGTCAGGATGCCAACAGCAGCGACGCGCTTAAAGAAATACAGCGCTGTCTTGTCAAATGAACTTCTACAAAGTAAAATGTTAAACGCATACTAAAACTGAAAGCCTAAATGTATTTTTTTTAAGTAGTGCGAAATGTAGACTGCAGTGATTATGCAAAAGTTTAACCACTTTAAATCGAATGGCAGAAATCATTATGAGAAGAATTGATTTCCTACAGTGCAACTTGTAAAAAATGTTGAAAGTAAAACAGATGAAGTAAAACGTTCCTTCTGACCCCACTCCCCCCACACAGACAGATTTATAAAACTTGGACCACTTAAAATGTGCCGTTTTTATTTTTAATGACTTTTATTATGCGGCATAACGTACACATCCCGGTCTTCACAACAGGCATAATATTTCGGTTGTAGTAAAAGGCAAACTCACATGCATTTTGTTTTACCCTTTTAACATTAATATTGCAATAGTAAACTTTTTCCACGTCTCACAATTTCTATATTGTGCAGGAAGTATGTCTTTTTTTAGTTTCCTTAATTCATTTCAATAGATCTATATGTGTATTGAACTGTAATTACAAAGTTTGCTGTTTCTTTGCGGAGACTGGCTCTTAAGTGTTAATATGTAAACGGAATGATTGAAGGCAGTCCCGGTTGTGCCCTAAACCCGGCCGCGCGCCATTGGCCACCCGCTCAAACGCTAAACAACCAATGGAGGGGCGCCGACCACGAGCCATCCTCCCCTCGGGCCGCGTGTCCCTCACGCTGATTGGTAGAAAGTTACTGTGGGAAAGAAAGTTTGGGAAGTTTCACACGAGCCGTTCGCGTGCAGTCGGAGATATAAATAAGACCAACACGACGCTGAGGCAGGCAGTTGCTGCGACCGCTGGCAAACGGTGAAATCATTGCCGCACCAGTTGAACTCGGGACACTTCGTGCGGATATCCATTCATATCTGGAACTGTATCTGCGTACAGCGTGCACTCTAGTAGAAGATACAGGAGGATTTCTTTTTTAAAAAATCTCAAAGGATACTTCCCAGTGAAGATGCCTGCCGATATCATGGAAAAGAACTCATCGTCTCCGGTTGCGGCGACTCCGGCGAGCATGAACACTACACCTGATAAACCCAAAACGGCTTCGGAGCACAGAAAGGTTTGTATTGAGTCTGAACCGTACTGCATTTATTTTCAAACAGCGCGCATATGCGCAATACGACGCACTGAGAAATAGTTCCCGAAGTAGACTAGTTAGGTAATTTCACTTTTTTTTCTTCTTTTGCATTTTAGTCTTCTAAACCCATTATGGAGAAAAGAAGAAGAGCGAGAATCAACGAAAGCTTGGGCCAGCTGAAAACGTTAATCTTGGATGCTCTAAAAAAAGATGTAAGTACTGAAAGTCCTATTGATTCTTACATTTACATCTGGATCGAATATCGATCTGTCTCCTCGCATAGCCGACTATATCTAAATCAATCCCCATTTTCACACAGAGCTCCAGACACTCTAAACTCGAGAAAGCCGACATCCTGGAGATGACAGTGAAACATCTCAGAAACATGCAGCGGGCACAAATGACCGGTAAGTCGCCAGTCTCATGAACAATTATAAAATAAGTAGGCTTAGTTTTATGAGAACTTCCAGGAACTCGGCTGCTGTGTTTCTTTCTGCACTTGTTTTAAATGTTGCGAGATACTTTTTTTCCTCTACTGAATTCGACTAGATTGAAAGCGGTTTTAGAAATGACTCGAAACAGTTTTATGTTCATCTACTCTGAAACGTTTGACCGAATGTCTTACCTCATTTTCCCAACAGCTGCCCTGAACACGGACCCCACCGTTCTTGGGAAATACAGAGCTGGCTTCAGTGAATGCATGAACGAGGTGACCCGGTTCCTGTCCACCTGTGAAGGGGTTAACACCGAGGTCAGGACCCGGCTGCTGGGTCACTTAGCCAGCTGCATGACACAAATCAACGCCATGAATTATCCAACACAGCACCAGATACCTGCCGGGCCTCCTCATCCATCCTTCAGTCAACCAATGGTTCAAATCCCCAGCGCGACTCAGCAAGCCAACGCTGTGCCTCTTAGCGGAGTCCCTTGCAAAAGCGGGATTTCCTCTAACTTGACTTCTGACGCAACAAAAGTATACGGCGGTTTCCAGCTTGTGCCGGCAACGGACGGACAGTTCGCCTTTTTAATTCCCAACGCTGCCTTTGCTCCAAACGGCCCCGTTATTCCAGTGTATGCCAACAATTCCAGCACACCGGTTCCGGTGGCCGTGTCTCCGGGAGCACCGTCCGTCACGTCAGATTCCGTTTGGCGGCCTTGGTAACGTTAGACTATCAACAACGACAACAACAAAAAACTTTTAAAAGGCAAATGACACTTGTTTTCATTGTTAAGCGTTACTTTTTGTTCTTTTTGTATAAAAATGTGTTTTAAAGAGATGATGCACTATATTTGTATAGATCAAAAGGGAGAGAAGTTCATATTGAAATAAGTTTTGTATTGTTGAATTCCGTTCAATGCATTTTTTATATTTGCGGTATCTTTTCCACGTTGTGATGCCAAAGATATGTTGAATGCGCTTTCAAGTTTCTTCTTTTTGGAAGATAAATAAATGACACATTAAAAACGAAACGTTTTGCCTCCGTGTTTAGTTTGATCACAGTTTGTGAACTTTTGCTTATTCTTACCTTAAATTAAGCCATCACTCGGGCCATAGGCCTATCGCATGCAAATTTAGGCTAAATATGCTGCAGTCTTCAAAGAAGCTTGGTGTTTCTTTTAAACACTGAATAGCACAAACTCAGGAAGACTTGTGTAAAATCACGCCGGTGGAAAACACATTACACCGGCTTCGGTGTAGCCTAGTATGGATCTACATTGCGTTCAATGGGTTGTCCGATGTCACATGCAATAAATCGTTTTAAGTATTTTTCTGTGACTAGGTTTTTGTTGGAAAGACGCAAAGTTAAAAATCATTAAAATCCACTTACCTAACTGTAGCAACATCTGTCACGTACTTGTAGCCTCGTTTGCACGAAAAAATAAATATGGCGTCTACGCTTGTCATGGGGCCATCGACTTCTAAACTGATTCTAGTGAAACTAGAAACTTATTTTTATTTTTTACAAAGTTGTACTTTGTTAGGACGTAAACGGTGTCAAATTATAGTTCGGAATTTCTATCGTTAATAAGTTTTTTTTCTCTCTTATCGCTTAGCAATTTCATAAACTAGAAGCTAGCACTAATTCAATTAATATTCTCATAAAAAGCGATTGATTTACAGATTAAAAAATAAAAATGACTATTCTGTCGTAATTTACCGATTACAGGACGAACAGTAGCCTGTTGGAAGAAGGTTTAATTTGCAGACATTTAAGGATTTTATCACAATTCATAAACATTACAATGCCTGTATATAAATTGTGTGTGACAGCCTGCAGGATTGCAAGAGGATGAAGCTAAATGCAAAGTTCAGCAGCAGAGAGAGTGACTGCAAACGATTTGAGAATGACTGCAAACGATTTTTATTACATGACAATTTAGCGCCATCTAGTAATTCAAATGTGAATTGCAACTGCAGAGCCACCGAGTGGACTGCTCAACACTTTCAGCTACTTGTTTGGTAATACCTAGTCATATTATAACATGCATAATGCCATGTTGACATAAACGTATATATATATATATAAGAAAGGGGCTACTAAATATACTTAGGTGTTTTTATTTGTGTAAGCAAAAATGATGCAGAAATTGCACATGACATGATGAAACGTTTCCTCCATGCATCCCTGTGTTTTCCCAGGTGTGGCCATTCTTTGAAGGGGGCATTGCAGGTGTTTGCAATTACCCGCTATGAGGCACAAAGTGTGGATAAGTACGATCATTTTGAATTTCCATCACACCTTTTGTGGTGCAGAGAGTATAGAGATTGAAACCAAATGTTAGAGGAAAGCCTGTGGCACGCTCATCTCGAAACGGTCAGCCTGCTTTTGCCAACCTTAACTTCGAGCGTGCCACCATCTCAACAGATTTACAATGTTGTGGCGGGCCATGCATTCATTTCCTGTTTATACCAAGGTTACAGCTGGATCCAGAAACGAGCGGCGCAACCCAAGAAAACCCGCCGATCCCCTTCAGACGTGCTTCCTCCTTCCCGCCTCGCTACAACCCGCCCCTGGAGGACAGCTGTACGAGGGTCTCAGGTTACCTGCGCACTGACCACTGTGCCGGGGCGCCCGTGCACATGTCACAACATGACCGGAGGGTTAGCCAGCATGCATGTCAATTAACTTTTCCCACACTCTGTGCAAATGCAAGAGGCTTGAGAAGAGAAAGAAGGGGGGAAAAGGGAGAAACATAAAAAGGTCTAAACGAAAGCCCCCTCTCTGCTTCCTCCTTGGTTCTTAAGCGTTACCATATGGCACGATCTCTCCCTTTCTCTCCTTTTTCTTATTCTATCTCTCTCTCTCCTTCTCTCTCTCTTAACTCGTCATCATTACTGCCTTGTCTTTGATTGTAGCCCTGACAAGCCTGGGATTTATGATTTAAGCACAGGGATTGCTGTACCAAGCTCTGGACTCACTATGCAGCCCTCTTTCTCCCATTCGCACTCCTTTTCCCTCTCTCGCCCTCTCCTGCAGTTGCAAGGGAAAGGCTGTTTTCTGGCAGGAAATGAATAGCTCCCAGATGAGCTGAGGAACCTGAGAGGTCGTGAGAAAGAGGCGAACCCCCTTCCCACAGCCGGCACACTGCCAGCCGCCGGGGGAATGTGGGAGAGCGTCTCTCTGACACACGCATCAACTCTCCCGCTGCTTGCCCAAACACCCCTCCGCCTGCCTGCCAGCAAGCGCTGACGCACAGGGCCCATCTGAGGGGGGGCAGAGCAGAGATGATTGGGGCAGTATGTGGGTAGTTAGACAGCAGAGGCGTACGTGAGGACGAGGGCAGGGGACGGGAAGGAGGATGGAATGATGGAAGCCACGACAAGAAGAACACGTTCCCTAAATATAGAGTTAAAGAGGTTATACACGCACTAAGTGTTTTGATCTGTACTGGGGATATCATTCAGAGTGAAGCAGAAGCTGGATATTCGATAACAGCTGCAAATGCAGATCAACAAATGCCTTATTTATTATAATATTCACTTCGATTTACTCTTGAATATATTACCTTGCTAACAAAAATGTGATGATCACTGTGCCACAAAAGTGTCTTTTTCATTACTATGGGTTGTTTCACTTTTATATAAACATAAAGCTTAACTTGATTGGAGACCGAGAGCCTCTAAACAACTTTTTCAAGTTCTCAGACAGGAGCAGCAATGGTCAAGGGCTTTCACTCTGACAGCAGCAAATAAGGATTCATGGGAATGACCAACGAGTAATCAAAGTGACACTTTTGGCACAGGAGATGAAGGAGATAGCTCTGCAGCATTTAAAATGAAAGGAAAACAAATATATATAAAAAACTATATAGATGGAAATTCTTACAGAAGAATTAAGGAATTTATTTTGTCTATGGCAAGAAAAGGGGATCATTTAGAAATGTACAGCTTAAGACAATCCACTTAGTATTGAGATGTTTTTACTTAATGTGATTCGTTAATATGTGAAACCAGCCAAAAATAATGTATTTAATATCTAATATTCATTACTGTTCAAAAGTTTTGGGTTGGTATGATTTTTTTTTAATGTTTTTGAAAGAAGTCTCAACAGTATGCAAAGTAGTAGTAAAAGTTTATTATAAAAAAACAGTAATATTGTGAAATACTATTGTAATTTTTCAATATAGTACTTTTATTTGACATATTTTACAATGTAATTTATTCCTGTGATGGCAAAGCTGAATTTTAAGTTTGCCAGTGTCAGGTTCGTGACCTTTCATAATCATTCTAATATTCTGATTTGGTGGGAAAAAAAATCTTAGTATAAATTTTGCGCCTAATATTGTGGAAACCTTGATTACGCTTTGATTCAATGGCTGTGTCCTTGGTAAATAAAAAGTATATTACACGCTATCTATACTATTAAAAAAATAAACTGATTTTCATGTGAAAATTGCATGTATTTTTTTACCATTCTTGAATAAGCATTCAAATAGCGGGATGTTATACTCACAAGACTAATATATAGATATATACTCATATACTATATCTAGACTATTAAATACAGTATATGACCCTGAATATATGAAACTTTTTGAAATGGCAGTGGTGTATTTATATAGCTATATTTTAGTTGATTTTGTAGTTATCTTCCTGTAAATCAACTACAATAAAATCAATACATTTCCTTTCTGGATGTCTAATGTCTCTGGTGGTTTGTGTTTGTGTGAATATTGACACTTTACCGGCACCTTACTTTTTAATCTAAAGCTGTAATAAATGCAAGGTTTTAGGTCAAGGAGAGACGGATATGAACTGCAAGAGATAAAAAGCATTCAAGCAGGTGTGAGAACACATGTTTCCTGTGATAGGCCCGAGTGATGTCCATCACAGGACCCTTGGGAAGCTCCTAGGATGTATATTTACGCACACAGACACGCATAGACATACACATGAGACAGACTCATACAAGCAAAAAGACAATGGGCCTCATTCATGAAACATTCCTAAATATAGGAGTAAATTCTGAGTAATTCGCGTGTAAAACGGACCTTGGTTTCCGTGATTTTGGTCTATATAGCTAATTTTGCCCTTCATGACAACTGTGAGGGGGGTGAATTTTTTTATAACTCATCCGTTTAAATTATATTAAGCCTTAAAGTTCTGCATAATTAAGGGCGTGGCCACTTGAGTGACAGGTGGATTGCCGCTGCTGTCATCACCGTCGAGCTAGGTGGGCGTGGCTTCAGCAACCTGCTCCCGCCTCTTTGCCCGTGCTGCCAAGATGGCGACGGCCGCCTCCGCCCACTTTTAAGCTTCAAAAACGCTCTTCGGAAATCTACGGATGACGTCACGGACACTACGTCCATGTTTTTGTACAGTCTATGGTTTTACCCAAAACTAAACAGTTTAGCAACTCTCAGCTACCAAAAAAATTCCGGCCCAACGTCCTTGTAAAATATTATAATGGCAGTGCATCAAATTCAGTGTCATCAGTTTGCCTAAATGAACACAGAACGTTTTACGCACCATTTACACATGGTAGGGAGCAGGTGTAAATTTCTTTCCTACCAACTAACATTTTGAAAATATGAACATTTTCATGAATTCGAATGTTTACGTCAGAATGGCTTTACGAACGATTTACACAAAAATTCGTTCCGCTCGTGTTTCATGAATGAGGCCCATTGACTTTTGTGGCTGTTGTTGTATTCCAAGTTCAGATAACTTGTACAATACCAGCTCTAGGAAATGTTTTAAAGTTTAGTTCATTTATCACTACAATCTTACAGAACACACACCGTTTTAATCCCAAAGTCAAATTATTGTATGCTTCTGTCTATATTGTTCCCTTTAGATCAGTTGGTGCTTGTATTCTGAAATCTCGTCCATAGGTGACGTTTTGTTCTCACACTGTCATTCTTCTGGACTTTGCAGTACCAGATAGAGAGGCTCAAATCATGCTGAAGGTTCCATGAGCTTCTGAAACACAGGGATGTAAAATGGCATTATCCCACCGCCTCTCACCCCGTCCACACAAAATGGTTTAAGCCGAAGCGATGCTTCTGTGGGCCACTGGCTAATCCCCTTTCTTGAATAAAACCAGTGGCGGGACCGCTACATTGCTGGGCAGTGCGATAGTGCACTAGTGTGACAAGCCATTAAAGTGCCGTGCTGTCTGTGTGTTTATTTACATTCTTGTCTTTCAGATCCACCACAGAGCTTTTATTTTTTGCCAGCGATCACTCTAAGGTACTCTGATCTGACACCCACAGGCTGCTGTTCTGCCGAAGCTCTTTTGCATCAGACATAATGAGACGGGTAGGGCGTCATGTTTTGATGGGGGTGGGCATGCTGGTTGCGTCACGTGCGCCATATCTTTTAAGAGGGTTACTTATGTTTGTATTCTTTCTTTCTTACACAAGTTAGTTGCAGGGCAGTAGAGTATGTTCAAAAGGTACTTGAGTCCTGAATCAGAATCTACCAATGCCCCCTGGTGGCTTCAAAGACATGCTGCAATATCTAAAACTGTACATGGTTCTTTTCTAAAGTGGGAAAACTTGAAGCAAACCTGTTCAAACATATGAGATTTTTTTCACACTTCTGGTTCAGCAATTTTACAGTATATTCTTTGTGCAAAATGTTAATTCTCAGTTGAATCTGACCCACCTGGCTTTCATTGAAATGTGGTCTTGTTTCAGTGCCGCACAAGTAACTGGAGAAGCTCCAGATGTTTGACGGCCTCCAGATCACCTTCATCGCCTGCAGTGGGACTGAATTTCATCTCGGTCAAGGCGAAGAAAAGTGGGATTGCTGTCATACGGATCAGAAAAAAAACATTTGGTGATGTATCTCAAACTGTATTTTTTGAAAATTACTACAGAGAACATTCAATTATTTTATTAATAACTTTGTATACATTTTATTAATATTGAACTATTTTTTAACTTTAACTTTTAGCAACCTGATGCAACACACTAGACTGATAAAAATGCTTATATTCATATTACTTAACATTAATTACTTTTTAATTATTTTAATTAATTTTTTATACTTCAGTATAAAAAAAAATCCTCAAAATAATTAAAATTTACTTTAGAAGCAAAAATGCTAAATATATTAAGACTTTTATTGTATTGTATTTTATTTTATTTTGTCCTATGTAGGGTTTTAGAATATAAATATATGAAAATTCGTACTGCACTCATTAAGAGTAGGGTTTTTGTAGTGTATCCCTTAAAGGGATAGTTCACCCCAAAATGAAAATGTTGTCATCATTTACTCACCCCCACGTGTTCCAAACCTTTCTTTCTTCTGTGGAGCATAAATTATATTCTGATAAATGTTTTTTTTTTGTTGTTGTTGTTTTTTTGCACATAAAGTGGAAGTCAAATATCATATTTTGTGTTCAGCAGAAGAAATAAAGTCATACAGGTTTGGAAAAATTGGAGGGTGAGTAAATTATGACATCATTTTCATTTTGGGGTACACTATCTCTTTAACCAGTGGAAATGAAACTTGTTATGGGTCATCCATAAATCAAAACACATTAAACAGTCTAAAATTATCCATTCTTGAAACAGATACAATATTTTCAGTTCACTAAAGTGCAGGAGGAGGCAGACCGAGTATCCTGTTCCCATGTGCCTCAGTGCAATGTGGCTTCCTTTTACCCCTGAAAGCCAGAACCCTCTACAAACGGTGTCAGAGTAATCAGCAGTGACTTGAAATATGTGGCGTCATTGAAATCTGGATTCTGTGACTAATGTTTTTATAATCCTCCTTTGAGCAGTGGCCTGTTTCAAGAAGGCATTGGAGGTATTCAGTTTGCATTCCCTTTTAGGTCAAAATCTGCCTTTATTAGCATAATTTAGGTGAGTTGTCTATGTATGAGGCCTAGGATATATTAATAATAGTCAAGTTGTATTACCATCCCTGTGTAACTCTAAAGACTGCATGATGCCCACTGAAAGCAGGGCCAATTTGATTCAGATGGCAGGAGATACAATTGTTTCTACATGACTGGCCCACAGATGCCTGTATTTCACCACTTAGACATTGTGGCCATATCCATTCAGTGTCTACACATTCATTTAGTACTAAAAGAAGTGATGCTGCACATAGAACATCTGTATCACTTTAGAGGTCTTCTGCATCCTATTAGAAGTGTAGACTTTATTTTACAGCCTATTGGGGTTTCGAATGCATATATAAACCCAACACATTCACTATATGGACATTCCTTTTGGCTCTACACTGTACGTCTTGCATGTGTCTTGCATATCAATATGCAGTCTGCAGTAAAAATGTAGATGTGCTGTACAATAAAGAGCCTTGCTTTCATTTATAGACATTCGGAGGAATCTACAAGCTGTAAGAAACCTTTCAAACCAAACTTTTAAAACTGAAGCCTCCTTCTATAAACATTTCAGTGTTACAGAAATCCCTGTAAATCTAAACCTTTTGTAGTAGGAGCAGCACACTCCTGGAGTTCCCAGAATTCTCTTTGACAGCATGTTGTGCTATACGAGACAGCCGGGCAGACATATAGAAATCTAACAAGACTTTTTCCTCTGCTCAGCTTGTCTGGTTAAATGGCGAAGAAAGACATGTAACCATGGTGAGATGATAGTAAAGCTCCAGAAAATGATGGGGGGACACTGGAAAAGGTTTTAGTTTCTTGGCCAGTAATAAATGTAAAGAATAATTGAGTACTACAATAGAGTCGGACACAGATCAGTCCTCAGCAGAAAGCTGAACAGGTGGTCACTGAAAACATAGACAGTGAATGTGAAATCATTCTGTGGTGTAGATTTCACTGATAGGGCCCAAGGGGTTATTTGCTGCCTTGTTCCTTAGGAAGCCCAAAATATTTCAAGACCTTATATCCTGGGAAATACGGACAGAAATTTACTTCAACAACTGCAAGCCTCCATTGAAAGGAAAAGTTCACACAATTCAAATTGCCATAATTTACTCTCCCTCATGTTGTTTCTTTCTTTCTTAGAGCACAAAAGGTGAAGATTTGCAGAATATCTGGTCACACTTTTCAACTCAACTGAAAGAGAGAGAGAAAAAAAACTTAAAAAGCATCATAAAAAAGGTCCACACAATTATTTATTTATTTTTCTCACTGAAAATCTTTGATTCATTCGAATCATTCTCAGTTCACTGAATCATCGTTCTGGTCGCAATAGCTATCAGCTTACTGGAGGGGAAGATTATCGTTGAATAATAAATTTAATTTTGGCCTATTTGCAACACAAAGTTATCATGTGCTTTGTCATGTGTCTTTCACAAGACTTGAAATAATGCATACAAACTGCACAAACCCCTTCTGCATCCCTTTTGAAGCCTGAAAGGGACCAATAAAAAGCCCAGATTACCAAATGAAATATACTGTTTAACGGTTGATGAAGGATGGATGGATGTAAAGAGCAAAAAAAAAAAAGTTCAGTCATCGAGGCCTCTGTTTGCACACAGTTGTCCAGTAAATGCATGATTCTAATGCAGTAATACTTACTTTACTTTTACTTTTAGTCATTTAGCAGACGCTTTTATCCAAAGCGACTTACAAATAAAAAAAGTAATTAAAACTAAAAGCTAAAACTCTATAACTACTATATAGTATTATAAATACTACCTATACACATTTTAAAAATAAAGAGATTAAATAAAAATAACAAATGCATACAACAACATTTCAAAACTAAATATTTAAATGAAAAAAAAATAAAGCTAAAAACAATTCAAAATATTAAAACAAACACGCAAAAAAACAACTACAATTGTATGTACAGCCACAACAGATCACATATACATGTACATCATATATATAGATATATATATATATAAATCTATACTATATATAATATAAATACATTCAATATATCTATATATATTATTTCCTTCCATTTTGTAGGGTTGAAGTACTGAAATAACTCAAAATTAAATAAAACTAAAACTAATAAAAAACCTTAGAGAGACATAATAAACAACGAATAAAATGACCAAAGTACTACAACTGTGGAACCAAAATAAAATAGATAAACTAATACAAATCAAAATACATTCTTATCCAGTACTCCTAAAAAAATAACACGAGCAAACACACATGCTAAAAAACATAACAAACGACGACAATAGTAAGAAGAAATGGTGTATAATAAACACTGAAAAATACTTATTAAGACATAGACTGGAGACACTAAAAGATGTCTTTTGTATCATTTGTTCAAGTTCTGAATGTACGAGGAAAAAAACCCCATCTATATATTGTAAATCACGTACATACAGTGGGTACGGAAAGTGGGTATTCAGACCCCCTTAAATTTTTCCATCTTTGTTATATTGCAGCCATTTGCTAAATCATTTAAGTTAATTTTTTTTTCTCATTAATGTACACACAGCACCCCACATTGACAGAAAAACACAGAATTGTTGACATTTTTGCAGATTTATTAAAAAAGAAAACCTAAAATATCACATGGTCCTAAGTATGCAGACCATGTGGGCCCAGTATTTAGTAGTAGAAAGCACCATTTTGATCTCTAATAAGCTAGGAGTCCTTTTTGGGAAAGATGCAACAAGTTTTTCACTCCTGGATTTGGGGATCTTCTGCCATTACTCCTTGCAGATCCTCTCCAGTTCTGTCAGTTTGGATTGTAAACGTTGGTGGACAGCAATTTTTATGTCTCTCCAGAGATGCTCAGTTGGGTTTAAGTTAGGGCTCTGGCTGGGCCATTCAAGAAAAGTCACAGAGTTTTTGTGAAGCCACTCCTTCGGTATTTTAGCTGTGTGCTTAGGGTCATTGTCTTTTTGTAAGGTAAACCTTCGGCCCAGTCTGAGAACCTGAGCACTCTGGAGAAGGTTTTCGTCCAGGATATCCCTGTACTTGGCCGGATTCATCTTTCCCTCGATTGCAACCAGTCGTCCTGTCCCTGCAGCTGAAAAACACCCCCACAGCATGATGCTGCCACCACCATGCTTCACTGTTGGGACTGTCTTGGACAGGTGATGAGCAGTGCCTGGTTTTCGCCAACATACCGCTTAGAATTAAGGCCAAAAAAATCTATCTTGGCCTCATCCGACCAGAGAAACTTATTTCTCACCATCTCACAACTCCAAGCGGGCTTTCATGTGTCTTGCACTGAGGAGAGGCCTCCATCGGGCCACTCTGCCATAAAGCCCCAACCGGTGGAGGGCTGCAGTGATGGTTGACAACTTTCTCCCATCTCCCGACTGCATCTCTGGAGCTCAGCCACAGTGATCTTTGGGTTCTTCTTACCTCTCTCACCAAGGCTCTTCTCCCCCGATAGCTCAGTTTGGCTGGATGGCCAGCTCTAGGAAGGGTTCTGGTCGTCCCAAACGTCTTCCATTTAAGGATTATGGAGGCCACTGTGCTCTTAGGAGCCTTAAGTGCAGCAGACATTTTTTTGTAACCTTGGCCAGACCTGTGCCTTGCCACAATTCTTCCTCTGAGCTCTTCAGGCAGTTCCTTTGACCTCATGATTCTCATTTGCTCTGACATGCACTGTGAGCTGTAAGGTCTTATATAGACAGGTGTGTGGCTTTCCTAATCAAGTCCAATCAGTATACTCAAACACAGCTGGACTCAATGAAGGTGTAGAACCATCTCAAGGATGATCAGAAGAAATGGACAGCACCTGAGTTAAATATATGAGTGTCACAGCAAAGGGTCTGAATACTTAGGACCATGTGATATTTCAGTTTTTCTTTTTTAATAAATCTGCAAAAAAAAAATTCTGTCAATATGGGGTGCTGTGTGTAAATTAATGAGAAAAAAAAATTAACTTAAATGATTTTAGCAAATGGCTGCAATATAACAAAGAGTGAAAATTTTAAGGGGGTCTGAATACTTTCCGTACCCACTGTTACCATCAGGGCTTTTTAAGCAAAGTGTGGGCCGTCTGTGGGTTTTGGTGTGTGAATGAATGTGTGTTCACCCACAGATCGCATTTGTGTGTAATCATAGATTCATAATGACAGACTACCTTAAGATAAGATGGGAGGTGTCCAGAGCAGATGCTTCAGGTGCGAGATAAACTGGAAGCTTTGTGAATTTGATCATGTCGGATGGACAGCGTGTGTGTGGTTCTGCTTAAGTGAGCCTGAAGAATCCCTATGGATCTCTCACTGGGAGAATGAGCTCCTTTCATCACTTGTTTGCCATTTCTCTCTTACACAGGAAGCTTTAAAAAAGATTGGATGCAGGCTTACTGTCTCTTCTCTCTCCCCCACACACCTCTCCTTTCTGTACAATAAAGGTATACAGGCACACACACACACACACACAGTCAAAGAACAACCCATGTAACATGACATTAAGTTCTTTATTTTAATTATTTTAGAATTTTTTAATTTACATTTAAAATTTGTTGGTAAATTTTTGCATATCTATTATCTATCTATCTATCTATCTATCTATCTATCTATCTATCTATATATACTTCTATCTATTATATCATCTATCTATCTATCTATCTAATTTGATTAAAGAAAGAAATAAAGAAAGAAGGTTTGTTTATGACAGAGAGAATAATGCCTATTTAACCTCAACATCTAAACCTTTCACCCGCTCAGACATGATCTGGGAGAGGCAAAAATTAGAAAAGGCTCTGCATCAGGTACTAATGGAGCTTGACGAGCAGAAGAAATCCCTGTGGTGTAGAGCATCATGCTTCCCCCAGCCACTTTTCTGAAAAACTATTTTATCTGTCATCTACCCATCCCATTGCTTCCTTCAGCTGTACACGTATAGAGTGACGACAGGCAAGGACACGTAGCACCGTTAGAGTCAGGGCTGTCAGAGGGGACCTCCTGCATAGCCCTCTTTTTCCTGAGGGATTACTGAGGGTGTGGGCCAGGGTCTGGAGGGGTTGTTGGTGGAGGTCCCAGGGTGGAGAGTGAGTGGCGTGGAAAGTAGAGCTGGCGTGAGGTGCCAGGAGGGTTCTACCACATACTGCATGCTCCCCGTGCTGCCCCTTCACAGTCACATTGGTTTCGTGCCGTGCAGCTGCCAACCCATCTTTTCGGGCCGGCCGCCTGGGCTGTCTCTCTGTGGTGGGTGCTCTTTCACATTCAAAGCAGTCTCACTGAGTAACCACACATTCCCATACAAAAACTCAAAGAGAACCCCATGCACCCCCTCCTGCCCCACGCCAAGCTAAGCATAGCTTTCCCACCAGCAGCAGACAAGTGTGTTTACCCCATACCATAATGCGACAGAGATGGGCGAATTCCTTCCACGTACTCTCCTTCGGCGAGGGCACATTCCAAGCTTTGTGTTCCAAACCATAAGAACTGCCCTCATATTTTTAAACACTAGGCACGAAAGTGACAAGTGGTCTGATAACTGCTTTGACAGGATTTCAACACATCTTTGAAACAAAATAATTATACTGTGTATAAATGTAAATATTATTAAATAAAAAAATATTGAACTTTATATTACTATAATGTAATAAATATATTTATAACATATTCATTATATATAAAACGTCTATATTACCAAAATTGGATTTCGCCCTAAGTTTTGAAGTTTGCATCATTGATCTGCTACTTTCTGTTTAACACTGTGACGCTGATTGAAACAAATCTGTGCGAAAGGTATAAAGGTGACTTGGCTATAGTGTTTGGTTTCGGATAAGTTCCTTGTAATATATGCTTTTATTTTTTGCAGACCATATACATGTAATGAAAGCTGAGCAAATCAGTCATTTTGTGTTGACATTGTTCTATTTAATGTCTAAAAGATTTAATTGAACATTTTATTTATTTAATTTATTGCATTCAATTTCTATATGACATATATCAATATATGAAATATATTTCACATATATTTATTCTTACCATAAACACAGCCAGCTAGAAGAATTTGAGCACATGGTTAGCCATTCTTTAACACAAGAGCTAAAACAAATGTGGGGTTAAATGTCTTGCTCAAGTATATAAGCTAATGTCAGGGACTGATCCTACATCTCTTTTATGACACAAAAGTCTGACTCGCTTTACACAGATCTCTGACCTCAAAAACTGCTTAAAAGCATCTTCCAGATCTTTAAAACACAGCTAGCAGTGCTATAAATGACACCCTTAACAATACATATATTCTAGATTGAATGTTTGTTAGCAAGCAACTGGTTATAAAGCAACCAAAAAAGGAAACTCACTTTTTAAGCCAGACAGCTGCAAGACTCTCGATGCTCATTCATTCATCATTCCTGTGCTTGCCCCCTTGTCTCATTCTAAAATTCATAGTTTGTTTGGGTTAATTATCTTTGGTCTTGCCATTTCTGAACTGTTGAACTATGTGTGATTCATTGGGTCCGAAGTCAATGTATAATCATTCCCTCTGGACTTTGCTTTTCATTCCCACAAACTCTCTAAACTAATAATTGTTGGTTCGCTTTTGTTTCATTGCTGATTCAGCTAATTAGAGATTTACTTCAAGAGGCTTGTCCTGGGTCTTGGCAGTGCCACCTTTTGATGGAGCAGTTTTCCATGTGCTTTGTGAACAGCCCTTTCAAACAGATCTCCATCCATTTCCCTCTGCCTTTTCAAGGTGGCAGATTTGCAGACCTCGGCATCCCTGGACTGTGATTGAAAATCACATTTGAAAAGAAGAGCACATCTGAACACCCCCATTTTCTTAGGATCTAGCTAAATGTGTGAGGTGGGGCTGTTCTTAGGTTTTTTTGTGGTTGCCTTTTTTTGGGGACTCGCCTTATGACAGGTTGGCGATAATTCAGGCTTTAGATCCAGTGTGTGCTAGTCCACTACTGAACAGCAGGTCGGCTCGCAGCCGCTCTGACATTCTAATCATAACCCTGATTGCATGCCTGCTCAGAGAACTCCATGAGCTCCTGCTATCCCAGCTCTCTTTGTGTGACTGGAGAGAGATGAAAATGGGATTAAAATGGTGGATAATGGAGGGAGAAAAATCTATTTCACTCTGAAAACCACTGAGAGCTAAGGCTGCACTGGCGTGTCACAGAGAAAGTGGTGTGAGGGTATGAGAGGAAAAAAACAACAAACAAAACAATTGTGCATGTGAACATTTTTTCTATTTGTATCTGCAACAGTTAGTGTGGTGTAGTGGAAACCCCTAGGCATATGGATTGGACAATAAATGGTTTAAGTTAATTACAAACCTATGAAAAAATTTATTAAATAAAATGACATTTAAAATATTAAAATATATTAAATATTATATATACATGTTAACTATTAAGTTTTTAAAAAATAAATTGATACTTTTCAGAAAGGATGCAGTCAATTGAGGAAAAGTGACAGTAAAAATGTATTGTTAAAAAAGATTTCTATGTAGGTCTCGTTAGTCTTCCATTCATTCAAATAATCTTGAATATGATGATATATATATAAGGATCATGTCACACTAAACTGAGGTAATGGCTTCTGAAAATTCAACTTTGCCATCAAAGCAATAAATATGACAACTTAAAAATATATTAACATTTAACGAGTTCATTTAAATGGGCAAAAGTATTTCATAATATTAATGTTTTTACTACATTTTTTATCAAATATATCCGGCCTTGGTGAGGATAAAAAAAATAAAAATAAAGTTGAGTATGATAAAGATTTATGCTGATATTGCAGAACCTTACAATTCTATAGCCAGGAAGGAGAACTGAAACATGCGAGCATTCCCATGAAAAGAGTGCAGTGGAATTCCAGACCACTTGACAGCTCTCACCCTTTTGATTTTTTGCTCCGGCCGTGGTAATCTAATAAATGTTTAAGACTAAAATCAATTTGCAATGCTTGATGGGCATCTCTGTGATTCAACTTGTTAAAAGAGAGAGAGAGAGAGAGGAGAGGTACAGGGGGGCAATGGTGAGGATCTGAGAGAGTAGAGAGTCGAGGTTGAGGAGAGAGAGCATGGACGAGAGAGAGAGGGAGAGGAGAGAACAAAGGGAATACGCTTACAAAAAAGAGTGTGAGCCCAACGAAAAATAGTCTGGCGAATAAGACTCTGGAGTGTATAAATCTTATCATGGCCACACAAATGGTGCCATTGGGCGAATAGAGACGAGAAGCCGTCGTGATCTCAGTATATGCTTGGCTTTCTCTGAAGAGTTCTGGATGGCTCCTTATGTGAAACAGCAAGGTAGCAGAAGGTGTCAGGTCAAATTGAGGGCCCCGCTTGCCACCTCTCTTCATGCACTCATTCTAAGAGAAACCGACCTGCACTCCACTGTTGTAAGAGAGCAAAACAGTGAGAGGTCATTCAGAACTGAGCATTTTGTTTATTTGGACTACCTGTCAGTATAAATACTACGTTTATGTTTAAATTTTAAATTTTTGCACTTAAGTTCAATAATTCTAATGAATTCTTATTGATTATATGTTTATTTGTGCACTTTTGCTTCCGAGTTAAAATAGTAAAATCTGTGGTGCAGTATTGAGGGTCTAGTCCTGAAATCTCAAATGGCAGGCTTGATCTTAGCTGAATGTTACTGTATTGCCGTCATTGATAAAAGCTAGACCATAGCTGTCTTCGGTGGCAAGAACCCACTCATTACAGAATCACAGACAGCTTTATTCAGATTATAGTTGCACACTCCCTTTGATTTGCCTTGTCTCTGCTTTTGCCCCTTCATAGTTGAGAAGAGCGTCAGCCCTGTGGGAGGCTAGCTGCTCTCTCAGAATGTAGAATGGAGCTCCCCACTTAAAGCTGCAGCTAATCGAATAACAGCCCCAGCATGGTGCCCAGCGTGAGTGCTCTCCCAGCGGGATGGTGAGGGCAGCTCACTGGGGTCTGCAGGTACTTTTCATCCTGCCTGGCAGGCGAGCTCTAGCATCCTGCTGCTGGAAATTAGTCGTCGACTGGCCTCTCTTTTTGCTGGTGTCAGGCGTGGGCTCCTGATGAGAGATTTGTTGATATGATAACTCGATTAAGCCTCAGGCTTGAGGTGGCAGAGAGCCAGTACGAGGAGACTTCTACTTGTCTGGAGACTAGCGTCTCCAGTTAGCAATAGCTGTAACCTCAGAACTAGTGCCGTCTGGATGACAGCGTCGGTCTCAGGCAGGTAATCCTTGGATAAGGAGGATAACGGAGGTAACAGAGGGTCATCTTATATTAGCAAAGCTAAAATGAAACATTATAGGAAGATTTTGAGTTCAATGATGCTTCCAAGTTAACTTTAAGCATTTGTGGCATTATACTGAAAATAAAATAAAATATGAAATTAAATAAAAGTGTCAAAATATTCACTGTTTCAATAATATTTTTCACTTCTATTGTAAGTGCCTCAAAGTAATCTAGAAACAAAATGAGTCAATATTATTATACGCAATTCTACAAATGGGTGTCAAATGAGTTAAACTTGTATTGGACATAGAACATTCCTTTAAATTTAATTATTTTGCCTTTATCCAATAAAGTTCTTTTGGCATGCAAAGAGAGTCAATATTGCCCTTTTTCTTAGCCACTGTGGTATTATTTCCCCCTGAACTGTTCTTACTCAACACTCTCAACAGCCATTAATGTTTCTTGACCCTTAGGGAGTCCAGTCAGAATTTCTCCCATGTGAGAGAAGTGGGAACTTATTGGCACACAATACGTATTTTCTGCCCTCTCGAATTATTTGTGGCATGGTGTTTAGGGGCCATTCAGTCAATTAACTTCACATCTCTGATTTACCAAACAACAGTGTCCAGCAATATGGGCAGGCTAAAGACCAAACAGAAGCCTCCCCTTCCCAGTTCAGCTATTGAAGACCTTCAGAAAAGACACCAAACAAAGGCCAGCCCCTCTCTGTCTCGATGGCTCCTCTCTTTGTTGCTTCTTCGGCCTTCATAAAGGAAGAGGGACACTCTTGTTTGCCCAGGAGGTGGTTTAATGGCCTTGGGTGTAACAATGGGGCCACATTCAAGCTTGCTAGAGAGACTCATTGTATGGGGCTGCTACCAAAGAACCAGGTCCAGGGACATTCCCACTGGGCCTAGTGAATGGCAGGGAGGAATAGGGGGTAGGCTCAGGGGTAGAAAGGCGCCATTGAGGTGATAGGCAGGTTCCATCTGCCCCCAGTGCCTCCTTACCTAGACTTTCGAGAGGCAGGGGCCTCTCCCGCCACAATGGGCAAATTTAGTGTGTCGGGGTGGCTTAAAATGCTCACTTTAGAAGGAGCCATTGGGGGAAATATCAACACTGTGGATGGGGGTATTGATTTATTCATCCATTCCAGCCCCTTTCCATTGACTGAGTTCCTTTTCCTTTCAGCTCCTTTCTCCTTTTCCCCATTCAGACAGCTTCTCTCATCTCAAAAACTTCAGACCACACTATTTTTCCCATACCTTGCAAAGGGGCGGATGACAAGAATTAATTTAGTTCTGCCACAGCCCATCGTTTTTGTGCCTTATTGGTTGTTGCAGGTATCAGAGACAGTAATGAAATGGACCATTAATCAAAACAAAAATGAAAAGGGAACATAAAGTATGGAGTATAGGGTGAAATATGGATTTTTTTGTCCTTGTCTGAGCACACTGAGTCTTATGCTTTTACTATGGTTGTACTACATGACACACACATTCAAATATTAACCGCCCAAATAGAAGAAACACATTTAGTGTCAGCATTTATTCATCCTTGTGTCATTCTAAACCTGTCCAGTGGGGTCCTATGTTGTTTGCACCCCCACTGACTTTCACTGCATGTACAAAAAACAGCTGAAACATTCAATCTTTTTTTGTGTTCCACAGAAGAGTCAAACAGGTTAGGAAATGATGGCAGAATTTTCATTTTCAGTCTCTTTAAGCAGGTAAGAGGATAATAATGTAGCCATAGCCATACCAATGGATATTAAAGAGTCCTGGACAATACTTTTAAACCCTCTTCTATGAAAACAGCATTTATGCACTGGTTTGGATTCAGCTTTTGCAAAGATTTCAGACAATGCCAAAACTTGCTAAGACTCCAGATGATGCCAACCTTGGATTGACATACAAAACTCTCAAATATTACCCCTATATTGTAATCATTATGAGACATTACTGATTTAATGTGTCTGCTTAACTCAGTACATGACGTTAACTAGCCACATAACATGTATTATCTTATATGTATATTACTGCCATATGGACATTACTTTGACAGAATCATTTCTGGCTGATAACAGAATACTTCCTAATTGTAACACTAAAACAAGCATTTTCTGTAAAGCTGCTTTAAAACAACACGTATTGTCAGAAATGCTATACAAATAAACTTGAATTAAATTGAATTTATGGATCTTAGGGCTAAGGAAATTACAGTAATGGACATCTCTGTTCATTCTATGCCTAACAGAGAGTAACCATCAGTATGAACTTATGGTTATTGTGTCTACAAACTCAATCTACTGAAGTTCTCTCAACCCAGAATTTTGGAGATGGGCATCCAGCTTAGCATCAGTGTCACCCGTGTGAAATGTCAGCTCCAGGACCAGACCAGGGGGTAAAGAGACCCCCAGCAGATGGTCAGCTCTCAGAACCCTTAGTGGGGTGCCTTTAAGTCCCTGCTGTGCAGAAACTAAGTAATCAAGTTATCTGTAGAAAAAATAACTATAGATGAGAACATTTATCATGGATGAGATAATGCGACACTATGAATACCGACACTTAGTTTTACACTCTTCTGTTCATGAAAAGAGATTGCTTCATTGTATTCTACAACAATCCATTCCCACTCTGGGACTATTAACGATTCAGGTGACAATCAACTAAATAGGATTAGACAAAATTAGCTGGAAGAATCAAGCTTCAAAAACGCTACCCTATTTCAGCTTTAATACATAAGCACTTTTTTTTTTCTTTATAACAAATGTAAATATTTTAAAGTGCAGAGTAATTAATAAATTCATACACACACAAAAAAAGAACAGATGCTTGGAAATAGAGCAATATGGGAAAATATGCCACATGTTGCAGGTTATGTAAAAAATATCTGTTTTAATTTTTACTGTTTTAAAAAGGTGATATTAATGAAATATTCCAGTATAAATATAACTATACATAATCAAATATTCTATGTATGCATTTTGACAGTTTAGTCAGACAAACAAAATAACAGGCTCCCAGTCAAAAATATGCAAATGAAGTACACTGCACTCTATAAATCTTAATTCTATATTTAATTGACTTTTCATTTTAATGATTTACTACACACACACACACACACACACACACACCACAAACACACACACACACACACACACACCATAATATTCTATCTATATACATGTAGATATATATATAGTATATCTCACATACATACGTTAAACAATATCTGTTGCTGTGTCAATGTAAACAACTGTCAACAAAACACAATATCTAAACTGTGATATCTTAACTTTTTTAATATCTCACAAAACATCATAGATCCCTATTAACAGATTTTAATATAATAAAACATATTCAAATTCCTTGTTATAAAAATTTGAGCTATTTAACCTCAAAACTGTTTAGATCAGGGCTGTCCAAATTCCATCCTGGAGGGCCGGTGTCCTGCAGAGTTTAGCTCCAACATGCCTCAACACACCTGACTGGAAGTTCCTATGCCTTGTCCAAATACAACACTTGCGGTCTTTCACTTGGACCACTGACTACTTATATGACGTATTCCTGTATTTGGCCCCCAAGTGTTCAATGGTGGAAGATGAAGACCACAAGTGTGTGTCGAACTTTTCATTGCCTGATGGGACACACTTATAGTATTTTAAAAATGCAAGTGTTTACATAGCTTTATTTAAATTTTAATTTGAAATACTTTGCATTTTAAAATCAACTTCAAAATGTATGTTCAGTAGTCCCTATAACATGACAATTTTAATTTGTGGTGCTTGTAATTAAGTGATAAAAAGCAGTTGCAAATGTTGTACAAAATAAATATCACCACTACTCATCTTTGCACCAATAAAACGTAAAAACAGTGTTTTTCTACCAAATTATATGTAATAGCTAATTATTATATTAATATACAACTTGCATTGGAAAGGTTTCCGTGACCACTCACAAGATCTCGGCAAAAAGTCTCACGATTTATTTCCAGAACATGATGCATGATGGGATACACTAAGCCTGGAATACTGCTCCGGAGCAGTATTCGAGATAGTGTGGATTTAGTGTGCGTTAAGGGCACTGCGCTTTGCCGTTTTTAAGACCTGGGACAGTCTTGCGCACTTTCTTCCTGTCGCGCGCACGCGCTCTCAAGTGACAAGAACGCAAGGTGAGGTATTTGGGACATAGCTATGCCTAGTAAGAGCTTGATTAGCTGGTTCAGGTGTGTTTAATTAGGGTTGGAGCTAAACTCTCCAGGACACCGGCCCAACAGGACCGCTTTTGGACAGCCCTGGTTTAGATGGAAGTCTCACATTTGCTGACAATTAAATGAAAAGTCAACAACAAAATGAGTATAACTATTCAACAAATGTGTGGAGACAAAATTTAGTGGTCAATGGCATCTTACCCTAGTGACCCTATAAAATATAACAACTAGGGTGACCATACGTGCCATTTTCCTAGGACGCGTCCTGGCCAGGATTTCTATATTGCCTAAAATATCTAGGTACCTATAACAACGCCACTTAACCATGGCACTTCTACTTTTGTACATGCACAAAATATAATATTCAGTTTTGGGAAAAGTGCAGCAGCAATGATAGAAAGCTTACACACTAAAGGTCACAATAATGACCTCCTTTAAACTTTACGGAGATCACTAGAGATTATATAATCACAAATATTATTTTTAAGCTCCAAAACTGCAGCATGAGTGAAAGACCAGCAACACCAATAAAACAACTTAAAACCTGGACATGGACTGCTCTAGAGTTTTTTTTCTGCCTTCAGTAAAGTAAAAAGAAGCAGTGTTTCAACTGCTTGTAGCCAGAAGGTATGTAACAAGTGACAGACTTCTAAATCATGAAAGCTCTTGGCACTGGGGAGGCATAAGCTGAGAGCTCTGAGCAAAAAAGCTGCCCACTTTTTTTTTTCCACAGGCACTTTCTCAGAGCGGGGTGAGTTTAGGGGTGCAGCACCTCGTAGCGGTGGTTCCCGGTGGGCCTGTGGAGGAAATCTGCATCAGGATGAGTTTGGTTTTGATGTGCCTGAGCTGGAGCAGCTTATATGTGATCTGAAGTAAGACTGAGGTTCCACTGGGTTCTGCCGTAACCTCGACGCGGTGTGACCCACGCTTCAGAAAGGGCCACGCGGGGGAGAAAACACTCACAAGTCATTGTTTTGATCTTTTTATATCGACAACTTGCAGCTCTGTGTTATCTCAGTATCTTTTATAGGGTTTGCTTGAGTTTCATGTTCAGAGGGTCTCATGAGTAAAGAAGATATGTGTAATGGAAAAGAAGATCAGTAGATCATGTTCTTTGCAATAACCTTAATTAATTCAACGTTTTTTTTAATATACAAAACAAAATTCCTCTTTCAATTTTATCTTTATTTACATGTCATTTGTAATGATAATATCTCAAAATCCAAAAACATGAGATAAATTTATTCTGCTCAGTAAGTAAACGGATAGTTCACCCCAAAATGAAACTTCTTTCATCATTTACTCACCCTCTGTCCTGGGAAGGAGTTAAAGGGATACTAAACAAAAGTTGTTTTTTTTTATTTATTATTATTTTTCATTTACAGTATAAGGTAAATAAAGTAAATAAAAAGTAACAATAAATAAGAAAACAAATAAATAAATGAATATGTAAAAATAAATAAGTAAACAAGTTAGTAAGTACATACATACATACATACATACATACATACAATAAAGGTTTGGAACAACATGAGTGTGAGTAAACGATGACAGAATTTGTACTCTTTGCGAACTATCCCTTATATGGAAAAACCACCTGATATGGAACCAAGGAGGGGAAGAGGCAAAATAAAAAAAATGGTCAGGCTGTGCTACCTATGGTTAGAAAGAAAAAAAAAAAAAACACTGTGGAGTGCAGCCAGCTTCAAAAGTGAATGAATCTCAGATGGTGAGTGCTGGCTGAGGGCCCGGGCCGAGGCACAGGGCTCAAGGAGAGGCAGGGCTGCAGCATGTAACCTCAGTCTTGTTTATGTTCCACATTCTGACGGTGGGGAGGCCTTAAATTGGTGCCCTGCTGCAGGGGATTAGGCTTATGAACTCTGGGATGTGTGTGCAGGGAGAGGGTGACAGGGGAGGCGGGCAGACATGTGTCCATGGGGCTGGGAAAAGTATCGCCACACACAAACGGTATCTTTCCACCCTTCTCTCGTTTTCCTTCCTTCTCTCTCTCTCTCTCTGGCAGAGAGACCACAACCGTAGCCCTCCATGTGTGGTGGATGTTTTCCATGAGCAAGGCGGCCAGCTTGGCTGCAGCTGTCCAAACCGGAGGGCCTTGGGAAGGGGAGGAGAGGAGCTGAGTTTGGAGGGGGCGGGGGACGGTGCACTTGGCAAAGGTCAGACACCCCAAGACAGCTTTGAGTGTGGGAACTGTCCGAGAAGGCATGTGCAAAATGCTCTGCACTGTGGTATCGTTTTTCTCCAAGGCTGCCTGAAGGGAGAAGCTCGGTAATATATGTACGTCTGCTTGTTTTGTATGTGTGAGAATGCAGATAGAGGGCTGCTGTTGAGACGCAGTACATTAGTGAGAGTAGAAGGAGCAACAGTGTACATGTTTAAACTTAAACACATCTGCACATTGACTTATAAGACTGTTGCACATTGACTCGTCTGCAAAAAACATACATGTTATTGGGGAGTACATGTTGTTAACCAGTCTGAAATTAGCAGCACTACTTATTTAACTGCACTTTTCAGTAGCGAGGCAGTATTTAAGTTGTTCTCATAATAGCTTTTCCATTAACAAACAACTAATTAAAGCAGTGATGCAAAAATAAATAAATAAAACAATTGCATTATTATTATTATTATTAGGAATGTGTTGTTTCGTGAAATCATTTATTGGGCGACTCGTACAATTAATGGTTTTAAAACACCACCGATTCACAGCATTTGGTCTCGGGATCGTCTCGATGTCAATATTTAGTTTGCTAAAATCTAAAGGATATGTAAAGGTACGGGGACAAGGTACAATAATGGGTACAGGAATATCATGCACTAATAACGTGAATTAATTCTTACTTCAACAGAACTCATGATTACGTGAAGACATGAGAATCAGGAGCTATCTTTAACTTGACTGAAGTCATAAGGATTCATGATGAATGAAACGCTCAACTACGTTAACACATTTTGATAGTTAATGCATTAATAACATTAGGGGTAAACAAATTAAACGGTTCTATAAGATGGAGTTGGACGATGGTCAAAGGGCAAAGTGTGAAGAGGGTGGCCAGTAGTCACCCCCCCCCCCCAATGCTGTATGATTATTATCTATTATTTATTTTTATAATTAAAAATTAATACACAGTATATTACTTGGAAGGGCAGAGCCATTGGAGTGTGTTCTTTGAAGGGTGTAGGGCACTACTGTCTGGTATAAGTGTTTGGAACTCCCTTGATGAAGGAAATGACTGACCAAATGTTTCCTTGACAATTTTTTTTTTGGGGGCTGGGCGTGTAGTGCAGCATTCAGAACTCAATCATCTGTTCCAAATAAATATTTCATATTATTATTGCATATTGTCTAATTGTGTCTTTTTACTATTAAACTTTTTCAAACTAAACTTGCCTAACTTACTTAAACTATCGTCTTTAATCATATTTCTATCACTGACGAAAAATATTTAGTCTTACATTAAAATAAACAAACTTAGCCTATTCTACTTACGTTTGTATGTGAAGTCGAAATCGACCCCAACTTTGCTTTAAAATGGATCACAAGATCTCCTAACCGAAGATCACATGATCACAAATGGAAATCACTTCCGTAAAGTGACCATCGCATGTTCCCTTCGTTAACAGACTTTTGGAAGGGCCCTTCGTGAAGGGATTCAGTTGTTCACTTTCATTTGGAACGTACCTACAAATGGTGTACCCTTCCCGTAGTGCCCTTCAAGGGTACAAAAAAGCTGTTTGGAATTTGCTCAGTGTAGTCCTGGGAAGAAAAATAACTATGACTAAAAATAGATTAAATGAACAATACAACTCAGAAAATTTACAAATTTCTATCAATAATAGTTGTATCTAGTTTTATAAAACCCTGCTCCGAATTATAAAAGAACAATTCTCACCTAATGATCGAAACCCTTACAGGAATGGCTTAAGACTTAAGCAGATGAATCTGACAACAAAGAACTGCCTGAAAATGCATTTAGCACTTAAATACACATGCAAATAATAGATGAGTAACAGGTGTGTGCGTATCTGTACTACCAATGTTAGGGCACTTCTCTCTCACCCACCTTTGTGCGAGTTCTGCGCCCTACCATTCATTCAGCTGAACCTTTGAAGGCAGATAATCCCACTTATTTGCTTTCCCATGCCTCAAGTCAAGTCCTCCTCTGAACCAGCTCTCGAGAATATAGTATACATCCACACTTCCCACCACACAGACTCCCTTTATTTACCCAAATAGGATGTGGCTCAACAGGCTTTAAAATGTTAGTGAATGGTTTGTAAATATGATCTTACCGCAACTCTTTTATCATCAAGGCTACAGTCTTAGTGTTGCTTTGAGAGGCCTTTATGTCTCCTGACATGTATTCAGTGGAGAGCACTGAAAGACCTCAATGAGCGGTCCCCACAGGACCCTATGCTCATAATAGGGGCCAATTCATTACAGTAAATAACAGTTGCTGTCATTATATTATTTTCCATGAAGCGGCTTACTTGGAGCTCATAAACTGGTAATTGTTTTAAGACCAGTGGTGGCTCTTTTGCTCCCATTCAGGGGCAGGAAACCAAACACGGGCAGTGGGAATTTGGGAACACACCCCAGGGAGGGTCCGACTGGCGAGACAGGAGATCCAGTCCTGCTAGCAGCTGTGAGGGGTATTAAGGTCTAATGAGTTCAAGAGTAACATGGATAAGCAGAGTTATGGGGAAAGCCCCTGTACGAACCTTTGATTTACTGTCTTGACATCTGTATTAATATGTTTATATTAATCACACCAGTTGGACGGATGTCCGAACTACTGAAATAACTGGCATAACTGCAAAAATATACTAGCGAGTAACACACATCCTCTCAGTTTAGACTTTTGCTCTGACAGCTGTTAAGCCCATCTTCAACCTTGTGTCACACAGTGAACATGAGAAGCTGAGGTAATGCTCTGTAATATCCGGACTGTAGTCGTCCAGGGTTTATCTTTTCCCACAGTCACTTAACACAAGGCCCTTTACTTAGTCCTCCCTCTCTAGGCCGGTGATTATATCCTGAATAGACTTAGACTTTTTCAGACAAATCATAGTGCATATTTTAAATCTCATTAGCCTTTGAAGGCCTTCTAGAAGACCACAGCCGTATAAAAAGTCCAACAAATACTACGCTATCAGGACAGACTTCCATTAATGTCTATTGTTTTTACACTAAACTAATGATATTTTCTAGTGTCTAACTTTATCCCTAAACCTAATCTACATATAAACATTTTATATTTTCAAATCTTATTACGGTTTTTGTTTTTATATATTAATTAAGCCATTTGCAATGGATGACTGGTTCTACCTCGGAGCAAACACAATAAAAAGGTAACTGTGACTTGATCTCACAATTATGACTATTTTTTTTTTTTTATAATTGCAAATTTATCTCACAGTATGACTTATTTAAACTTTATTTAAATCACACAGTTCACTGTTTTTTTTATTTTTTTTTATTTTTTACTCTGAGAAGGAAACAGGCTCCCTTAGTTTTCCCAAATTATTTAGTCATATAATGTAGTTTTATTGCCCTGAACCCCACAAACACTGCTTTTGCAAGTTTATATGCATATTCACTCACTCACAGGAATCTTTTGCTGCATTGTTCGTTTAGTAATGACTTTTCAAAATTTCAGCACAATTTTGCCAACTGACTGTCAAGAGGGGCAATATTTAAAAGCGACTTGGTAAGTCAAATGGAAATGAGAAATTGCTTTTCGAGTCCTGTTAACTTACGTTTCAGCATTATCAGTAAACCACCCTGGTATGTGAAACCAGAGGAGATTCATATAACTGTTGCTTAGTCTAAGTGTAGATTCTATTCAGATCAGGGTTTATAGAAACAAATTTCAAAGGCTTGAAAACTTTTTTAAGAGCAGTGATGGCCCATTGAGGGGCAGAAGACTGCATTAAAAAGCTGTATGATACTGCAGGAAAAATAAAAAAAAATATTTTGCGATGTTGGACAAAAAGCTTGATTATGAGTTTTCAAATCCTCTACTATAACCTCAAAATGCTTTCCTCAGCCCAATGGTCCTTTACTAAGATGGGCTACAGATTAACAGGGTGCATTCCTGTGCAGGAAAATCTCTTTAGATTCACGTCCAGATCAGAGCAGCCATCTGCACACGCTGCATGCCCTAGAGCTGTAGTCAAGTCCAGCTTTGTCGAGTCCAAGACCAGGACTAGTCGAGACCGAGTCCAAAGAGGTTCGAGTCCAAGTCAAGTCCAAGTCCAAAAGTTTCGAGTCCAAGTCAAGACCGAGACCAAATGAGAGGAAAAAAAAGGATCCTCTTCAAGACCACATACTTAACTATTGATAATGTATGTGATGCGAGAGACAGCATATCTCCTATTCTAAGAAAATCATTTTACATTATTATTTGTAATGATCAAAAAGCATGTGCAAAGTAACAACTCTGTAGGACTGGGGTCTCCTAACTAGATCCTGGAGGGCCAATGCCCTGCAGAGTTTAGCTCCAACTGGCCTTAACACACCTATCCTATTATAGCAGACATATCCACTGATTTGCATTGATTTTGCCTTTCTAATCCTTTCCGAGACCGGACTCGAGTACTACAGCCCTAGCCCTAACCAGGGCCTCTGCCCTCTCAGGAATTTGGAGCTTTTTCCCATCAATTTACCCAATTATAGAGCAGGTCCCTGTGTTTATTTTTACAGTTTTTCTCGATTGCTTAAACACATTTCTTGAAACTATGCCTCATATTCTCAAAACAGTAAACACAAATCCATAACGTCTCACCCCAATTTCCCCAAACTCCTATTTTCAGTTCAAATGAAGCTCTCACTCAAACCAGTCACTCTTGCTGAAAACCAAACTTTCCCTCAGCCATCACACACAAGCCCTCAAAAACACACACACACTACAACATAGTCTTACACACTGGTGAGATAAATTCAAAACAATACTACAAAAACCAAAAACCAAAACCAGTAATTTTTTTTTGGTTGCATGCCTGATCCACCCCTGGCATCAGCTGAAATGTCTGGTCAGGCTTCTTCCATTCCATTCTTCCATTCCATCATCTCTGTGTCCTACAAAAATAGATGTACTAATTACTGTAACTGTAACATCCTTTTTACAAAATGGAAGCAGACAGAAACTCTATCTGTATGTAAGGCAATTTGATGCATGTGTTGTAACAGTGTACAGCACTCAAAAGTTACAGTAGAGTACACTGAGGTACACCTACCTGTTTTCCTCCCTGGAGGTTCTTATGATCGAGGCGACGGTGAAGCAACTTAAGTTTGGCTGAACTCATTGACCAGCCTCCCTCATAGTCATACCATGGACAAGGACATGGTCAACTAGTGGCACGAATTTCATCTGAGACTCCTTGTCTCCTTGCCCCTCATCCTCCTCCTCTTCCTCTTCCTTCACCTCTTCCTCCACTCCTTACTGCTCTTGCTCTTGCTCATCCTCTTCCTGCTCCTCCTCCTCTCTGGTGTCCTCAACCTTTTCAATCACATCTCTCTGGATCCATTGTTCCAAAACTGAATGAACTGACTTGGGCTCTTTTATCTATCTATCTATTGAAGGTTCTGATTGGTGTGTGATACATTTTGACTCTTAGTGCTTCCACGTGGGTAACTGTGTGCTAATTGAGCTCAAGCTATGCTGACTTGAGTGAACAGTATTGAATGCTAGTGCTTTCTAAATGACCACATGGTGTAAGCACTGAGAAATGTAGGGATTTGTGTGTAGAGTTTTGCAGTAACAGTTCACCAAATCTGACTCATGTGTTAAAGCAGGGGAATAATGTTTATAGTTCAGCAAAATGGGTGTGCTTTTTGAAAAATGGCGTTATGGTTTTGAAATTTTAGTTCAAAAGCCTGGTTATAGTATTTTAGCAATCGAGAAAAATTGTAATCACCATCACTTTTTTTGTGAAAAAAGCCTAAATAAAATAAAATATAAAATTAAATAAAAATATTAGATTAAAAACAAACAAACAAGTTCATTCATTGAATCAGTTATTCTGTTTTGTTTCTTGTTACTTATATTGTTTACATGAAATAACCTTATTATTTTTTTATAAATGTTGCCAAACTTGCATTACAGGAAGGGAAGTGTAATCACTACCTTGAGAATGTGACTAACCTTTATATCACCGTTACCACCACAGGCAAGCATGACGTAAATGTTAAACCAGTGCCTCGTGCTCTGCTGACTACCGGCACCTATAATAATCTTCAAAGACACGAGGTGGCATGTCTTGCTGTCAGCCCACACACACGTATCAATGAACGTACGCACACACTCTTAGCTATCTTCTTGCATGAACATGGAACTAGCCTTCAGGCTGGTTCGAGTTTCTGCATATACAGCAGTAAAGATACTGTTTCACTGCAGGTGTCCCATCAAAGGCTGCAGCACGCACTGGCCAGCAAAACTGATAAATTAGCAGGACTACAGGTTCATTTACCGGGTGCACCATTTTGCCTTGATGAAAAGCCCATATTTAGGCTTTCTAGTCTCAACACGGAGTGTCATCATTTTAGTTTGATTAAGACTGTGTTACATCTTCATCTGTATAACTCTGCATACCCTTTTTATCTAGTTTGCCCTATGACAGAAAATGCATTTAGTGCACAAATATCTAAAATATCAACTATATGTCCACACTATATTCTCCAGTGACACTGTGTGAAAGCATACTGTATTTGAAACTATCATTCCAAAGTTTTGGTCAGTAAAATGTTTTTTTGTTTTGTGTTTTTGAATAATTCCCTCATCTCTGCAATCTCTTTTACCTTAAATAACTAGATATATATATAATACATATTATATTAATTATAATATTAATATATATATATATATATATGGCTTTTAATGTAAATTAAAAATAATGTCATTTATTTCTGTGATGCAAAGCTGCATTTTCATCAGACATTACTCTTCAGTGCGGGGGCGTAGATTACGCGGGGGACGTGGGGGACGTGTCCCCCCCACTTTTAATATGACGTAAATGCGCCCCTCACTTTTTTTGGGCAAGTGTGTTCACATAGAGGTTTCAAGAGCCGGTGTGAATAAATATTCAAAGAGACAGGATAGTCTGTGCATGACCTGATGTTTTATTCGGACCCAGAATAAGGCGAGATGAACATTGCGGAGCGCTAAACACTCATGCAGTGTATGTTTCATTCATACTCGAAGCCGGAGGGCGCTCTCGCGCAGAAAGTCGTATGAGGAAATTCCTAATATGGACAAAAGCGTCCAGCTATTCCTGTATGAAAAACAGAAACATTTTTTCAGAAAAACAGAAACATGAAGACATTAAACATACAATTGCGACAATATGGTTTATTTGTGTTTGTCAAGTCATCTCCAGGTAATAGATAAAGTATATGAACAATGTAGTGCTAATTGACATAGCATTTATTAGAGTATTGAAACTATTCTGCCTTATTATGTGATAAAAAAGTGTTTGTAGTATATAAACAAATCATTATTATTGGTTATTGTCCAGCAGTTATCTGATTTCTAAGCCAATTAAAAGCTAGAAATAAGAGAAAAATTAAAGTTGCCTATACACTACCAGTCAAAAGTTTTTGAACAGTAAGATTTTTTATGTTTTTTTTTAAAAAGTCTCTTCTGTTCACCAAGCCTGCATTTATTTGATCCAAAGTAAAGCAAAACAGTAACATTTTGAAATAGTTTTACCATTTAAAATAACTGCTTTCCATTTGAATATATTTAAAAATGTAATTTATAGTGATTTCAAAGCTAAATTTTTTTTTGCATCATTACTTCAGTCACACTATCCTTCAGAAATCATTCTGATATTCTGATTTGCTGCTCAAAAAACATTAATAATAATAATAATTAAAAAAGGTTTCTTGAGCAGCAAATCAGTATATTAGAATGGTTTCTGAATGATTATGTGACACTGAAGACTGAAGTGATGATGCTTAAAATTCAGCTTTGATCACAGCAATCATTTTAAAATATATTCAAATAGAAAGGAAACATTTCACAACATTATTGCTTTTGCTGTACTTTGAATCAAATAAATTCAGTCTTGGTGAGCATAACTTTTTCAAAAACATTCAAAATTTTTTTCTTACTGTTCAAAAACTGTTGCTGGTACTTATATAGATGGACAGAAATGTTATATTGTAGGTTTATATATATATATAATTATATTTATTTTTTTTATATATAACATTTCGTCCCCTCCCTTCTGAATGATGGCTACTCCCCTCTTCAGTGTCATATGATCCTTCATAAATCATTCTAATAGGCTGATTTGGTGCTCAAGAAACATTTTTTTTCTTATTATTATCAATGCTGAAAAGTTGTGCTGCTTCATTTTTATTTCTTTCTGGAAATCATGATTTTCTTTTCAGAATTCTTTATAAAATGAATGTTTTTCATTCATATGGTTCTTCACAAACTCTGGTCTCCAAGGTAGATAGAATTCTCTTTATCTTTTAGATGTCTAAATAGAGGCCTGGGGGTCTTCTGCTTTCAATTAAAATCTCAAACATATTTTCCCCTCTCTGCAGACCCTTGAAAATATGCTCGTAAATTGACATTATTTTTTACGGGCTTCCCCTTTTCAGTTGCACATCAGAGATGTCTGGCACAAGCAGTAGCTCACTGGATTGGCTTATCTCAGGATCTGCCGTCTCCCTCTGAGCCCCGGGATAAATGACATGACTTACAGTGTATGGCTGCTCCCCATCACATACTGTATGTGCATCCTAAGTGCACTGCTATGGTCCAAAAAATGGGAAACAGGCTACTACCAAAATGTAGAACTGAAGAACTGGCTCATATTTAATTGGCTCACTTTTAATTCACTGGAGTTGGAATTTGAGTTGGCCAGACCCATAGGAAGTTGAATTGGACTGACAGGAAGCAGAATTTACTGCAATGGACCTTTGTCACATTTTTGGGGTTCTCAGAAGTGGAAGTCATCACAGTTGCATAAAATTCTATGGTTCTGCTGAACAGAAACTACAAGAAATATATTTATTTACAGATTTTATTAGCTTTGGTCACCAGGGAAATGTCAATTTGCTGTTATTCCTCCTCAGTTTTTGTATTAAACATACTCATGGCAAGTGTTCACTTGTAAGGGTAAATTAATGCAAGGTAAGAACACAAAGATAACACCTATCTATCTATCTATCTATCAATATATCTATCATCTGACTATTTCTATCTATCCATCTAGCTATCTATCTATCTATCATCTATAGGTCTGTCTGTCTGTCTATATATCATCTATCTATCTATCTATCTATCTATCCTATCTATCTATCTATCTATCTATCTATCGATCTATCTATCTATCTATCCATTCATCAGGCCAATTAATCTTTAAACTTCAAGGCTTTTTAAAATCTTTTTTTAAAACTTTCAAACAAGAACTGGCTTCAATTTTATTTTATTTTTTTTAGTAAAAAAACATGATTTTTTTAATTTAATGTTTGTTTTAAGCAGGTTTCATTGTATTAATTATCTTTTATTTAAACTGAAATTTTGCAAACTGCTTCCTACCCCAATTTGAATGCTTTATTAATAAGTTTATTTTTAGACACAATTTGTTTTGGTCAGCCAAGTGTCTTCATTTAGTTTAAGAGGCATACAGTAACGTTAATACTGTGGTCTTTTAACAAGCTTAAGTGGAAGCCATGGCGTATCATTCCCCATTAGCAGGTCTACATCCCTCCACATCTGTGTCTGTTTATGCCCCATCTATTTCTGAACCATCACTAAAGAACCTCCAGGTTCTGCTACGAAGCAAGATAATGTGATTGTTCTTCCTGTAACAAAGAGAGAGGGAAATTGCAGGGGAAGTTTGCAAATGTTCTTCCTTTGTGGTAAGCTACAGGAGGATGGAGTGAGCATAGCTTCAGACGAGAGCCAAGGCACAGCGGCGGATTTTGACTGGAATGATTATCGCTCACATACATTGCCACACTTGGTAGAAACAAAACTATCACCAGAACACTGGAACCTTCAGCTAGAACAATTGGACAGCTAAAAATTAAAGAAGGCATGCCGGCTAACTAGAAAATCACCCTGGTGGATACTAGCTAAGAGTTTTTTCCCATTTTTAAGGGCTAGCCTGGAGCGAGCTCTATGGCAGATGCTAGCATGACAAAGGCGTTTCAGTGATAAGATAGAGAGAGCCTGGGCAGTATGAAAATGATGGCCCCTAGCGTTGTCTCGCCTGAGATTTTGTGACTCCTCTATGACGAATCCCAGTAATGGAGAATCTTGGCAGACTGATGTGGACTGCATTGCAATGGATGGGCCCTCCACTCTGGAATAAGCCCAAAAGGCCCCTATGAAAAGAGCAAGATGTAATGCCACTTTTTCATGCTCATTGCGGACCTCTGATAGCTGAAATGACATGGATTTGTGTCCCAGTTACACTGAAAGAGCTTGCGAATTGGATCGAGCTTAAAAGTGAAGCAAGAAAGCCCTGGAAAATCAGCACTCAAAGGCACATTTCAACTGGAAATCATTTCTTTAAAGCTTGTACTCCTTGGTGGTTGACAATCCTATTAAAGAATCAATGCCTTGCAATTAACTGAGCAAAGAGATATAAAAATAAATTAGAGAAGGGAAAACACACGCATTCAGTTTAGGGCCATCTGAGTGGAACTAACCATGCAATGGTCCTTTCTGATATAAAGATACCACAGGCATGAATCATCTTTTTTTGCATTGATGTTTGAGTGGCATGACCAGCATCTGCCTATTGCCTATTGTCACCACTCTTCACTTTACTGACGGCATAAAGGGTTGCGACAGAAAATGGGTTTTTGGGCATACAAAGGAAAACACTTAATGGGTTAGGCCAAATTTGAATTAATTAGTTTTACTGTCTTTAGGTGACATATAGAATAGCTTTTGCCTCCTGTTTTATCTATTAGACGGATTGTTGACACTTTAAATATTCAAATTTTATTACAAATTTTAGATTAGTTCAAAAGACTTCTTTCCTTAGACTGATGTTTTCATCACAACTAATACCTTACAAGGTAGTCGTCAGTCAACAGTCACCTACAGCAAGACACTATCATCAACAACATTCAGCCATTGCAGTATTCTAAAGTAGAGAAAGAAAAGGGCCTCCTAATGAATCAATGTTACCGAGGTGCTAATTTAGTCTTCATTTAGATGCCATAAGAACAGCCTGCGTTTCATAACATGAACATAAAGCAAATTTTCCCGTTTATTTTTCTTACCAACTCAATCAGTATTGTTTCTCCTCAGTACTTTGCAATTTCTCCAGTTAAATAAATAAATAAATAAACAAACAACTTACGTGGATCATTAATGGTTAGTGCTAGTCTTAGATTTGTATTTCAGAGAACCACATACATCAACTCTACATCTTAACCAGATGTAATGACTGTTTTGACTAATTGTGCAGACATTGCTATAATTGCTCTACTAACAACTCTAGCCGTACGATTTAACTTTGATATGTTGGTAAAAGTGTTAAAGTGTTGGTAAAAGGAGTAGTTTACCCTATTCATTCATTTCAGCCCATCAAAGTAAGAGAGAGATTAACATAATGTAAATCTATTAACCAAGCTTGTTTCTGAGAGAAAATAATTTATTTACAGCATGATCACCCTTACCAAAAAGTAGTATACTTCAAGTTTATTTTATTAAGTATACTTAAGTAAAGTTCAAGTATATTTTTAAGTATAGTTTATGTAGTAAGTATACAAATATCAGTGTACTAGTAGTATACTTGTAAGTGTACTATTTCAATACTCATTGGGACTAAATCGGCCCACTTTTTAGTATATAAAAGTATACTTTAAGTACAGTAGTAAACTGAGTACACAACTATTTTACATCAAAATGTTTAGTTTGTACTGTAACTATACTAAAAGTGAACTTATAGTTATACTGATAGTTTACTAATTAAATACTTGTAGTAGCATTTTAGTACACTTTGAAGTATAGTCTCAGTAAACTACTAGTTTAGTAGTTTTATACTGCAAGTATACTCGTGTAAGTTTTCTTTAAGTGAACTTTACATCATACTTTAAGTATACTACTATGTCCCTATTTAGGTATTAATTTGTATGTATTTTGTTATATGAATATCTGAACATACAAAACATCAAAAGAAAAAAAACAGGGTATCTGCTTGTAAGCAAAAAAAAAATATTCTAGCTTCATGCATTATTTTTTAAACACTTGAATGTGGATAAGTTTCATAAAAAAAAAAAATTAAAAACGGTTTTGAACACAAAGCTGAAAAAGACTATGAATTGGATTCAGAATGATAATCAAAACATGGATGTAGTTGATCAACACCCCAAAGCTTGACATTCATTATTACCTTTTCATTGGTCGACATTACATCAACTTTCACAGTTTTGATGCGGTTTTATGTCTGATGATCGTGTTAGATTATGTGTGGAAGCATCTGTTGTTTTGGTTTCTTCTTCACTTGTGTTTTTTTTTTATTCTGTACAGAAGATGTGTAATAGCTCCCCCTACCATATAACAATGAAAACACTGATTCTAGGAACACAAGTATAGCTCAAATATATTTTAGACTTTTTCTAAGTATAAGTCATGTATACTTAAATGTAATTTTAAGTATATTTCTGAGAAGAACATAAAGCCCATTTCTGAGAAAAAAGTAGACTAAAAGTATACTTTCCTTTTTTTTGTTTAAAAGAAGTATACCAATAGCACACTTGAATAAACTTATTTTTTGTAAGGGCAGCTATGCTCACAATTTGTTCTAAAAAGAATGTCTAAGTTCACATACGATCTACAGTAGAAGGTTTTCTGACGGAAATAGACTGTTTGTGGTCCCAGACTTAAATTTATGAGCAAGCGGGTGCAAAAATGATGGTATAGACAGGGAATTGTGAGAATGTATGTGAGTCATAAGGCAAGAGAGAATTAACAAAACCACAGCATTTGTTTGTTGGTTTGCCTCTGATAGTTTACACACTTTCTTCTCAAACCGCAGATAGTCCTTATGTTCAAAATGCTCTGAAATTTGTTTCTGCTTGCCACTACTCAGAATTCTTTGTGATCCACAATAGATTTTGGCACTACTGCATGAAAAAAATGATTAGTAATTTTTTTTAAGCCTCTGAGCAGAAATGCATTAAAAAACACAGTCATAAGTAACTCCTTGATGAATAGCTATTGAGGCTCAATGAAACATTCATTATATGTGCATTAACGGCACTTCATCAGGAGTGGCTGTGACTGAAGAGGGGGTCACTACTACAGAGAGCCTCCCCTTGTCGGAGGGGATGTGATTCTCCAGCAATAATTGTAATTCAGGAATTAGGAGCTTACAGCTCTTGTTATCCGCCTGATATAGAAGTGAACATGAAGAGCACCATGGGGAGAGCAATACAAGAGATTATCGTTCGAGAGGGTCTCCCTCACCCCCTCTCATCTAGCCTAACATTGGCTTCAGGTCAGCCATCTCTAATTGTAGTCTCGTTTTTTTGGAGTGGACAAAGGTAAGCTGGTTCACCCTTGTGGGAACAGAGTAATGAACATTATGGCCTGGTTCACTAACATGCTAAAGGACGCCACAACAGCGACCACCAAAAGGGCTTGAAGGCTCATGCTTGATTGAGCAGGATTTTACAGGCATTCCCTTTTGGAGAGGTCTACTCTTATAACAAGGAGACCATAGAGTGGCTAGAGTTTTGTATTTTTGCCCTACCATGGCATCTCTGGAAACATGTCTCAGGATGTGATCAATCAGGTGTTCATAAATACATCTCATGTAGGAAATTAACGCCTGCCGCCTGCCAAATGTGCACACTTGTTTAAGTAACACATTTCAATTAGATCTGAACAACCGACTAAAGAAAAGTTTGGAATATAGGGATATACATAAAAAAGTAAGTTTTAAAGTTTTTGAATGTATTTCAACAAATATAAAACAAAATAGTGAAACATAAGTGAAATGTTTGACATGTAAAATAACTGTCTTCAATTATTTTATATATTTTAAAATGTATTTTTCCTGTGATGGCAAAGCTGAATTTTCAGCAGCAATTATGCCAGTATTCAGTGTCACATGATCCCTCATAAATCATATGCTGATTTGGTGGTCAAGAAACATCTCTTATTATTATCAATGCTGAAAAAAGTTGTGCTGCTTAATATTTTATTTTTTGTCTGTAAACCATGATGCTATGTTGTATTCTTTGCATACAAAATTTGAAAGATCAGCATTATTGACCTCGAACAATCTTTTGTATTATAAAAGTCTTTTACTGTCACTTTTGATCAACTGAATACATCCTTGCTGAATTGTTAAAAAAATCGCCAAATATCCATCGGAAAAATCTCGTCTGTGCACACACCGGGACATCTATGGTGGCCGAGAAGTGCAAAGCAGATCACAATTCTGAAAACAAAATAGCAAATTACAAACACAAATGCAAGTCTAAAAAAAAATAAAAAATTCAGAAAACACAACAACAATTCACAAACATTATAACAAGTCAGAAAACACAATGACAAATTTGAAAACAAATTAACAAGTCAGAAAACACAATGAAAAATTCAAAAACAAAATAAGTCAGAAAACACGACAAATCAGACAAACCGGAAAAGATAGGTATAGTTTAAGACAGCGCCATTGGTTTGGGATTACTCACCGCTGACTGAACGAGACATCTGTCAATCAACGTATACATGGAAGAACCAGCCGATGAACAGCGGAGTCGTGGTAGAAAGTTCGGAGATGTATTAAAGTAGCTCAGTTTAAATGTATTGTATGAATTGCCCTTACTATGGAATAAAAAATACGGAGTGTATATTTACATTTAGTAAAAAGTGGCTGTGAAACATCAGCTCCAGTGGCACAGATGGATAAGTGTGTTTTGTTGGCTTTTTGATGCGCTCGACCCTGGTTTCGATCCCAGCCTTTTGCCGAGTTTTTTTTCCTCCCTCCTTGACATATGCTTCAAATCAAAACAAGCGCCTTTCTCTGCACATATCTGCCCACATCATTCTATATCCTGCCAGTTTCTTTCAAGCACAACAAAGCTGATATAATGATACGCACCTGGATCTCCATAGGCTCCCTGTTAGAACCAATTGATGGTAACTGATAAATTAGGGTGGGATCTAAACTGGTCATGACACTCAATGATTCCTTTCACATTGACATCAGCGACATGAAGTGACTCTTTATGTGCAGCACGTCCTGTGGCTGGAATGTACCTCAATAAAGAGGCAGAGAAGTGTCTGAGTGAAAGAGAAAGAAAGAAGCCGTGACAGCCTCCCTCCCAAACACCCCGTGAGAATTCACTCCTACATGTCTGGGCTTTGCATGTGCCCTGTTTACAATCATACAAACCATGTGGTGTTCTTCCAAGGCCACAGATGACTCGAGAGCATCTAGAGCGTCCTGAAAGACTTCATATCACCTTGCTTGATAAATGTGGGCATAAATCTCCCTCAACCAGCCTGTGAACTTTTGCCATTCTGTGTTCTACTTTAAAAGTACAATCTGTGGTGTACATCACAGTGTGGTTTAACTGCTCTTGAAAGGCCACGCTGGAAAGGCTTGTGAAACTTTTTTTCATAATGACAAAAAATACGATTAAAAAAAAATTTTCACTGAGGAAGCCACGGGAACAGCTAGGCTTCCCTCACCATATATTATATCCTTTGAGCAGAGCATAGAAGGAACCACAGATGTTGACACTGTTGTGGTAGGTTAAGATGGACTCTAAAGCCTATTGTTTCCCTGCACTTTCTTTCGTTATTGTATTTTTTTTTGTTCACAGTTTTTCCCCCTCTCCTGCTTTTTGCCTTGCCCCCTCCACTCTGGTACTTGGCCCTGGCCAGCCGGACTGTGCTGAAAGGCCTTTAGATGGTGACTAGAGCTCCAGGGGGTCTTTCTGCCAACCATGGCCTGGGGAAAAGCCTGCATTGGGGGGATCAGCAGGCAGCCCCGGCTGCCTCAGTGGCCTCCGTCCAACAAGAATAATGTGAGTGCCAGGGTTAAGGGTCACCCCACTTCTGCGTCCCCCACTGGGCTTTCACTATACCTGCCTTATCCCTGTCAGTGCATCTGGTCAAGAGGAGATGAGAACTAGAGAAACATCATCAAGAAAAGAGACTCTTTACACTAAGTGGAATTTGTCCAGAAAGGCCAATTCCATTCAGTTGTCCAATTTGGTCTTTTCAACACCTCCAAAACAGAACAGCTCTGCATAGATTCATGACTAAGTCTAAAGAACAAATGAAAACTGGATTTAATGTTGCCATAACATTTGGCAGTTTTTGCATTAGTACTGAGTAAAAAGTACACTCTGTAATTTACTGTTTGCATTTATTTAATGCTTCAGTATATTAGCATGCATTAGAACATGTAGCATTTTTGTATAGTAATTATACAAAAGCAAATTATTACAACATTAATATTAGCTGGAAAAATTCACTTTGTATTAAGCTGACAATGTTTTTTTCTGCCCACTACTAGAGTACATAAATATAATAATAATTTATAATAAGAATTATATATATATTCACCTAGGGCTGCCAATGGAATAAAATAATTATGACTAATTTAATGTTTAATGAATTCAGTGATGTTTCTCTTTAGAAGAGCAAAACGAAACACCAATATCATATTTCGTAAATGTGATTTAACAAATACAACCAATATCTTAAAATTGACAGTCCTAAAAATGGATTCCTTTGATACCCCTGGTAAGTTACAGTGTTTTCTAGCTTCTAGTTTTCTAAATTCATCACTTCACCCATATAGTTTAAAAGTGTTTAGCTAATTATTGTAGCTTGTAACTTGCAAGTTAAAAGTACCTTAGTAGTTTGCAGTGCAGCTAACTACTTCTATTATCTGCTTTACATTGTGAATAGCATATGGCTTGACAAGCTACAGTTTTCAAGTACCTTCCCCAATACCGCTGACAATGAAGAGGACAATCCACTGTGACATTACTGCAATCTTTTTGCTCCAGCAGTTTTGTATAATGTGTAAAAGGGCAGTCTGTGTGTGCACTGCACATGTAAGCCGTTTCATCACAGGACTGCTGATGCCTGAAGACAGAGTATGTCAAATATTCAGTCATGCTTTAAACCAGATCTCTCCTTCACCTTCTTATCTTGACATCGTGTTTCAGCACCGGGGAGTTCTCATGTCCACATGGCTCTTCAGCCAGCAGAACATAAACATTTCAGTGAAAGCCAGGGAATGAACCACAGTGCTTAACTTTGGCTGAATAATCAGTCACTGCGCGTCTATAAGAGAATATAAATTACCAGCGAAACTCTGCAAATTAGTAATGAAGCCACATATTTTGATAATATTTTTACATTCCCTATAAAATAAAGGGTACATGCAATTACACTGGGTTTCTGTAACTTTTATGAAGGTAAATAACTTTTTAAATAACTTTTTAAGAAGCGAAGGACATTTAAGGAATGAATTGAAGGGAATACAATACATCAATATGTTCTCCAAATGTAAATGTCTAAGGAGTGCACACACACACACACCCACACACACACACACACAACACACCAGGTTTTTTTATGTTTATGAGCCTTCTCCATAGGCGTAATGTGTTTTCTACTGTACAAACCGTTTTCTATTGCCCTACACCAACCCTACCCCTATACCTACCCCTCACAGGAAACTTTCTGTTTTTTTAGATTTTCAAAAAAACTCATTCTGGATTATTTATAAGCCTTTTGAATTACGGGGACACTGAAAATGTCCTCATAAATCACCTTCTCGTTGTAATACCCATGTTATTATACAAATTTGTGTCCTCATAAACCACATAAACATGCACACACACACACACTTACAGGAAACTTTGTGCATTTTTAGATTTTCAAAACACTTCATTCTGTGTGATTTATAATCTTGTTTCCTCATGGGGACCTCAAAATGTCCCCACAAGGTCAAAATTTACTCGTATTACTATCTTTGTGGTGACATTTGGCCGATAAATTAGGAAATCCCAGGTACACGCACACACAAAACACAACACCACACACACACAACTTTATTGTAGTAACTTTTAAATCCAGATACATTTACTGGAGATGCAAAATGAAGTCTTGTTTTCTGAGAAACTGATCTAAATGAAGTGAGTTTATGATTAAAACTAGAACAAATATCTGCCAATAAGTTCAGAATAACAGAATAACTTTTAACTGAATAACAGAATAACTTTTTCTTAACCATACATTCAGTTTTTCAAGACTTTATTTTTACATTTGCATCTCAAGCAAATGTATTTTGATTTAAAGATGTTTAGATATTTGTATTTGAAAACAAAAATACTGAGGAAGATATTCATTTTTGGCAGTGCATGCAACATTTACTGGCAAGACGTTCTGCTCCGATTTAAGAACTTTTTAGGCCTTTTTTGTGTAAGGGTGAATTAAGACTTTTTAAGACCTGACCCGCAGAAACCCTGATTACAAGCCTGCTAGTGCCATTTCCAAATGGCCACCTTCTTCGTCTTATTCTACCCCACAAAATCATTCTGACCACACATTTTATGATCTGACCTTAGAGTTACAATATAATAGACTTCAAAATGAGCCTTCTTACCCCAGATCAGAGCATTCTGCTTCAGTCATGGTTCTGAGGGGCTGTCACTGGTGATGTACTGCCGTGAAGCCTGCACCCTGACCCCACATAACAAGTACATTAACCTCTTCAGAGATGCACCACTTCAGCGCTAAAAACTCTGACCCTAAAGCCCCTCTTGTGGCCACGGGAGGTCCCTCAATTCCCCTCCACACTGCATGATCACTGCATTGTCTGCTCATGTTCTTTGTGTATGTTGCCAAATAACGTTCCTCTAGCTCTCTATGATGCTACTACCCCCTATCCAGTCAGGACACAGGAAGAGAGCACTCTGTTGTTCCCAGCGTGAGTGCTCTCTCAGCAGGATGGTGAGGGCAGCTCGACTGGGGTCTGCAGGTACTTTTCAACCTGCCTGGCAGGCGAGTCACAGCACCCTGCTGCTGGAAATTAGTTGTCGACTGGCCTCTCTTTCTGCTGGTGTCAGACATTGGCCCCTGATGAGAGATTTGTTGATATGATAACTTGATTAGTCCTCGGGCATGGTGGCGGAGAACTAGAGAGACATTGCACTCATTCTTTAACCTCTCCTCAGGAGACTGCAATTAGGCCTGGTAATTGGTTAATTGGGCAGACTGTTTCAAATACACTTCTTTTTTGGATTCCTTCTTGATTTGGTCTTGGGAAGCATATACTGTTCAAGGATATATTCGATTTATTCAACAAACTGAAATTGTGTTAACATATATAAAATATATGTATATATATTTCCTGTTGTTCATGGTTCTCTTATGCCTTCACACCAAGTCAACAATAAACTATAATCTAACTTAAGTTTTAATAATCATTCTAATTCTATACCACAGCACAACAATAAAGAGAGGAACACAGAGGAACAATATTGTTGGAATAACTTTCAGAACTATTTTTTTCCAGCTGATGAACAATAAAAACATTGACAGCCAATCACATCCATCCTACTTTAAAGAGCATTTACAGTGGCAGACAACATACTGTAACTGCAGCACATGCATATAATAAAAATGAACTTATTGTACATGGATATGCTAGTAAAATCAACACAGTTGTTGTTGTTCTTGGTGTGAACGGACAAATGATCAATGGTCATTTATTTCTTAATTTTACTAAATAAAAAAAAATGGAGAACACAAAAATCTAAACAAACAAATAAAAATGTCCTTGAAATCCTAGTTATCACAAGGTTCCTTTCTGACTGTGAGAGATTCTGAAAGGCTTCATTCCTTTCCTTTCAATCTAAACCTCTGAAATAATTAAATTAATCAATTTATGTTTTGCATTTGAAATGCGTCTTTGTCAAAGTGATTTGCATCATAAAAAAAAACTCTGATGCAGGTGAGACTTTAAATCTTTTTTTCATTTAATTTAATTTAATTTCACCGTGGCTAGATAAAATATATGCATTATATAGCCATCACCATGGCTGCAAAATACCACCATACATCACCATCGCAATTCTATATGGTCTCTTTGGAACTGGATGTCATGACTTTGGTCTGATCGGCAGATTGTTGTCCTTGTCTTGTCTATGTACGTGTTCGTTATTGTGAGCACATGGATTTTGTTTTTAACAGATTGCCACATGCTCGTTGTCTTTCTGGTTTTCCCCCTCCCTATTGTTATCCTATTAACTACTTTGGCTACCATCACACCTGTGGCTTATTAGTCCCTCATTTCTTCCTCTATTCTAGTTCCTCTTGTGCGTAGTCTTGTCTCAGACCATTGTTGTATTTACACGCTACACTTTGTTCGTGACCTATTTTCATTTTTGCCATGTTATGTACTGACATGTTTTCCGAGACTCCAGTGCAGTTTAGTTTCTGTTGTTTGATTTCTTTTCTTGCTCCCTCTCTGCCTCTCGTTCATTCAGACCTCTGATCCTCAGCTCCTGCCCTGGTGTTACCTGAGCCGTGTATTATGACTTTACTACTCCCACCCCTCTCGTGTGCTCACTGGGGAATTCTCCGCTCTGACATTGAGTCAGCACTGATGCTGAGACTGTGCATTGTTCTCTCCTCGCTCTCCCGCTCTGCCTCATGGAGTGTCTGGATGCTCGTTTGGAATGTCCACCTCTTCCTGTCTGCATCCTCTGCTCTGGATTACGGCTTCCAGCCTTCCGCTCCTGCCGTGGGTTTTTTGACATTTGAGTTGAACCTGCAATTGAATCTTTGTTTTTCCCTGACAGAAGGATCTGAACAGAATGGATTCAGCAGGGACAGACCAAATCAGAACCACTGTGACTTAACAGGGCATTCTCCTGGGCCAGCATTCCAACCAGTTAACAGCGGCCTCACAGGAGGTTGACCTCTTGACAGCCCAGGTAGCCAAACTCAATGTCCGGGTGCAAGAACTCCAGCAGAAGGCCCTGGCCAGCCAATCTGCCGCGTCTCTTGCCTGTTCTCCACCTCAGAGTCCTCCACCCTACGCCGGAAATCATAATTCGTGCCGGGCATTCCTGTCCCAGTGCTCCTTGGTCTTCACACTCCATCCTCGCCGTTATGTCATGGAAGAGTCTCAGGTGGCATTCGTTATCACCCTCTTGAAAGAAAGGGCCCGCAATTGGGCAACTGCTGTGGGGGATACTCTTGCCCTGTTCTGTTCCGCATTTTAGGATTTCCAAGCTGAGATGATTAAGCTGTTTGACCAATCTGCTCTGGGTGGCGAGGCAGCCTCCCAGTTGGCACGGTTGAATCATCGCGGTGGCTCATTCATGGACTGTTCCATCCAGTTTAGAACTCTGGCGGCCGCCTGTGACTGGAATGAAGCTACCTGGCGCGCTAGGTTGCGAATGGGACTGGATGACGAGATCCAGGATGAGATAGTCACTCATGAGCTGCCTCATGATTTTGACTCCCTAGTGGAACTGGCACTGCATGTGGAGGGGCATCAGCGGTGGACTGCTCGACCCTCTTGTACATTGGATGAGGGTGCTTCCAGTACTGCTCCTGCCTTCGAGCCTTCTGTAGCTTACACTGAGCCCATGCAGGTGGGACATCTTTGTCTTACAGCCAAGGAGAAGCAGAATCAACTGGCTTGAGGTCTCTGCTTGTATTGTGGGAAGCTTGGGCACCGAGCCATCTGGTGTCCTTTAAAAGCCGGGGCCCATCAATAAGCTGGGGGATCCTGATGGGCGCCTCTCCATGTCTAAACTCCCCCTTGTCTCGTACCCTACTCCCTGTTTCTGTTGAGTTCTGTTCACTCCAGTTCTGCTCTTGTCATTTTGAGGGCAATTTCTTGGACATTTCTGTTGCGGCACAGTGTGGCATTCCTGCCATTCCTCTTCCTTCTCCCATCTCAGTCTGTTACCTCAATAGCCTTCTCCTCTCCTCCATCACCCCCTCCGCTCCTTCTGTAAGTCTAGTGGTCTCTGGCAATTACTGTGAGGTGATTGAGCTGTACCGCCTTGATTCACCAGGTGCTCCAGTTGTCCTGGGGCACCCGTGGCTTGTGCAGCACAACCCTCACGTTGATTGGTCAGGAAATTCTGTGTTATCTTGGAGTCAGTCTTGTCTTGCTTCGTGTTTAGGTGCTGCCTTGTCTCCTGGCTGTGTCTTCTGTGTTTCAAGTAGAGACGGCAGATCTCTCCGGAGTTCCAGCGGAATACCACAATCTTTGCCAGGATTTCAGTAAATCCCAGGCCACGTCTTTATCTCCACATTGGTCACCGATGACTGTGCCATCGATCTCCTCCTAGGCACTTCTCTGTGGCGTCTGTATTCCCTGTCTGGTCCTGAGAGAGAGGCCATGGATAAGTACATTCAAGTGTCCTTAAATGCCGGCCTCATCTGTCCCTCTTCCTCACCTACTGTGGCTGGGTTATTCTTCGTTAAGATGGATGATGTCTCCTTACGGCCTTGCATTGATTAACAGGGTCTCAATGACATCACCATAAGAGACAGGTGTTTTGAATTGTTACAGGTAGTCAATGTCTTTACTAAGTTAGACCTCCATAATGCCTACCATTTGGTCCGTATTCGTGAGGGGGATAAGTGGAAGACAGCCTTCAACACCCCAATGGGACACTTTGAATACCGGGTCTTACCCTTTTGGTGTCTGGGGGGTCGGTTGTTTGTGCCAGCTGCGCTGGGTCCTGAGGTCCTCCGGTGAGGTCACGAATCCAGGGTAGCCTGTCATCCAGGGGTTCGGAGATTGCTGGATGCCGTCTATCAGCGATTCTGGTGGCCATCCATGGTCCAGTATGTCAGGTAGTTTATGTTGACTTGCTCGGTGTGTGCTCAAAATAAGACATCTAACCAGTCTTCTGTTGGTCTGTTGCAGCCTGTGCCCATTCCCTCTCGTCCTTGGTCACACCTGGCCCTTGATTTTGTCTTTGGTCTTCCCCCATTGAGAGGCAACACCGTGATTCTGACGGTGGTAGATCGCTTCTCCAAAGTGGCCCATTTTATTCCCTTGCCCAAGCCCCTCTGCCAAGGAGACAGCACAAGTGGTGGTAAACAACGTTTTCTGGAATCATGGTCATCCGGTGGATGTGGTCTCCAACAGAGGACCCAGTTTGTTCCATGGGTTATCAACCACCTCTTTTCCCTGCTCAGGAACCCGAAGCTGCGGTCCCATCTGCCTTGGCCTTCGTCCGTCGGTGTCACCGCACCTGGAGCGGACTTTCAGATGGAACCAAAGCGGTGGCGGTCATCACAGGACTCCGGCCCCTCATAGTGTGTTGGTTCGAAGATGTTTTTTTTTTTTTTAAGGTAAGGACCTGCCTCTCTGGGTACCTTCTCGTAAGCTGGCACCCCGATTCATTGGGCCATATCGCATATTGCACCAAGGTTCTGAGTCCGGTAGCAGTGCATCTCAAGCTTCTGAACACTTTTGGTCAGGTTTACCCTGTTTTCCATGTGTCCAGGGTTAAGCCTGTGTTTCGGTCCCCTCTGAATCCTGTTGGATTTTCCCATGTTTTCCGAGGCTCCAATTGCAGTTTAGTTTCTGTTGTTTGAGTTCTTTTCTTGCTCGCTCTCTGCCTCTCATTCCTCCAGACCTCTGATCCACAGTTCCTGCCCTGGCATTACATGAGCCATGTATTATGGCTTCACTACTCCCATTCCTGTCGGCGTGCTCACTGGGGAATTCTCCGCTCTGACATTGGGACTCTGTGCGTTGTTCTCTCCGCGCTCCCAAGTATACTATTCAAGTAAAGACAGAACATTACAAAGACTGAACATGCAATGAATCATTGAAAACACCATATTGGTCAACCACTTTCCTATAATATAGCTATATATTTGGGGTTCCTAACTATTAACATTCCATTCCTTTCTGTAATGTTGTGGGATGTTTTTTCTTTTTCCAACTCCCATATATATATTGAAGAATATATATAGTTCCATTCCTTTCCGTAATGTTGGTGTTTTTCTTTTTCCATCTTCCTTGTTGTCTTGATTGTTACAACTTTCAGGTCCTGTGATTGGACATCAGCCAGGTCAATCTTCATTGTCAACGTGACGACAATTCCCCTTTCAGAACCAAAAAGACACCCTCGACCAAGTATAAGGACTTGGAAATGATACCTATTCTGCTCTCGATTGTTTGTCATGCTGTCCATCTTTCGAATTTTTGTTCCAATTATGAGTTAATAGTTTGTATTATAAGTTATTTCCATTTGCTCCATCTTCTCTAAATGTGGTTTGTGTCCGACTGTGCTTTGATTTTGATTTCTACTATCTTTTAGAGTAGATTGCTGTATTTATCTCTGACTCATAGTGCTGAGACAAGGTTAGTATGCTACGTGAAGCAACATGTAGAGTTTAAGCTTGCATAAAAACACCAGTTTAGGAGCTGGAGCCAATATTTGTATTTATGTTTGGTTAGTTAGCGTAGTTAGTTGTAGTTTAAAGCTGAAGACTTGCTTTTTTAAAACTTAGATTAGTGTTGGATTAGTTGGAGTTAATATGCGTTTTTTTAAATTATTAATAATTATTCATTAATATATTATTATTACTGTTATTATATAATTATTATTTCAGCCCCACGCATGTCTCACAACTTTTGGGTTTATTATCCGATGTTGTGTATAAATTTGTAATATAGTTTTCTTTATGTTTTTAAGGCACTGGTTGCCACTCTAAATTTAAAAGCATTGTTTTTGTTTTGGTAGGACATATTCTTTATGAAAAATTAGCTGTACTCAGTTCGTGTTTCTGTTTGATTATTACTCCTACCCAGCTAGGGGCTCATTAGTAAGTGTCTGCTCCGATTCTATAACATCTTAAATTTTCTTTATTAATTTATCTTTGTGGTTGACTTGCCTATATCCTAGACATAATAATAATAACAACAACAATATAAATATATTAATATATATATATAGATATTATATATATATATATATATATATATTATATTATATATACAGTATTCACAGAAGTGAGTACACCCCTCACTTTTTTGTAAATATTTTATTATATCTTTTCATGTGACAACACTGAATAAATGACACTTTGCTACAATGTAATGTAGTGAGTGTACAGCTTGTATAACAGTGTAAATTTGCTGTCCCCTCAAAATAACTCAACACAGCCATTAATGTCTAAAACGCTGGCCACAAAGGTGAGTACACCACTAAGTGAAAATGTCCAATTTGGGCCCAATTAGCCATTTTCTAGCCATTTTTGGTGTCATGTGACTCATTAGTGTTACTAGGTCTCGTGTGTGAATGGGGAGCAGGTGTGTTAATTTTGGTGTTATCGCTCTCACTCTCATACTGGTCACTGGAAGTTCAACATGGCACCTCATGGCAAAGAACTCTCTGAGGATCTGAAAAAATAATTGTTGCTCTACATAAAGATGGCTATAAGAAGATTGCCAAGATCCTGAAACTGAGCTGCAGCACGGTGGCCAAGACCATTCAGCGGTTTAACAGGACAGGTTCCACTCAGAACAGGCCTCGCCATGGTCGACCAAAGAATTTGAGTGCACGTGCTCAGCGTCATATCCAGAGGTTGTGTTTGGGAAATAGACTTATGAGTGCTGCCAGCATTGCTGCAGAGGTTGAAGGGGTGGGGGGGTCAGCCTGTCAGTGCTCAGACCATACACCGCACACTGCATCAAATTGGTCTGCATGGCTGTCGTCCCAGAAGGAAGCCTCTTCTAAAGATGATGCACAAGAAAGCCCGCAAACAGTTTTGTTAGCAGACTAAGGACATGGATTACTGGAACCATGTCCTGTGGTCTGATGAGACCAAGATAAACTTATTTGGTTCAGATGGTGTCAAGCGTGTGTGGCGGCAACCAGGTAAGGAGTAAAAAGACAAGTGTGTCTTGCCTACAGTCAAGCACAGTGGTGGGAGTGTCATGGTCTGGGGCTGTATGAGTGCTGCCGGCACTGGGTAGCTACAGTTCATTGAGGGAACCATGAATGCCAACATGTACTGTGACATACTGAAGCAGAGCATGATCCCCACCCTTCGGAGACTGGGCCGCAGGGCAGTATTCCAACATTGAGAACGACCACTACACTGCCTTGCTAAAGAAGCTGAGGGTAAATTTGATGGATTGGCCAAGCATGTCTCCAGACCTAAACCCTATTGAGCATCTGTGGGGCATCCTCAAATGGAAGGTGGAGGAGCGCAAGGTCTCTAACATCCACCAGCTCCATGATGTTGTCATGGAGGAGTGGAAGAGGACTCCAGTGGCAACCTGTGAAGCTCTGGTGAACTCATGCCCAAGAGGGTTAAGGCAGTGCTGGAAAATAATGGTGGCCACACAAAATATTGACACTTTGGGCCCATTTTGGACATTTTCACTTAGGGGTGTACTCACTTTTTGTGGCCAGCGGTTTAGACATTAATGTCTGTGTGTTGAGTTATTTTGAGGGGAACAGCAAATTTACACTGTTATACAAGCTGTACACTCACTACTTTACATTGTAGCAAAGTGTCATTTCTTCAGTGTTGTCACATGAAAAGATATAATAAAATATTTACAAAAATGTGAGGGGTGTACTCACTTCTGTATATACCTTTTTATATTTCTTCAACTTTTTATTTGATATATTTTATACTTTTATTAATAGTGTTGTTATGAATTTAATGTTTCTAACATTTCTGACACAAGGCAGAATATCACTGGCTTAAAATATGAAACATTCAGTCATGATGCATAGTGCATTTGAAAGCAAGGTCTGTTGTAACTGTATGAGTACTATTACTCACCCGTCTCACATCCAGAGAATCACTTCAAATGTGTAGGCCTATACCTCTCTATTTCCTTTGCAGCAAGACAGTTTCATTACACTAATCAAGGATTGTGATCGTAGAATGTTGCGTGCAGGCTGGGGTTTCTGTGCGTGTTTGTGTGTTTTCTGTTTGTGCTCCACTGTAAAACATATATACTACACACTTTAATACTCACACAATAGCTTTTATTTATTTATTTGTTTACTTATTTATCTATTTAAACTAAGGACACTGTGCAGGTTGTGTTTTCCCCCTTAATTTCGATACATAAACAGGATAGAATGTGATTTTATGAATCACTCTTTGGGCAGGAGGTGCCGCAAATTTTTGGACAAAACAAAATAAACGAGGCTACACTGACACCTAGTGCGTGACATTGGGAAAGACATTCATATCTGTTTTTAAGAACAACTTTTTGCTTCCAGACTAAAAATGAGACCGAGTGCCTGAAAAATCGACCCAGAAAATATTCCCTTGCTAATTTGTGGATTTTTTCAGATCCATTTACATGCTTAAACAAGTGCAATTAAAGCATAATAAATATTAAAAATGTAGTATACACTTAATAAATATGCAGCCAAACAAATATTTGAATTCGATGCAAATGAGGCCCATGACCAATAACTCTCTGCACCTCTTCTGATTTAGCCTCTTGTTTTTATGACCCCCACAAAAGCATCTGGTCTCAATGACATTATTTTGCTCTCTAATACAATGTGACCAAAGTCTTACACCTACAACGTTTTTCTTCTAAGGATAATTAATCAAGACTGCTGACATTTGATAAATGAATTGCAAATAATTGCTTAATAGTAGCCAACAGATGCCCCAACCTTCTCAAGAGTTGTGACCTAACTCAAAAGAGTTTAGATTTCCCCTTCCAAAGAACAGTAAACACATTACATCACATATTAACTGCTAGATGGATTTACAATGATTTTGACTTATTAGATAAAAAATACAAACATGAAGCTTGAAAAGTATCTCTGTGCTCTGTTGTAAAATATGTACACTGCCAGTTTAAAGTTTGGACACACTTAAAGTGATAGTTCACCCAAAAATAAAACTCTGTCATCCATGTTTCAACCCTCATAAACTTCGGTTTAATCTTCAAAACACACATTAACATATATTTAATGAAACCTGAGACGTTTCTTTCCTTCCACTGAAAATCCAGGGAACCAAAACTTAGAAGATGCAAAAAGGTTTAATCCAAGTCTTGTGCATAGATACACTTCATATGATAAATAGATTTAATTTAAGCTGTATTCATCTATAAAGACACATGCATAGAACACTTCACATACAGTTAATGCGGAAGCTCACTACAACAATCCTCATTGGTTCTTGTGTATTACACGCACGTTTAAACTTCCGTTTTTACCTCTGCAAGTCAGGTGGTTCTTTGCCTCCACATCACACATTAAAATATAATGCACCCTTAGCAATAGATGATCCTTTACACATATTGTGCTATTTGATCCTCATATAAAGCATTGTGGGTTGTCCTTCTGCCAAAAGATATAGGTTATATAAGGATATATACAACCTAAAAATAATTAGGCATATTTTTAACATTGACCGTATAAACTACTTTGTTTGAAAGGTCAGATGTTCTTGCTTTCACTGAGGCACACAAGATACTCTTTGGATCATCATGTTTTACACCAACTTATGCAGTTAAAGTGCTGCTGTCAAAGGGCAACTTACTAAATACTAAACATTTTTAAATGTACATGTTTTTAATTAAACTCTTCACTTAAATTGTTCTGCTGATGACATATTATTACATAATGTATACAATGCATTATATAATAGAATTATAGAATATAAAAAGTAATATTTTAATAGTAAAACAGAGGTAAAGGATTCAGACTTGTGGACACTATTGTACATTGTTATAAAATGAAAGCATTAAGCATCAATTATAGACAGTTTGTAAAAGAATTCCTCTGAGGAACAGTAAGAGTGCTCTAAGACTCTAATAAGTGACCACCACCAGGTGCTACTCAAACTTAAAAAAAAAAAAAAAGATCAAAGAGCTACAGTCTCTGTCTCATCAACTGGTCTGAGTACAATAGACTTAATATAGGAGAAGTGAGTCAAGTTGACCTGGGTGTGCAGTCTCTCCCTTTGCTCCAGAGAGCAGTATAGTGAATAAGTGAATTTGGCCAGCACCATAGTACAGCAGATTTCCACCAGCAGCATTGTAGTATAATATATCATCAATTCCTTGCATGATGAGTACTTGTTGGTGGTAGTAGGTGTTGAGAGAGGGGCCTGAGGAGAGCCGGTACAGATGAAACTAATATGTGTGGTAAGAAAAGGTGTTGTTTTCCTTGTAGTTGTGCTGGATGGTAAGGTAGTTGCTGTTGTGGTGGTTTTGTTTGAAGGCGGGGTTGTTAATAGTGGTTGGGTTGGTCGTTGAATATAGTTTTCGTGGCCTAAAAGTTGTTCATTGTAGTTTGGATGTTCGAATTTGAGGTGTTTGGAGTCACTGTAGTGGGGGGGGGGGGGTGTGGGGTTCCACGGTTGGGGGGTGGGGCCATTGTTGATGGGACTACTGTGGTTGTAAAGATGTTTGATCGCGGGTGAAAACAACGGAAAAAAGTTTTTGTTGTTTGTACTGTCGTTGTGGTGGGAATCAATGCAGTTGTCAGATGGGCAGTTGTTGGCTGTAGTGTAGTTGTTGATGCTGTGGTGTGGGGGGTGCGACTGATGTCGCTGTTCGTGGGGGTGGGGGGGGAGGCTGTAGTTGTAGCAGTGGTGGTAGGTAGTGTGGTTGTGGTTAGTAGCAAAGTTGTGAGTTGAGTAGTTGGTGCTGTGGGGGTTGTCTGTGTTGTAGTTGTTTGAGTTGTTGTTGGTATTGTTGTTGGAGTAGGTGTGGTTGTCGTCTGTAAAGCAGTAGTTGTTGTAGGTGCTGCTGTCGTTGAGGTTAACTTTGTTGTTGAGGCAGTTGTAGTGTGCAGTGTGGTCATGGGAACGGTACTTGTAAGGAGAGGGGTGGTAGTTGGTGAAGTTGTGAGGCATATTAATTGTTCTTCTGTTAAAGAGATGATTAATTGATTTAGCAGATTTTTTGGTAACTCACAAACTTCTGGAGGTTTTGATTTAATCTTGCCCTTATTGTTCTTCATCCATTCATAGAATGGCAACAGGTTACAGTCACACTTCCATGGGTTCTCATTCAGGTACAGTTTACTGAGTTTTGGAAGAGAATCAAAAACATCGCCAGGGAGGCTTTGTAGTTTATTATTTCCCAATTTGAGCGTTGAAAGAGACTTTAGTTTTTTAAAGTCCTCTTGTTTTAATGACTCTATACTGTTATTTTGTAAATTCAGATCAGTCAGTTTCTCAAGACCTTCAAAAAAGTTTGCAGATATAATTGAAAACTGGTTTGAGGAAAGGTCTAACTTCTTTAGCTTCTTAAGTGGACTGAAAACTCCAGTTGGTAAGTGAGTGAGATTGTTATGGCTTAGACTTAATTCAGTTATTTTGAGCGTTTCTCCAAAAAGGACGCTGGGAAGACTGGTGAGTTGATTTTTGTTTAGAGTTAGACTCTTTAATAAAGAGAAACCGACAAATAGATCTGGCTGCAGTTCTGTTAAAAGATTATTGTCCAAATAGAGTTTTGTTAATTTACTTTTGTGTGGAAATAAATTTGGTTGTATATAGGAGATTTGGTTGCATTGCAAGGCTATCTCTTCCAAATCAGGGAGATTATCAAAAATCCCATCAGGTAGAGCAGTCAACTGGTTCTCATAAAGCCTGAAAATTGTCAAGCTCTTAAGATTGGAAAAAAGAGATGTTGATACGGAACTAAGGTTGTTTTTTGCAAGATGAAGACTCAAGAGTTCCTCTAAATTGTCAAATGTCCCCTCCTCAATGGTACTGATCTTATTCATATGTAGATGTAATACCTGAAGCTTTTTTAAATAATCAAATAACCCATTTTCAAGGCTATGTATTTTGTTACTTTTTAAAACAAGTTTTAGAAGGTTGTTGAGATCCTTAAAAACACCCACAGGTAATGATGTCACATTTGTGCCAGATATCTCAATGATTGTGATATTAGGCAAACCCTCAAAGGCTCCAACTTCTACAGAGTGAGTTGAAGTACCAAGAAATTCAATTTTCTTTATTTGAGGGTTTTTAGAAAGAACTCCTTTTGGTATCACAGGAATCTGACTGTTTACAAAAAATATTTCTTCGGCTCCATCTTTTAGTTTTTCAGGAATTGCTGTCACGGTTTTGTCATACACGTCTTGCTTTTTGCAGTCGTCATCTTCTTGACATATATCTACAGTGCAGCTCCAGTGCAAGTGCACAAGTATGTAAATGAATACTAGTGCAATTTTTAAATGCATATGCCTGTTGAAGAATAAAACATTAAAATCTAATTCCCATGACTTACTAATATAAAAAAGACTTGAATAAATAATAATAAAGAACATAAAAAATGTCTTTATATCTTGTGCATACTGCATTGTGCAAGCAACTGTATTTAAACAAAATCAAAATAATTTTGATAAATTAATTTATGAATAAAAATAAAATAATAGTGAGCTTGACACAGAAGTTTTAGCAAGCAGTTTTTTTTTGCTTTTATGTTCCTGACCTGCATTTGTCTCATTAAATGAAAATAATTACTCTTACCTGCTCATCTCAGTTGCATCTGAATGACCATTCAGAATGATGTTCCTAAAAGCAAGTATAAGTTCGTAGTGCACCACTCTTATCTACACATCCCAAGTGTTTACTGCATGTAAAGCAGTAGAAAGGGTGTGGTCAGTTTGCTTTCTGTTTGAAGAGATAAAAATATTGCAAACTCACTTTCAAAAAGTTTCACAAAGTACACATAATTAATTGGTACACTAAATTAATTATCATATTGTCAATGCCAAAATTATGTAAACAGAATGGAAAATAATATAAGCAAAGCAGATGTAGTAGTGTAGTAGATATAGAAAAAACATAAAATAAGCATTAAAAATACTTTGCAATGAAACCAAGATACCAAATTGACTAGCATACCAAGTTGTAACACCCTGATAGTTCATGATTTTTATTTAATATAGAAAGTCTTGCTTACTATATAAAATGGTTTTGCTATGAAGGAAAAAACATGTTTAATACAGAACTGCAAAAAGTGTATAACCATTGACAGTGACAAGAAAGGAAAACAGTACATTTCTTCATATGCAACAACATTCACAGTGTTGGGAAGTAACTAGTTTCATGTAACAGAATTACGTAATTTAATTACAAAATAAAAGTAATCGTAATCAGTTACAGCTCTAAGACTTTTTCTATGTCACAAAAGGCCTATTTCTCTCAAATATTGTTCACAAATCTGTCTAAATCTGTGTTAGTGAGCACGTCTCCTTTGCTGAGATAATCCATCCACCTCACAGAGAGGTGAAATGAGATCCTGAGGCCCATTGTTGTGCCATTCATCCACGACCATCACCTCATGTTGCAGCATGATAATGGACATGATCAAGTCCAAGCAAGGACTTCCAGAGGGGCAGATACATTAGTCATTAGCATGTCATTGGGGCTCGTATTTTAGGAAAAACATCCTTCGCGAGGGCACATCTCTTGCATTCCTGAATCCAGTTTTGAATGTCCTTACTCATTGTCGGCCAGTAATAGCCTTTTTTCCCCCCCTTTTTTAGCTCCGCCTCAATGCTCTCCAGCATGCTCCTTTCTTCTCTTTCTCCAAAATGGCCACAATGATCATGCTGACTCTCATACACTTTGTAACGCAAGGGTTCTGGAACCACTAACTGACAAATTTCTTTCAAATTTAGTACAGAACATCACTCCTTTTTTAAGCTTGAGTCGTATGAATTGTCTAGCAAGCTTTTTTAACTCAACATCCATATTTCGTGCTCGACTGGACTCAGATTCTTGTTGGTTAGTACAGCACGGTAGATAGGAGCTATATGAGGGTCGATCTTTTGTTGCTCTTCTATATCACTCCAGCTATATCCAGGGATTTTCCTTGTCACTGACACCTGGACCGATGCTTGTACTCTCTGCTGCTTTTTGGCATTAATTAATCTTAATGAAGTCTTTAGAGGAGTCCTCTTGCTCAGGCTCCTCACCAGATGGAATCCTTGATAACACATCTGCTTTGTGTTTTGTCGTCCTGGTTTGTAGTAGACTTCGAAATCTAACTCCGACAACTGAGCCATCCACTGTTGTTCAACAGCTCCTAAATTTGCGGTCGCCAAGTAGCGCAAAGGGTTGTGATCTGTTATCACGGAGAACTTGGAGTAGATCAAGTATTCTTTGAACTTTTCGGTTACAGCCCATTTTAAGGCAAGTAACTCCAGCTTGAAAGCACTGTAATTTCGGTCGTTCTTTTCTGACCCACGAAGAACCTGACTTGCATATGTGATCACACGCTCAGCACTTCCTTATCGTTGACTTAACACGGCCCCAAGACCATGCAGGCTCCCATCAGTTGTGAGTACGAAAGATTGACTGAAATCCGGGTATGTGAGAACTGGCGGAGACATTAAACACTGCTTGAGTTTGTCAAATGCAGTTTGACACTCTGTTGTCCAGTTAAGAGGTTCAACGATTTTCTCCTTCCCTCATTTACCCACCAGGGCATGAAGAGGCCGGGCTAACTGAGCAAAACCAGGAACAAACCTCCTGTAATAACTCATGAATCCAAGGACCTGTCTTAACTCCTTGACATTCGTGGGTGCAGGCCAGGATTCCAATGCCCGAGTTTTCTCTCCATCCACCTTTATTCCCTGGGAGGAGATTAGGTGACCCAAGAATTTCACTTTGGGTTTCAAAAGGAAGCACTTGCTGGGTTTTAGTTTCAAACCATGCTGTCTCAACCGGTTGAACACTATTTCCAGTATTTGACAATGGCTTTCGAAGTCTTTCGAAAAGACAATAATGTCATCAAGGTAGATGAGCAGTATGTCAAATGTTAGATCACCGAGCACCACCCCCATCAGGCGTTGAAATGTCGCAGGCGCATTGCAAAGTACGAATGGCATCCTGGTCCATTCAAACAGTTCAAAGGGAGTGGTGACCGCTGTCTTTGCTCTATCCTCCTCACTCATCGCCACTTGGAAATACCCGGAGGTAAGATCAAGGGTGAAGATCAGCTGTGCATTTCCCAAGGCATCCAGCGATTCCTCTACGCGAGGGAGAAGATAAGCATCTTTGCAGGTCACTTTATTCAACCTTCTGTAGTCGCAGCAAAAGCGTACGCTGCCATCCTTCTTAATCACAATCACCGCTGGAGATGCCCACGGACTACAGCTTTCTATGAGAATACCTTGAGACACCAAATCTTGAACATGTTTTTTCACTTCCTGAAACACCTGAGGTGTAATTCTGCGATGTCTTTGCTTAATGGGAGGAGCATCTCCCGTTGGGACACTATGTGTGACAGCAATCGTATAACCGAAGTCACAATCGTTCTTCGAAAACACATCACTGACGTTGCTGCACAGCCTTAACATGCAAAGCATCCTCTTTCTCCTCAAACTCGACAAGCACTTTTGACACAACTTCCTGTGGCTTGGACAGCACAGCAATTTCAACACTCTGACTGGGACTTTACCATCGGCTGTCTTGGCGAGCACATTAGCAATCAGAACACTCTTAGGCAAGCTGACATTTGACGAGGCCTCCACCAACACTTGGCAGCTCACTTTTGGTGGTATTCTGCAGCAGCCTTTCAAAACACGTTCACTGAATGGAGGAATAGTTATTGCTTGCTTCCCAGCAACCTTCACAAAGCCAATCTTGTCACCACAGCTCAGTGCCTCAGTCTGCATCTTAATGTTAGCCAACACTCGCTGGACCTTTGCCTCCTTGAAACAATGGCTATACCTGTCCATCATCTTCATGTCTTCAGTGGTCATGAATAGATCCTTAACTTCACTTAACACATTCATCCCAATAATGCCAAGCAATCCTTTCAACTCTGTCCTATTGGAATCGCTCACTTTGATCACAAACACGCACATTCCATGCAACGTCTTCCCCATACACTCTATGTCTGCTTCCAGACATCCAATGATGGGAATGTCTAGGCCAGTGATGGGCAAACTTGGCCTTTCCAGACCACTTTCCTGCAGAGATTTGATCCAACCCTGATAAAACTCACCTGCCTGTAGCCTTCTAGTCGTCTTGAAGACAATGATTAGCTGGTTCAGGTGTATTTGATTAGGGTTGGAGCTAAATGCTAAAGGAAAGTGGTCTGGAAGGGCCAAGTTTGCCCATCCCTGGTCTAGGCCATTTACTGCTGTAAGTCGGACCCTGTTGGCGGACGACAGCACAACTTCTCCAAAGTGATTCTTAAAATGTGACTCAGTGATAGTAGTCACTTCTGACCCTGTGTCCAAGAGGCAGATAGTCCTGATACCCGCGATTTTCACTTCAATGGTTATGCAATCTCCAAAAGCACTTTCACAAAGGGTCTTGGAAACATTCTCTGTATCACAGTCTGCAGTATGACTTCTAATAACGGATGGACCCGGGCTCTCTAGCACTGAAGTGCCTCGGTCAGCTGTCTTTTCCATCTCTGCTGAGTGAGGTTGCACTCTACTAGAGTTTTCTCTGCTCTGAGGACAACGTCGGCTTGTGTGCCCTGGCTTACCACACGTATAGCAGATGTATCTTCCTTCACTATCTTTTAAAGGTGCACCTTTTGCCTTGCTTTCCTTCGCAAGAGGTTTCACTTTTTCGTTGCTGTTTACCATCTGAAACAGTTCTTCTTGTCTGACAGCTATCTGTTGAATAGCTTCATGGAGTGACTCCAGGGTGAGAGGGGCTGAAGAGCTCTCTGTTGCAGTGGTAGCATGAACGACACCGCGTGAATGAGTACTGGTTCTCAGATTGCTTGGAACTTGCACCTCCTCTTCTTCAGACCAAGTAATAGCTTACTGCATAAGCTGGATGAATGTAAAGTCCTTCTCAGCTTTAACTCTCCTCTTCATTTTACGCCGTAGCGAATTATCTTTGAGGCCTAACACAAGCTGTTCCTTCAGTACGCCATCAGCATCAGGAACTCTAGACGGCTCTCGGCTCTGGATGATTCTCAGCTTCTCCTGCAAGTCATAAGCATAAGAACGGATGATTTCTCCAGGCATTTGTTTGCGGTCATAAAACTCTTTCAGTCTGCTGCCAATGGGAAGTTGGTCCTCATAAGTCTGGTCCAAAGCATCAAAAATCTAATCCACTGACTTCTCCTTTCCGTTGAGCAAGAACTTGACTGTCATCTCAGTCTCGATCCCTAGGGATGTAAACAGTAGATGGTGCTCTCTGAGCGGCAGCCTGCTGTACAATAACAGTTTTAGCAAGGGAAAGTTCCACTTTCTGTTCGGCTCTAGCTTGCTCTAACATGCCTGTCTGCTCACCGAACCGCCTTTGCATCTCTTCAAACTGTTTCTTTAATTCTTCCAGTTCAGCCATAGCGTCGGCTCTAGGACCAGGAACTTACACTGAATCAGGAATTTATCCTGTTCATGACGCCACTATGTGGCGGAGGGGAATATGCCACTGCCTTGTGGGGGAGATATAGCACTTAATCTAAGGAAGACTGAGTGAGAAACAGGATCCTAGTCCCCCCACCCAATGCTTTTAGTCTTTGTACAAGGGTCTCTTGTATGTGGTGCCTGCCGTGTTGCAGTGTGGAAATGCTCAAGATGTGGTGAGGTGGGCTTCAGGATTTATTTAGTACACGGCAGCACCTGAAGTGCGTGTGTGCAGGAAACTTAGGAAATAAATGTAACTGACTGCAAAACCCGCCCTCCACAGATTTAACAGAACAGGTAAGACACCCCCAGTCCTTAGTATAAGTGAGTCAAAAATTTGTGTAAACAGGTTCAACTTAAATATATTGACATTTCTTTAAGCTAATGGAATTGTGATTCCTTAGTTTTTTTTATAAGAGTGAATCAAATTTGAATGCAATCAACAGAGAAAGAAATAAAAATTTAGAAAACAATAAAGACAGTAAACTAACAACTCTGTAACCATCTCAGTTGAGTCTTGTACAACAAATGACAATTAGTGTCCCTTTTGTTTTACTCACAGGGGAAAGAGTTTCACATGAACAATCTGTTCACTCAGATTCTTCAATAAAAATTCATGTCAGAGTTCAATTCAGTTTGTTTTTGAAAAACAACAAATATCAAAAGTTCTTTTTGATTCAGTTCAAGAATTCAAAGGTTTTCTTCCATGAATAGGACAAAATCTTTTTTTTAAAGAGATTATTTCCAGTCCATTCACAAATTCACGAGTCAAAAAGTCCCCCCCAAATGCAAGAAAAAGAAAGTATATGAATCCCCCTTGCAGGAAAATTCACTTGTACACAGTTCAGTTCTTAACACTCACAGAAGAGAAAACAATGACTTGCTTACCAGCATTCATAATCAAATAAAGAAAATAATGCATATCACCACTCTTTGGTTGAGGATGAGACGCTGAATGAAGTCCAATTGAGGGCAGGGTAATGTTTCTTCACTCTTTGACTCTCAGCGATCGTTTCCGTCTCCGTGATCCTGACAGCTTCAACACGATCCACCGAGGGCACAATCCCCAGCTTCTAGTACACTAAGCAACTGTATCCAGCGTGATTTAAGTTCATTTGAACAAAAACAAACTGGACGCGAAACAAAACACACGCAGTTTTGCCTCACTGCCGCATAACTATTAGGCGGGATCAGGCCCACTTCTTCCGCTTCACGCGCGAACACGGCAGAACAACTATCCCGACATGCTCAATAACAGTCATCAAACAACCGGAGACTCAGATACAACGCTGTGCGACTGTAATGCAGGTCGCGGGTCTAAACGCACCCCATTAGCGTCATAAAATTACCCAAAGACAATTTTGGCGAGCTCCGCAGCAGACTTCTATCCGAAAGCGACATTACGTCGCGAAAGTGCGGACTGTGAAGGAAAGGTTAAGGTCAGGTGACAACGCTACATTCACTTTGAAAAGACGTGCTAACTGAGAGGAGTTTGTCAAAGCTGACTAAAAGTGATCGAGGATGGATAATTTCGACGAACTTGATGAACCTGTGATATCTTCTTCAGGGCGATAAAGGAAAAGAAAAGCTGAAACATTTTCACGGAACCTTGCAAAAGCAGTGCGTTACAAGGGTGAGGGGAAAGCTCCGTGTATTGTGTGTAATCACATCCATAAAGTTTATGATCACAACAACAACAACGTTTGTCAGGTATCTACATTGTCATCTGCGGAGATTACAAAAATTAAACAAGTATTTTTTTTTAACTCTAAAACATAAAATGTGGACTTATCTGCTTTTGCCAAACAAAAAAAAACGACTGTTGGAGTTATCGGCTTTTGCTATAAAACAAACTTTTAATATGTAAAAAAAACATACTTTCAATGAACTTTAATTTAGTAAATTACCTGTATTTGTTTAAGTTATTATTACTTAATCAAAACAACATAACGTCTCGGTTACGTATGGTAACCCTCGTTCCCTGACGTGTCATGTCGGATGACCAACAAATTGGGATCTCGCTTAGAGAGACCAATCTACTTCGAGTGTAAACTAAACGAGCCAATGCACATTGGCATGCGATTATTGCATCCAGCTGCCGCTGATCACAGCGTGAGTATAATTAGGCAGCAGATCCCGAAGGAGGTTTCGGAAGCAAATACACATATGAACATTCCTTAGGTGCATATGGAAGATTGGAGGTGATTGTATCCCTCTTGGAATGGCAGAAGTCTGCCGGGGAAACACGGGCTCTGAGGCCATACCATGTACTTTACACATATGGGATCCACTCAGGTCTCTACATATGGAACCCAGCCCTCTACCGGTTCTCACGGATTCATCGAGTGAGGGCCTGGCGCCGGACGTTCCTCCACGTCTGGCTGCCGAGGGGACGGAGGAGCTCAACAGGGTCTGCTCTATGGACTCTCTGGAGTGGTTTTAGCAAGCCGACCCGAAGCCGGGGCCACTCAGTGCTTCTACCCGTTCGAGGTGAGAACACAGAAGGATACTGGCTCCGCACGAAGGCTATAGAATATAGCAAATGTTTTGGGGGTCGCCAAGCCCGCAGCGCTACAAATATCTGTCAGCGAGGCGCCACGAGACAGCGCCCAGGAGGTGCAACACTTCTAGTGAGTGAGCTCGGCAACCTGAACAGTCGGGCAACCCTGTTGCCTGAAAGCCAGTTGAATGGCATCTCCACTATCCAGTGTGCCATCCTCTGCTTTGAGACGGCATTTCCCCTTCTGCCGGCCTCCGTGACAGACAAAGAGCTGGTCTGACATCCAGAAGCTTTGTGTCCGGTCTACGTAGCACCTTAGGCTCGGATGGGACAGAGCAAAGTTAGGGCTGGGTCTGCCTCCTCCGAGGCCAGCGCTTGGAGGTTTCACCACCTGATCCCTGAAGGGAGTGGTGGGAACCTTGGGCACATAGCCGGGCCGGGGCCTCAGTGTTACCTGGGAGTCGGCCGGCCTGAACTCTAGGCATGAATCGTTGCGTGCAGGTCCCCTACCCTCTTGAGGCCAGTGCAAGCAGGAGTAGAGTTTTTATTGAAAGAATCTTCAGCTCAACTGTCTGCAAAGGCTTAAATGGGCCTTGCTGTAGTGCTGTGAGCACCAAAGTCAGGTCCCAAGAGGGTATAGAGGAGAGCCCGGGAGGATTTAACCTTATCACCCCCCTAAGGAACCCGATGACCAGATCATGGGCCCCCCCTTTTTCCCCCACAACTTGCTTCTATCTACGGGCGTCGTGGATTGCAGCGGGACATGACTTTGAGGGTGGACGGAGACGCCTTTCGCTCCAACCTTGCCTGCAAAAAGGACAGCACAGACTCTGATCGGGCATCTTTCGGGGGTCTCGTCCCGTGAAAGAACCCACTTCACGAACATGTTCCACTTCAAAAGCGTAAGCGTTTCTCTTATAACGGTGCCTCTCGATAAGTGATGGTGTCCACTACCTCTTGGGGTAGGTCACCTAGAACCTCTGTGTCCCGTCCAGGGACTGGACATGAAGTTTTCAGAGGTCTGGATGCAGGTGCCACAGGGTGTCCCTTCTCTGAGTCAGTAGATCCTTCCTCATAGGAATCTGCCAGGGAGGGGCTGTCGCGAGGATCATTAGTTCCGGGAACCAGGTCTGGGTGGGCCAATGGGGCGCCACTAACAGGACCTGCTCCTCATCCTCCCTGATTTTTCCTCCCTGTGCAAGAAGGCTCACTGGGGGAAACGCATATTTGTGAAGGACCCGCGGCCAGCTGTGTGCCAGTGCGTCTTTGCCGAGTGTTCCCTCGGTCAGGGAGTAGAACACCTGGCAGTGAGAGGTTTCTGGAGAGGCCGTCTGGGGATGGAGTCTCCATTCTCATCCCCTGATCGCAGTTCGGGACAGCTCGTCGGCTGCCCGGTTGAGCATCCCAGGAATGTGAACAGCACGAAGCGACCTCAGTTGCTTCTGACTCCAGAGAAGGAGATGGCGGGCGAGTTGCGACATACGACGGAAGCGCAGACCACCTTGCCGGTTGATGTACGCAACAGTCGCAGTGTTGTCCGTGCGGACTAGTACATGCTTACCTTGTAAGCGCCCTTTGAGACGGATCAAGGAAAGGTGCACTGCCAGCAACTCTGAGGCAGTTGGCGTGCCAGTGCAGTTTGGGGCCCCGTTCAAACCCCTGATACTGCAAGCCCGTTGTATGTGGCCCCCAGCCGGTGGTTGAGGCATCCGTGTGAACCACAGCATGCCTGAAGACCTGGTCTCGGGGCACTCCTGCCCAGAGAAACGCAAAGTCTGACCACGGGGTATAGGTTTGGCGGCAGGCCGGTGTAACTAGGACCCGGAAAGTGCCGCGTTGCCACGCCCACCTCGAGACTCGGCCATGGAGTCTCCCAGGAGCCTCTGAAATTGTTTCAGAGGGACCGCCATCCTGCTCTTGAATGTATTCAAGCAGATCAACACCGACTAGAGCCTCGCATGCAGTTAGACATGCTGTCTGTTTGAACCGAGTCAACCCATACAGATAAAAGAGATCCTCTGCGTCTGGGAGAGTTTGTTCTTTTCCCAGTTGTACCGAAGGCCCAACTGGCTGAGGTGCAAGAGCACAAAGTCCCTGTGTTCGCACAACTGATCCTGAGACTGAGCTAATATGAGCCAGTCGTCGAGGTAGTTGAGAATGCGAATGCTCTGTTCTGTCAGGGGAACAAGGGGTACCTCCGCAATTTATGTGAAGACACGGGGCAACAGGGACAGGCCGGAGGGCAGGACCTCGTACTGATGTGTTCGTCCTTCGGATCCGCAGCAATGGTCTGTGGTGCGGAAGGATCGAAACATGGAAGTACGCGTTCTTCAGGTCGATCGCTGCAAACCAATCTCGGGATTGATGCCTTCCTATGTCCACATCTTGACGTTAACCGGTGAAGGGGCCCGGTTCAAGACACGCAGGTCCAAGATTGGTCAACCCCACCGATTTCATTGGGTCATGAAGAGGGGCCGAAACCTTGTTTCTTCATATCGGCTGGAGGACCCCCGGCTCTATCGCATCCGTCGCACAGCAGGACTGCAATCCTCTCTTGCATGCAAGACAGGGGCACCTGCTCTGCTTCACTGAAGTAAGTGCACCACCCTGAACTTGGGAGTGCGCCGGGCGACTGAATGGCATAGCCGAGCCTGACGGTTCAAAGAAGCCATCGAGACTGGCTGGGTAGCGCTAGCCAGGCACCCAGACACCGTGCAAGCGACCAGCGGAACCACCGCCGTACCCGCAGTGGGGCAGCGAGGAAGAACGCAGGGACCCGGCCCGGGGTGTCTCGTAGCCGGTCCGAGGTGGGGTCTGAGTGTGTGTAACACTGACCTGCGTTCGAGCATAGGGTGCGTGGGTAGTCCGTTGGTTCAACCTCCCGATCCGCCCACTGCTGCTCAATGGCGAGAGAGGAGGGTGAGTGTGATAAGCACTAGATCGTCAACAACCCCCGTCCCCTCTGGGGACCCAGAGATAGAAGAAATTGCTCTTTTATTGAGTATTCGAGATGTCGTGGGCGGAAAAAAGAACAACGATTCGCCCAGCCCGCTCCTACCACGGGGGAGTGCTCAATCTCCGATTGCCCGTCTCGGGGCCTCTGCTCTTTCGCTTGCCACCAGGTTTGGCAGGGGCCTGGATGGGCGGGGAGGCTGCCCTGCGACTGGCTCCACGGCGCAGCTTTGCTGGAGGCTGCTGCGGATGCTGCTGGAAGCAGGGTTCTGTGGCAGGGGGCCCGCCCTCGGCGACGGCAGCAGCTGCACGCCGGGACAGGATGTACCTGATGGCCTCAGTCTGCTTTTGGGCAGTGGAGAACTGCTGGGCAAAGTTCTCCACCGTGTCATCGAAAAGGCCGGTCTGGGACATGGGGGCGTTCAAGAATCGTGTCTTGTCCGTCTCGTGCATGTTGGCCAGATACAGCCAGAGATGGAGCTCCTGGACCATCATAGTGGACATCGCATGACCCAGAGACCGTGCCGTATCCTTTGTCGCTCGTAGCGCGAGGTCAGTCGCGGTGCGGAGTTCTCTGAGAACTTCCGGGCCGCGACAACCCTCGTGCAAGTCCCTCAGTGCCTTGGCCTGGTGCACTTGCAATCATGCCGTAGCGTGTTAGGCAGCTTTTCCACAGGTCGTATAGGCATCACTGGCCAGTCGAGTACCTACAGACCCAGGAGGGGAGGCACAGTTCGCCCTGCGGGGTGGAGGCAGTATTAGGACACAACTGCATTGCAACCGACCGCTCCACCGGGGGGACCCTTGTATACCGTCGAGGGTGGTGAGGGAGGAGGAACCAGCAGATCGGTTTCTGGCAGTAAAAGGTGCCGTTCATGACCCAGCGATCTCATCATGCACTTCCTGGAAGAAAGGCACCGAGGCGGGGCACTTAGAACCAGCGCGGACCATCCCGAGAACCAATCGTGCAACCTTGAGGGCTCGGGACACGGTGGAAGTCTCCACTCGAGCCCTACCCACACGGTGGCCCGGGAAAGCATAGCCGTTATTTCCGGATCCGATTTCGGCATTGCTACAGTCCCGGAGGACAGCAGCGCAGCCGAATCTTCCTCTCCAGAAAGCTCCGGCTCACCCTCCGATGCAGCGATCGACATCTGGTCGTCGGGAGGAGCACCAAAGGATACCGTTGGTACGCTCTTTGAAGAGGGCCCAGTGTGTTCCTTTGGCAGCTCGACTGGTTGCGAAGCGCAAGAGGAGCGATTGTCCCCCGAGGGTTGGTTCCCTGGAGGTTTTGCCATCACTGTTACCCTCAGACCGCCCGTGCTACTGCCTGGAGTACCCCCCCCCCCCGCCTGACTGCTGCCATGACGAGAACTGGATCGAGGCAGAGGCAACGGAACTCCGCCCCTTTGAAGAAACGGCGCTTGGCCCGCAATGAGAACATGACTTATCCACAAACGCCACCTCAGCGTGCTAGATGCCCAGGCACGTGAGGCAGCGATCGTGAACATCACCCAGCCAGGTAACGACCGCATCCAGAAACGCTCGGGTGATAAGTTGTCTATATCAAGACCCACATCGTCTTTACAAAGAAGTAACGTCAAGTTTGCCACGCAACGTCGTCTTTAAAAAGATGCACCCGTAATTGCTCTTTTAGGGGAAAAGCTCTTTTAGCGTGCTGTGGCGCACAGGGGAGATGATCATCTGCTACACCAACAGGGGGTAGTGCAGCCTGATGTTTGCAACCCACTCGACACGGAAACCACCACTGCTGAAGCGCCGTACCGCCAACACGAAGAGCTCTCAAAGAGCGCGCTGAACTCATTCAGTCTTCTTCTCTCAGTAGAGTAGTCAGGAGCAGAACAATGTGATCACTCGGCTCCGAAGCGAAAGCCTGACTATGTGCTGCATCGCCTGCTACTTATACTCAACTGGCTGTGATCAGCCGGCAGCTGGATGCAATAATCGATGCCAATGTGCATGCTCGTTTAGTTCACACTCTAAGTAGATTGGTCTCTCTAATGCCGAGTTCACACTGCACGATATTAGCCCGATTTTTCACAAGGTAAGCGCTCCGCAGGTTTTGCGAAATCGCCGACAAATGCCCGACATCGGAGGCAAATCGGTGCTCGTTTACGCGTTTCACAATCACGCTGTGTGCAATGAGTTCTGACTGAAAAACACATTGCCGATCACCTACATCCAATGAGAGACCAAGATACAGGGCAGCGGGAAGTTCGGGGAGGAGTTATAGACCAGAATATCAGTATTTTAATAGATATATGAACAATTATATCATACAGAAACAAGCACAAACATTTGCTTGACCAGCCACAACATCAGCATAACAGTTACTGCAAAATTATTTACCTCCAACTCTCTTTGCAGAACATGCACCCAATCCCTGTTCCCTTCATCTCCCTCCTGCATAATCTGTTTTTCTTTTTCACCTTGTAGCTGGAAGTCAGCTCACAGACAATTTGCGGGCTATATATATATATTTTTAATAATTACAGTCTTGCTCGCGAGAACTCCGGTCTGATGCACGCGGGTTCTCGCAATATTTCCTTATCACTTCTCGCGTGTGTTTTGTTGTGAAACGTAGTTTGCGGACCAGACAGAGCTGTCGGCGATTCTTCCTATTGTGAAGTCATGCAGTGTGAAACCCCCTGTCGCCGATCCATCGTGCAATGTGAACACAGCAGCAACTGAATGCTACCCCAGATAGTCACGCAGTGTGAAAACAACGGCGATCCGACGAGTTTGAAAATCGTGCAGTGTGAACTCGGCATAAGTGAGATCCCAATTCGTCGGTCATCCGACGTGACGTCGGGAGTGACCGACTGAAAGGGAACTGCAGATGGATTGATATTACTTGGAATGCACAATAAAAAAAACGTGATTTCTGAAAAAGTTCAAATGGAGTTATCGGTTCACTACATTTGATTATCTGAGCATACTACAAATAATAATCTTCTGTATTATAATTTCAGACTTCAGTCATAATATTTCTTCTATATTAGCATACAAGGTTTAAAATTAATCTAGTAATCGTAAATGAAAATTTTCATAAGCAACCATATTTTATTTTTTTAAATAAGTCCACAAAAAACGCAAACCATGACCCGGGATTTTTTCACACAACAAGAAGTTGTGTGTAATAAGCAGACTTGGCAACTCTGAATGGCAATCAGCAACGATTTATATAGGCAGTTGGCTCCTCCCATTTTGGCGAGCAATTTGTTTGTGCAGCTACACGAACATGAACAAATCAGACTTCAGTATTAGAGTCATCTGATTTTCCCCTTAGTGTTTTCACACAATCCTTGCTCCCGTTATTTTAGTATTGGAGTGTTTTTGAAGCAGCCACCAACGATCTGGACGAGCTCACAGAGACTGTAACCTCATATATCAGTTTCTGTGAAGACATACTGTATGCATCCCTACAAGGACTCATTTAACATTCAACAATGATAAGCCATGGTTTACAGCAAAACTTCGTCATCTTCGTCAGGCCAAAGATGACACCTGCAAAAGGGGGGACAGAGTCTTGTACAATCAGGCCAGAAAGACACTGAATAAGGAAATTAGAGTGGCCAAGAGGAACTACGCTAAAAAACTAGAACACCAGTTTTCTGCGAATGAGCCTGCATCAGTGTGGAAAGGCCTGAAGGACATCACCAACTACAAGACACCATCCCCCAGCACTGAGGCCAATCAACAACTTGCTGAAGACCTGAATGAGTTTTACTGTAGATTTGAAACTCCCAGTCTAACACCCCACACCCGCTCTGAACATCTCTCCACACAACCATCAACACCTCCTGCAACCCCCCTCTCCCCCACTCCTACGTTTCAGATCAGTGAGGATGATGTGCGCCAGGTCTTCAGAAAGAACAAGAGAAGAAAAGCACCAGGCCCAGATGGTGTGACACCAGCCTGTCTGAAAACCTGCGCTGACCAACTGGCCCCCATCTTCTCACAGATCTTCAACAGATCACTGGAGCTGTGCAAAGTCCCTGCCTGCTTCAAACGCTCCATCATCATCCCCGTCCCAAAGAAACCCATAATTACTGGACTTAATGACTACAGACCTGTGGCCCTAACGTCTGTGGTCATGAAGACATTTGAGAGGTTGGTGTTGGCTTATCTGAAGGACATTACTGGACCCTTACTAGACCCCCTGCAGTTTGCTTACCGAGCAAACAGGTCCGTGGATGATGCAGTCAATATGGGACTGCACTTCATCCTGCAACATCTGGACAAAACAGGGACTTATGTGAGGATCCTGTTTGTGGACTTTAGCTCCGCTTTCAACACCATCATCCCAACACTCCTCCAGACCAAACTAACCCAGCTCTCTGTCCCTAGCTCTATCTGTCAATGGATCACCAGCTTTCTGACAGATAGGCAGCAGCTAGTGAGGCTGGGAAAATACTCATCCAGCACCCTTACGATCAGCACTGGAGCTCCTCAGGTTTGTGTTCTCTCTCCACTGCTCTTCTCCCTCTACACCAACGACTGCACCTCTAAAGACCCCTCTGTCAAGCTCCTGAAGTTTGCAGATGACACTACAGTCATCGGTCTCATCAAGGATGGAGACGAGTCTGCTTACAGACAGGAGGTTAAAGAGCTGGCTGTCTGGTGCAGTCTTAACAACTTGGAGCTGAACACCCTCAAAACTGTGGAGATGATCGTGGACTTCAGGAGGAACCCCCCTGCACTCCCCCCACTCACCATCATGGATAGCACTGTAACGACAGTGGAGTCATTCAGGTTCCTGGGCACCACAAACTCTCAGGACCTGAAGTGGGACACTCAAATAGACTCCATTGCAAAAAAGGCCCAGCAGAGGTTGTACTTCCTTCGCCAGCTGAGGAAATTCAACCTGCCACAGGAGCTGCTGAAACAGTTCTACTCAGCCGTCATCGAGTCTGTTCTGTGCACTTCAATAACTGTCTGGTTTGGTTCAGCTACAAAATCAGACATCAGGGACAAAAAAAGAAAAAAAAAAACGCCCCCCTCACCAAAAGCGACCGTTTCGGACCTGCTGAAAGGATTATTGGTGCCCCCCTGCCTACCCTCCAAGAACTGTATACATCCAGAGTGAGGAAAAGGGCTCAGAAAATCACTCTGGATCCATCACATCCAAGCCATCTCCTTTTTGAACTTTTGCCATCTGGTCGGCGTTACAGAGCACCGAATACCAGGACAGCCAGGCACAAGAACAGTTTCTTTCCCCAGGCAATCTACCTCATGAACAGTTAATGTTCTCCCATTGTGCAATTAAAGTACAGTATGTGCAATAACCTTATACTTATTTATCACCCTAAACCCTAGTACATCCCTACAACTTATTTTATTTTATTCTATTCCTATTCTATCTATAGCACACCTGTACATACAATTTATTCTTTTTTTGTGGTTTATATTTATGCATGTGTATTTTATTCACATCTCATTTTTATTATCTGTGTGTTGTTGTTGTCTCCGTGTACTGGAAGCTTGTGACACTATAACAAATTCCTTGTATGTGCAAACATACTTGGCAATAAAGCTCTTTCTGATTCTGATTCTGATTCTGAACAGCTTATTTTATAGTGTCATAGGTATGAGCTAGAGGAACTTATTAGCAACACTGCCTGTGTATCTGAAACATCTTTTCTTTTTGGCGGGTCATTCTCTGGTCAGCCCTGAACTGCAAATGAGCTTTAAAAACGCTGATGTGTATTCTGCTTTCCTGTGTTACAGTAGATAATAATGTGTGAAGTGCAATGACAGCATTGTTATATCGCGAGACTTTTAGAATGGCATAACGACAATCTGATCTGACAATCAGTGGTAGTGCTTAAGTAATTTATCTACACTGGGGATGAAAACTAATTTAAAAAACATGTATTTACTATTTATTCTTGCCCCTTAGATACAAATGAACTTGTTGCCTATAAACTGATCATTGACTTCCTAGGTATTGAGGATTAAGGCAATGGCTGTACATCTGTAGTTTGAGTCGAAAGTCCAATGCATAAATGCTTGCTTTCTCTAGTTGAGAATAGAAGTTGAGATGCACTTGCAAAGTTACTCATAGTCAGTAGAATGTCTGTAGGTGACCATCGAAATAAAGTGTTAGCAAATGATAAGCAGACAGACTACTAATACTCCAATGACTGGTAGTTGACATGTAGTTGCAAAATTACCTATATTTAGTAGAATGCCTAAAGTGGACTATCAAAATAAAGTATTACCTTTAATATAACCTTCCAAACAAACTGAGTGACAATATGTCTGGCTGTGGCAATTTGCCCTGATCTCCCTTTATCATTTTTATTATTACTCTTCTACCACAAGAGGGCCCTATTAGATAGCGTTTCCTCTGGAACATTTGCTATATTCTCCCATTTCAGACTGAGTTTACGCCTGTCTGGATTTTGACCATTGTTACAGGTGTACGATGAGGTTACATCACTGTCATCATTAGTATGAGAGAGAGGTAATAATGTTACGCTGCCTGTAACTGATAGATGAGATCTGAGAAGGGAAGACAGGGGGAGGACATTTTCAGACAGTAAGGTGGATATTTCAGACAGCTGTAGGAAGCACAAGGAGACAGCCATTGAGATATTCAGAGCTTTTCGAATATAGCTTTTTCACAATGTCATGTCATATCTATGTTGCGTCTGTACATCATTGGCTCACAAAATAAATAAATATATGAATAAATGTTTTTATTATTATTATTATTATTTTAGTTTGTTGAATCATTAGTATATGGGTGACAAGAGAGATATCTGGATAAAAACAAGCCTTTCTTCCACTGTATACAAGTCAGGGCGAAATGTTAAATGACTGCCGCTGACTGAATCTAATCTATGAGGTATTTTCACACAGCCACAGCTGGGACCACAAGCCATTTCTGGTGTGCAGTGGGGGCACAGCAATCTTATCTTTAACGGGTCCCTTGGAGGAACATTCTTTTTAGACCTACAGACCTGGAATAACCTACTTCTCTCCATCCTCCCAAAATTATTTTACTACAAACCAGATGAGATCACCTCTAACCCCCTTCCATTTCTCTGTGTGCTTTATGAGAGATATAAAAATACTGCGTAATTCTATTAGAATTTAGATTATAGATTTATCTCTTATCGACATAAACTGACCCTCGTGTCTTTTCCATTCCATTCGGCAAATTGGTCTTATGTAAGCATAATATTTTTTCTTGTATTATCTGTATCGGTGGGCCACACAGATGATGAAAAACATGGATTAATAAATGCAAAAAGAAAAAAAAATGTTAATACAATGCTGAACGTGTTTCTGCAGACAACATTCTGAGGGAATCTGTGTTCAGCAAGGGAATGCGCAGACTTCTGTTTTAGAGAAATGCCTTTCACATTCTAATAAAGGACCATCTGAAATCCTTATTTAGTATAACAAGGTATTATGTTTAGTAGATTACATAAATGTGGCATTAGTTTTCTTTCACTTTGCTACTTTCACATTTACCGTTTTAAATGCAGTATCAATATGCCTAATCTAAGTGTGTTTTTGTACTTTTCTCGCCTTACACAAGCACATAGGAACAGATGGGTTGAATTGTGTATCCACCTGCTATTTGGCAAGAACATAAGCAGCACATAGGCTTAACGTTATCAACAGTCTGCAAGGCCATCACAAAAAACTCCCAAATGCTATTTGTTTTATTATACTGTTCTATATTCACATTAAATCTGACTATTATGCAGTCCATTTCATTTACACTAGATGAGAACGACCGAAATCAAATGCAGTGGTGATAGTTGGTGCCATATTTGGTTAGTTACTGTATACAGTAAATTGTAAAATTCTCATAACAGCTCTCCAAATGTTTCTGTTCATTTTTAATGATTCAAATGAATGATGGAACAGAAAACCACTCTCAGCAGGGCCAAAAGGTGTCAGAACAAGTTTAGGGAAACATGGGAAAATCAGCGCTTAAGCTGAAGGCCCTAAGATGCACAGCAGGTCTCGGAGTTCTTCCTCAGTTCAGACTATAATTGGCTGATGCGCAACAGTGCACCTGAAACATGGCCAGAACACATTTACTACACCAGCAGTTACATACTGTATTTTTCAGCCAAAGAAATAGCCTTACCTGAGCAGTATTCTAACAGAAACAGTTCCAAAATAACATCCTGAGGGATCCATGAGAGGTAAGAGGTCTGGATATGGAATATCAAAAACACAAGGCAAGATTTATATAACTTATGGTGAAACTCACCCATTCTCTGTGGTTAATAATGTGCAGATGTGATGTGTTGGTTCATGACAAACAAATATGTTGTCTTGTCTCAATTTACTGGACTCCAGAAACTAAAAAAACAGGGTCTGTAATGTAGTTTTTCATTACTTATTTATACACCGGGGCCTTTATTACTATTTTTGAGAAATAAGTTATTTATTTGCCTTCATATTAAAGGTACACTCAGGCTAAAACCGAAACCGCATACTTACCTACTATAGTTGTTGGCAAACAGTATGTGGAAAGAGCAGAATGTCTGAATTCCTGGGCTGTATCAGAAATCTCATAATTGCCTGAGATATAGTATGCAAAAAAAAAATAAAAAATCTATGTGAAAAGAATAGTACATCCAAATTCATTGTAATTATAAAACAGTATGCAAAAAGTACCCAAATAACCTACATCCAGTAAGATTCGCAGAAGTGTGCATCCAATGGACTCTTTACTGTCACATGAGGCCACGGGAGTGAATGTGAGTGTGAGGTTTTGTGAATGCCAATGAAATTATGCAAGTGACGCTGTAGGTCACATGACAATGACAACATGGCAGTTGCATGGCAATATTATTATTATTTTTTTTTTTAATGGTTGCAAAGTAATTTCTTATTCAAAAGTTGTACCTACTCAGAGGTTATGCAATTTCGGATGGGCAAATATAGTAGTCATCTTGGAATTATACTGAAACCTAGTGGTGTGGATATAGCATCGTGTAAAAGTGAACATTTCAGTTAACAACTGTATAAACAAAAACTGTATATATGTAAATCCACAAAGTGAAAGTGTTGAGATTACTCAGAAACATGCAATCTCAACATGTCTGCCACCATGAGACTTCTCTAGGTAAAACATCATAAAATCATCCACATGAAATCATAAAAGATCGGTTTAGTAATATCTTTCTTTGTAAATGCTCTAAACTGTCTCTATGGTGTCTGATCTAAAAAAGCTACAGAAAAGAGGTGTGCTAAGATCCATCAGCATGACATGTGACTTCCTTCACTTGGTCAGAGGAAATGACATATGCTGGCCCACTGAAACCCCAAGATTTGATTTTCTAACAGCGTAAGAAGAAGGTACCACAGAGGTGGTGATGAGAGTTAGAGCTAAACAAAGAGAAAAATACAGTGGGGTGTTTAAAAAGACTCAGTAGGATGTGTTGCCAGGGGAACAGGCTGCTTTGAGTTGCACCGAGTAAGATAAGGGCATTCAACATCGGGGCAAGACAAAGTCCTTGGCCTCCATTGATGTTTGGCTGATTGTACTGAGGAGGCCATCTGAATTCTAAACATAAAGCAAAATGCAACAGGAATAAACAACAGCTGGACAGCATGTTTTTATTTTTTGCTTTTCCTTTGGTCTCAACTTTAAGCACCTCCAGACTCCAATATGACTAGTTATACTGAAATATAATACTTAATTTGATGTATTTATTTATAAAAAAGAAGAATTATAAAATAGATGCATGCATGTAGATACATATACCTGCATGTCATGTTAAAAAAAAGTGTACACAACACTATAAAACTTAATTTTATATGATATTTGCATTTATTATAATTAATTTACATATATTTACAAATAATTGGCTAGTAAATAAAATTCTTATTTTTTCTGCAAAAAGTGATAGGAAGCACATCGAATCTGGTGTAATCGAAAATGCTGTCATAGGCCTTTTTGTGCTCAGCTGCTTGTTTACAGAATGCTTAGCCTAGTTATAGATCTGTGTAGGTGCTTAATTTTTCACTGCTCTTTTGGGAGAACAAACAAACACAGAAGTGTGTGCTCCCACATTACTCATGCTAATTGCTTTACATAAATCACTGTGGAGAAACTGACAGTAATCAACAAAAGACAAAATATGTGCTTGGTTGACCCAGCTTTCCTTTCCCCATTTCCTCCAATTTTATGCCACATATCTGTGCCATCTACTCAGCTAAAGTCTTAAATGAGCATTTTTCCTCTATTAAGTCATGCATTTCCATGATTTCTTGCAGTAGGAAATAAGAAGTAAAGGGCAAAGGCTGCCAAGACCATTTCCATAAACATAATTAATGAGAGGGAGAGAGGCCAAACCTCTGCCCTTTAACCAACTTCAAACAGAGCAACACACATTCTTATATATACAGAAAGAGAGAGAGAGTGAGAGATGCTGCACCTGAAATGAAAATCACACAGCATCAGTGACCCCATCATCTGTGGACTTTGCACATGCAATTCATATCTCTTTGGTCAGGTATCTGCCATATAAATACAGATAGGGACTCTCACAGAATTTCTTTGCACATATGAAATTACAGGTGGAAATAAAATCTCTCTCTCTCTCTCTCTCCCTCTCCTTCTCTTAATTTTCAATTCAATTTAAGAGTGCTTTATTGGCATGACAAAAATTATACATTTGTATTGCCAAAGCAATTGCAGCTGGACTGCTTACAAATAGTATACATATGTATTAACAGAAAGAAAAAGAATAATAGTAATAATAATATATAAAAAGTATTAAGCATGTAGTGCAAAATGAATTACTAATGTAAGTATATAAACTAGAAATAAAAATTAAATAAGGGATTAGACATATTTACAGAAGCAAAATATACATCTAAGTAATATAATACAGTAATTTGGCATAATATAATCTACATGTGCTGGAAACATCAGATCAGGGCAGGTTGAGTGTTTTCTCTTCTATGGTGACAGGCAGACACATATTGAGCAGCAAACTCCTAACAGATATGGCAGTTTCTCCTGGTTTGAAAGAGTTTTAAATGTCTGATGGATCTGCTGTATTTTATCATAGAACACTGTCCGTCTATCTGTGTATTTGGGGCATTCTGTTAGGAAGTGCAGTTCTGTTTCCATCTGATTCAGATCACAGTGTGAACACAGTCTCTGCTCTGGTGGCAGCCATGTTTTTCTGTGTCTGCCCGTCTCTATTGTGTCCGCTGAGTCTGTATCTGGTCAACGTGCTTTTCAGTTTCTTATCTGACACTGTGTACAGATACTCTGCCATACTGTACTCTCTCTTTAGGGCCAAATAGCATTGCACTTTACTCTGCTGTTGTGTTTGGGTTTGCCAGTGAGTGATGTAGTTCTGTTTGATTTGTGCAGTAATCTGACTGATTCTGATGTTGTGATTCAGAGCAGCAGTAGATGTTAGTGAAGCATCAGGACTGAAGCTCTGGATCAGCTGAGGGAGGGGCTTGCTTTCTTTGCAGGGCTATATAATGATATGATTGGGGGTCACTGAGCTTCAGATGTTTCCAGAATTTAATTGCCTTTTGTGTATCTTTATGATTAGAGGATATTTGCCTAATTCTGCCCTGCATGCGTTATTTGTTGTGTGCCGGTGCATGTGTAATATATTTTTACAGAGTTCTCTCTCTCTCTCTCTCTCTCTCTCTCTTTCCATCTTATTCCCTGTATATTAAATCACCTAGCTGAACTAACCATCCAAGCTATTGAGTCATTGAAAACCAAGCATGGATAGCCATATTAGAAACAGAAAACCATTTTATCTATATAAGTGTAATATACAGTACATTAACTAAAGCAATGGCTCTCGGTTGGTTGTATATTTAATCATCCAGTTGGACTATATTTACTGTTTGTTTGTTGTTAAGGTATAAATGTTTCAAACTTTTTAATATAACCTTTTTTTTTCAGCACAGTTTTAATTTAGTATCATCCTTGTGCATAAACACAGTTAATCATACTTGTCTGTGTATGAGAAGATCTCAGCATGAAACTCTATGGGATTGATATCACTTGCAAAAGTCAGCAGTGGGCTGAGGTTCCTTTGAGATCGCAAACTCCGCAATGACTCCGCAATGACTATAGCGTAAACATATTTCTAAAAAGGAGAAATGTATAATTGAATTAGAGCCGCATGGTTAAATTCCAGTGTCAGTGACATGTAAAATACTTCATAATGTATTGCTTTTCTCAGTTTGAGTTCAGATGAAAAAGCAGTGCCGTGTTTATTCTGAAGCTACTCAGGTACTTGAAAGCCAATTAATTTCATATTTAAATGTATGAATCTGTAGCATGCACATACATCACAAAAAAAGTGACATCTGGCATACATCACCCTCTTTTGATGTTTAGCTGATGAAAATAATTAGTCTTAAACCGAGATGCCAGCATGCAGACGGAGGTTTTATCAGACATTATAATCATATAAAATAGTATATAGATGAATGGCTTGCCAATTTAATTGAAGACATTTCTTACCCCGTGTTTTAGTACAAGGAAGTAAGTCTGGTAAAGTAATCTTGACCATTCGTCAATATTTGATCTTCTCTCATTCAAATGTAATTTAACACAAACAAAAAGATAGCGTGTGAGTATTTGGTTTGTATTATTAAAAACAGGCTGGAAATTGGGATAGTTTTCCAAATTTCTCATCACACGTCTTATCTCCCTCATACCCCAGAGGTGGGTTCATCGAAATATTGAGCATGTGAAACATTTAATGCTCAGAGCACTTCACCACCCCACACAAGACTGCACAAATAAATTGACAGAAGATTGCAGGTGACTAATTTGACTATATTTTATTTGTAATGCGTGCTTTTTAAACAATGTGTGAACGATGCAATTAGTTACTGGGACAGTCTTTCATACTTTTCATGATGAACCTCTCATTTATCTACACAAACCTCAAGACTGGAAATAACCAATTGGGAGGTTTTAAGGGTGGGCTGTGGGGATGAATGATGACAGAAGCAATGGCACACTAGCATGCAAAAGAAGGCTACCTGTCCACCCCACTAATGCACTTGATGTGATTTGTGAGTCAGCTGCGAAGAACCTGCGCAGCTCATGTAGGGAAAAACCCTGAACAGGTGTTGTAAAAGACCGATGCAGCTGGGATTTGCTTGTGAAGCAAACAGCTCAGCTGGGGATTGGATTTCTGAACAAAAATCTGTCCGACTTGAACACTGCCAAGCATTAACCTATTTGAATAATAATTGGTCCACATACTCTCTTCTTTTAGTGCCTTGGTGCTGTGCTCCAACTGTTATAAGTATATGTGCACTGTAAAATCTTGGAACATGAACTTGTTGAAGCCATATCTCATGAGGTCTTTCAACTGTTTCAATTATTCACTTTCTTGTTAGTAGTGATGGGAAGCAAATTTGTGATGTCACTGTTACAAGAATAATCTGCGTGTATAACAAGCGATGACAAGGACAACAGATGGCATGCACAATGCTTAAATATCTTGTCAGATGTTTGCAGGCTTGATTGAAGTTGTTTTGATGTGATGTAGGGATGCTAGTGAAAATATCCCACAGATCTGAAAATAGATTTTGAAATAAGCATCAAATTTTCATTGAGCTGGCTGAGGATAAGACCACAAGTCTTACATGAAAGGTACAAATATGACTTCCTCTAAGTGGGGTTACTAATGCATACATGCATGCAAGTTGTATATTAGCCAAATGAGTGAACTAAGAAACACATTAGTTATTTGAGTTATCCCATGTCTATGTGATGGTCTACAAATAAAGGATAATGTACAATCAGCTGTTCATTGCCGAATAATACATACCTACGCATGAAATATGTTTGAGTTTAAATTATTTCAGAATTTTATCAGGAGTCTATATTATCTTAAAGCTTTCTCTGAGAAAAAAAAAAATCCATAACATTGTACAGAACAGTCGACCAAAAAAAGGACAAACACATTCTGAAGTTCTCTGATGTCATTTAAACAAGACTGAAACAAAAAAGCAGCTCTGATGGGAGGATCAGACCATTTCACTGATTGGTTCTTTGAATTTTGAATAATAAAAAAAATAGCTAAACTTCAAAGTCTTTCTGTGAATTTTCATTTGAGGAGAGTTTAATTTAAATTTTGGGCCTATGAAGTGGGTATACAATGTCTACACACCCTTGTTAAAGGGATAGTTCACCAGGATGTTGCACATGTGCGATCATGGCACACAAAAAAAGTTCATTTTCACTATTTACAAGTCGCATAAAATATTCAATCAACTGAAAAGCATTGTCTTTGAACAATCCACTGCTAGTGACACTTTCAGTTACCCGGATGAGCAGTCTGCTCTGTATGATTTACAGTATTATCAGAACATTATGTTATCAGAACATTAAATCAGAGTGCTGAGTTTAAAAAAATTACCAATCAGAATAAGTATTCCAGAGAGCCATGTAATAAGGGAAAAATAAACAGCCCTGAGCATAAATGTTCACAGGTAAATGCCAATTTTAAGGAAGCCTTTAATAGGCATTTTAGTCAATGAAAATGTCCAGGGAAACTAGGCTGACACTGTAGGTAAACACTATGCATACATCTGCATATTTGCATAGACGATTGGGGCTCCCTAAAGTAATTGAGTTAGGTTTTTCCACAGGCAACCCTGATTTGAATAACCAACACCAAAATCGCTGCATACTGAATGGGTAATGCAGCATTCTCATTTGTAAGAAAAACAAAAAAGTAGATTTTTATTGTCTTTAGGGAATGTGTGTGTGTGTGGGGGCGGGGGGGGGGTGCACTGAGTCGTAGAACTCAGTTGAATGAGTGTGCTGAATAGAATGATTATTGTCTTAATTAACTTTTTGTTATGACAGGAGCTGAATTGGGAGCTCCATATCTAAATCATCTCATTTACATCCACCTCTTCACTCATTAACATACAAAAAAGATTCCCGTTTCAATGAGAAAGTTTGGATTCCACCCTCACCACAGTGTCATCATAGTCTGATTGACCTGTTAGGCGGGAATCCCCTGAGTCTTTTTTTTATTTGTTTGATTGCATGGGGCCTGTAGCAACTCATAATGTAATAACTGCACATAATGCAAAAACTGCACATAATGTAATATTACATTATTATTGTAATAAAACGTTCATAATGTAATCATTTTCTCAACATGTAATAAAATCTTGAGCTCATAATATAATAACAATTATTACATTATGAGAAACGTATTACATTATAAACTCACCAAAAATATTGTCATGTTGTCATAATTTTAATTAGACTTAATAATAATTAAAGTATAAGCAGCCCAGTATAAGGGACAGTCAAAATATTTGTGCTGTTATTTAGGCTATGTGTATAATATCTATATATACCAGTGGTGGACGTCAGGGCCAGCAAAGCCTTCTCTGTTGGCCTAAACACTATCAGAATCACTGACTTACATTTTAATATAGCCTATATTTTTTCCATTAATGTGTATTAAATTATTTCCAATAGTGTCTTCTGTTCCTTTCGTAGCTTTTCTCTTGGTTGCACTGCTTCAGTGTATGTTTATATTAGAGCTTTTTTCCAATCATATTTCAGCAATCGTGTTTTCAGGGTCAAAGAAATCTGCCTTAAGGTCTTCAGAATCCACAGTGCAGGCGTCTGTTAGTTTAATTCAATGGCAATGAAACCGTTGCTTTAGCCAATCAGATTTTGAGTTGGCAGCACCAGGGCCATCTACCTGGCTAACGATAATGTCAGCATTTTCTCATCCTTTGATTGGATGATCAGCGTACTATCTAGCAAACAGCATCACTGTAAATCATTTATTTCATTTTTATTAAAACTTAGTAAAACTTTTATAACTGTTTCTCAGGTTTAGATTTTCAGAGCATTTTGAAAAAATATTTGCCTACTACATTTAGTAAATCTAAAAACAGTAGTCATAATGACTGCGAAAAACAAGCACACACCTCCTCGACACCGGCTCTGTGAAAGACTCGTGAAGATGAAAAACCCACTAGAGTATGGTGGTAATTTCAGTTTTGACTCTTTATCGCTGATGCGTTGTTGCTGCTGTTATTTGCGCGATATAAAGCCGGTTAAAGTAAGGAATATCTAAGTTTCCCGAGTGGAGCGTATAACCCCCCAGGTCTTTCCTCCGGCGCAGCGACGCTTGCAGAGGCAGGAACCCAGCGGGGAGAAGAGTCACAGAGGTGCGTAAAAAACATCATACCATTTTCCTTGTATTTGTGTTATTTTGTTAGGTTAATGCTTCAGCTACAGATGATGTGTTGAGCAATTGTTAATTGGGTTTCTTTCTTTAATAATGACATTCATTCTCGCTACATAAGATACCCATCTGTTATGTAGTGCCCTGTTATACTGCATTACTGTGTAATATCTATGGTTTCTATAGCCGTGGCATCATTATGATGGTATGAAGAGATAAATTAATTCATGTAGGACCCACGAAGGCCTAGGTGTAAACTGCACAGCACACTGTATCAATATATATTATATATAATATATATAATAGATATATATATTATTTATTTTAAATTAAATTTAGTCATTTGCAGACGCTTTGATCCAAAGGGACCACAAATGAGGACAATAAGAGGACGTCAAAACTAACAAAAGCGCAACACTATATAAGTGCCACTAACTTAACGTTGTTAACGCAGTACAGTAGCAACGTGTATATATATATATTATACACACACATACAAAGAAAAACAAGTAGATAGAACAAAAAAAATAGAAAGCTAGTGTTTGTTTCTTTTTTTTTTTTTTATTAAAAGAAGATAAATATAGATGAAGTATAATTAAAATAGAATAGAAAGTGTTAGACTTAGAGGGTCAAATAAAGGTGGAACAGATGTATTTTTAGCCGATTCTTGAAGATGGCTAAAGACTCAGCTGGATGCGTGGGGCGCAGGTCATTCACCAGGAGGGAACAGTTAATGAAAAAAGTCTGTGAAAGTGATTTTGTGTTTCTTTGGGATGGCACAATAAAGCGACGCTCCCTTGCAGAACGCAAGCTTCTAGAGGGAACATAACTCTGAAGTAAAGAATTTAGGTAAATGGGTGCAGAGCCAGTGGTGGTTTTGTAGGCAAACATTAATGCCTTGAATTTAATGCGAGCAGCTACTGGTAGCCAGTGCAAATTGATGAACAGAGGTGTGACATGCGTTCTTTTCAGCTCATTTAAGATTAATCTTGCAGCGGCATTTTGGGTAAATTGTAGAGGTTTGATAGAAGTGGCTGGAGACCTGCCAAGAGAGCATTGCAATAATCCACCTGGATGGAACAAGAGCTTGAACAAGGAGTTGTGTTGAATGTTCTGAAAGAAAGGGCCTGATCTTTCAAATGTTGTATAAAGCAAATCTGCAGGAAAGGGCAGTTTTAGCAATGTGGTCTGAGAAATTCAGCTTATCATCAATCACAACTCCAAGGTTTCTAGCTGTTTTTGAAGGAGTTATGGTTGATGAGCCTAACTGGATGGTGAAATTGATAAATTGATGGGTTTGTTGAAACCACAAGCAGTTCTGTCTTAGCCAGGTTGAGTTTAAGGTGATGGTCAGTCATCCAACAAGAAATGTCTGTTAGAAATGCTGAGATTGCGAGCAGCTATCGTCGGATCATCAAAATGGAATGAGAGGTAGAGTGTCATCAGCATAGCAGTGATAATGAAAAGCCATGTTTCTGAATGACAGAACCTAGTGATGCCATGTAGATAGAGAAGAGAAGCGGTCCAAGTACTGAGCCCTGAGGCACACCAGTAGCAAGATGTTGCGACTTAGAAACCTCACCCTCCAAGACACCTTGAAGGGCCTATCTGAGAGGTAAGACTCAAAACACTGCACTGGGGTCCTGAGATGCCATTTTAAAGCCACGTAAGCCTTATAATCCAGACGAAATTCTAAGTCTGAGCTGTTTCAACTGAAAGAAACTTGCTCTGACTGATCTTAATAAATATATCAGTGCCTTTATTTTGTTTTAAGATGCACACCAGTAATGTTTTTTTAAGCACGTTTATGAAAATTGCTTAAATGTCTTAATTGAACTATGGTCTAATCCTGGCTTAATCTAAGACCTGTCTATGAAACCAGGCCTATATCTAAAAAATTAAGTATGTCATAATCACACAATTAGTAAGCTTTATATATATTATATATATAAGTTCACAATGTAGCCTAATAAGCCAAATTTTCTTTTAACAAAACTATGATTATGTTTTGTGCTCAAATGTATTATATTGAAATATAATTATGATATTGTAAACATATAATAATAATTGTTTTAAATTGTGTGCTGGTATTACCTTATGAACTGTGATTATAATAATATGCATCTGAACTCTGGTTACCCCTTGGCTAACTGCATCATCAGTCATTCAAAATAAATTCAAAAATCAATTAGAATATTATAAATTGTGTATGTAAAAGCTTAAAGGACGACTTTTGATATACTGTGAATAGTGTTGTTTTTCCAAACCATGTTTTTCACTGATATTTCAATGACATACTCAAATGATTATATGGTTATACAACACTATCTACAGCCATTACATTAACAACATTGATGAATACACAAATCTCCGACATTACAAGTAAAACAATACACATGTAAATACATTTAAAAGTAGCAGTATTAATAAAAAAATGTATAAGACACGCACACAACGTACAGGTGTTATGCACTTTATATTGTTTAAGATGTAAACAGATACAAAATATAAATGAAAATATAGATTTCACTTAGTTATTCTAAGTGGAATGTGAAGCACAAAGGAAATATGTGATTATAAATCCAATTAGTCATAACTGGTCTTTTCAATAAAGTGTAATGTAACAACAACAAAATATAACTGAAGTGCCGTCTGAAATTTTCTTATAAAATTAGCATTTTTTCAGGCTCCTATGTTTAGGTTCAGTTATTTCACTTTAATGGCATAGAAAAGGACCTATACTTTGCCACAACTCTTCAATTCTTCCATTGTTTTTTTTTTTTCTAGAAAGAGTTACACCAGGATTCAGCTCTAAACACACGCAACAACAAATCCATCATGTACTTGTGTATGTTTTCCTCATTAAGTGGAAACAAGTTTTTGTGTGTATGTGTGTGATGAATTCTTACCACAGTGTGGAGCTCTCTCTCTATCTAGCTGATTGTTCTCCTTTTCCAATAAGTAGTGGAAAGAGGCTCAGATGGATGTTCCTCATTTAAAAACACAGCTGGATTGCAGTCGCCCCCTGGACCACTGCTCTGAGACCAGAGTCTTTCACTCACAGCTGCTGAAAGACCTCTAAAATATTACAAGGCTAACCTTGAAATTCAGGTGCATGGGATTTTGTCTTTACCGGCATGGGGATAAAAATATTGAACTAACCCCTTGTGTTGCAACTTTCAGGCCACAGAACATTCAGAGATTTCTTCCCAAAATGAAGGATTTAGGTGTTAACTACTGTGTTCTTCATGGTTACAGCTCTTTGGTTATTAAGCATATTTGCATATTTTTGTGCTCCTGTGTTAGCTCTGTGGTAGATACAATGATGTAAACAAAGCCCGTTGGCTTCAGGATATCCTCCTCAACCATCCACAGAGGCTTTTGTTCATGTAATCCTCTTTACTCTCAGCAGTTACAAAACAAGGGACCACAATCAGGTCTCATTGCGACTAGCATGTGTAGGTCTACAACAAAGGAGGCACCTTAAAAAGGGACCATCCTTCTTGCTCTGTATAGCCTCATCTCAAGTTTACATAATAATTATAACTGATTAACCCATTTGTTTTCCCTGAAATAATCCAAATGAATGCTAATTTTTTATACTAACCAAGCACTCTATCATCGCTACAAGGAGATCTCAATTCCATTTGCACTCGCAATATAGTTTTGTTTTCAAAATTTCCGTATTTTTTTCACGCTTATTAAATTCTCTAGTGTAAATGTAATTGTTCTTTAGGCTTTCAATTTTGCTAGTACTCATTTTTCTTTATTTAAAAATGGGAGTCCCCCTTCAACCTAGGTAATACAAACATGCTCCATATTCTGTTAGTATTGTTACATGGTCTTAGTCATATTTATTTTTAGGGTGGTCTAATGCACATAACTTGTGGTTCTGACAACTCCAATTTTGAGAGAATTGTTTTACTGTAAGTATGTTCTGAACTGTCTGCTGATCTCCCAGATGATCATCTTACTCAGCTGCATGGCGACCGACATAGTTTCCGGTAACTTTCCACGACTGGATATACCTGCACAACCAGAACACATCTGCCTTTAGAACACATAATGCATGGTTTACAATATAACTCATTTGTTTCCGAATACATGGCAGACAGTCTCACGTGATGCACAGCAACTAGGTAGCTATACACACAAAATGTGTATGATTTACTTTGAAACTATTTTCACTCAGAATTTTCTAGTAAATGGGCTGCACTTTATTTTACAGTATGTGCACTTATGTGCACTTATGTGTACTTACAGTGTACGTACCTAAGAAATGACTGGGTAATACAAGGTAACTACATGGTTAAGGTTAGGTTTAGGGGTATGTTCAGGGTTAGTACCTTGTTATTACCTAGTTATTTTAATTACAATAAAAAATACATATATGTACATGCGGAACAGAACCTTAAAATAAAGTGCTACCAATAAATGTTAAAAATAATTACAAAGAAACTGCAAGTAACTAAGTTAAACATGACATTTTTAAGTAGAACATACTTTCCCTTTCAGTCAGTCACGTTCTACGTTATGTCAGTCGTGACTGACGAATTGGGATCTCGCCCGAGAGCCCAATCACCTTAGAGTGTAAACTCAACAAGCCAATGACAGTTGGCGTGCGTGTTTCGCCGTGTTTCGGGTATAAAAGGAGACCGCGTGCAAACGCACATCAGCTTTTCGCTTCGGAGCCGAGCCTTCTACAGGACGAATCTCCGCGAGTGTTCTAGAGAAACAGCTGGCGTTGGTGTTACGGCATGTCAGCGGGGGTTGCCATCCAGGCTGCTGAAACCTCGACGAGCTGCAGCTGCCATTCTGCGGTCTCGCCGCAACCTCCCCTGGGCGCTTCAGCGTTCTCTCTAAAAGAGTGTTTTTCCTTTTCAAAAAAAGAGCAATCTCTAAAAGAGCTCCACGAGCGACGGGAGTCTTTTTAAAGATGGCTTCCCGCTCGTGCATTTCTGGATGTGGTCGATTCCTGGCTTCATCTGATGGTCATGATCACTGCCTCTCGTGCCTGGGCTTACAGCAAGCTGAAGCAGCGTTCATGGATGAGTCATGTTCTCAGTGTGGGAACATGACCATTGCGGCGTTGCGGTCTAGATACCTCCTCATTAAACGGGGGGGTATCCCCCTTGCCATGACCCGCTCTAGCTCTTCCGGTTCTCGGAGGGCTAATTCGGTTCATGGTCAGGGAGACCTGAAGGTCACGGTGAGAGTTTCCCCATCGAGTACGTCTCCGCAGGCCTCTCATTCCTCAAGCACAGCGCACCACCTGGTGCTTCCAGACGAGTGTGCTGGGTCCTCAGACAGGGCGGGGTCCAGCATCTTGTGCGGAGCACAGACGGATGACAGGATGTACTTCTTCCGATCGCTGCATTGCTTGGGTCAACTGGGGAAAAGAGCAAAACTTCCCCGGTGCAGAGATCCTTTTTCGGCTGGAGCTGGACTAGGTTCTCAACCTCTCTCAGCATGGTCTCTCCGTAGAGCGTGCACAGTCGATGCTGAACTGCCTGGGGTCCTTCCAGCACAAGACGGCGGTTCCACTGAAACAATCTCAGAGGCTCCTGGGGCATATGGCATACGCAGCCGCTGTCACGCCGCTCGGGTCGCTTCATATGAGACCGCTTCAGCGTTGGCTTCACGACCGGGTCCCGAGATTGGCATGGCGACACGGCAATTACCGGGTTTCTGTCACCCCGTTCTGAAGATTTGCACTTCTTCGGAGAGGGGTGTCCCTTGGACAAGTATCCAGGCATGTTGTTGTGTCAACAGATGCCTTTGCCAGGGGCTGGGGTGCCATGTGCATTGGGAATGCAGCTGCGAGGCTCCGGCTGGGGCCCGACTGCAGTGGCATATCAACTGTCTCGAGTTGCAAGCAGTATGGCTGGCTCTGCACCGCTTCAAATCGCTGCTACACGACAAACACGTACTGGTCCGTACGGACAGCACAGCGACCATTGCGTACATCAACCACCAGGGCGGTCTACGCCTCCGTCGCATGTCGCAACTCGCCCGCCATCTCCTCCTCTAGAGTCAGAAGCATCTGAGGTCACTTCACGCCATTCATGTCCCAGGCGAGCTCAATCATGCAGCCGACAAGCTCTCACATCAGCCCGCCCTTCCGGGAGAATGTCGACTCCACCCCGAGACAGTCCAGCTTATTTGGAGACGCTTTGGGGAAGCTCAGGTAGACCTGTTTGCCTCCCCGACACGTCCCATTGCCAGTTGGGCCACACCTGTTACCCCTGGGATCTCCCCTCGGTCCTGACGGCCCTGACGGAGGAGCCCTTCGAGCCTCTGCAGTCGGTAGAGCTTAAGGTTTTGTCATTAAAGACAGCGCTCCTCACCGTTTTGGCCTCGGTCAAGAGGGTAGGGGGACCTGCAGGCATTTTCGGTCGACGATTCGTGCTTAGAATTCATAACGGGTATCTCTCACGTTGTCCTGAGACCCCGGCACGCATATGTGCCCAAAGTTCCCACCACGCATTTCAGGGATCAGGTGGTGAACTTGCAAGCGCCGCCCCGGGAAGGAGGCAGACCTAGCCATCGCTCTGCTCTGTCCCGTTCGTGCTCTGTGCATTTACGTGGACCGTATGCGGAGCTTCAGTACCTCAGACCAGCTCTTTGTCTGCTTAGGAGGACAGCAGAAGGGAAAGACTGTCTCCAAACAAAGACTTGCCCACTAGTTAGTGGAGGCTATAGTCTTAGCTTACCAGGCCCAATGGTTACCTTGCCCCCTCGGAGTGAGAGCTCACTCTGCGAGAGGAGTGGCATCTTCTTGGGCAGTGGCGCGGGGCGCCTCGATAGCAGACAACTGTAGAGCTGCCGGCTGGGCGACGCATAACACGTTTGCGAGATTCTATAATCTCCATGTAGAGCCCGTGTCTTCTCGTGTACTCGCCTCAGGTAGGCAGTAACACGGGACCTGCTCGGTGTCCATCACGCTTGCTGAGCCATTCCCCTCTACGGACCGGATCCGTGCGCTCTTGTGCTCCTCATTCAGCTCCCCATGGCGAACCCTGGTGGAGTTACTCCCGCACCTGGCGGCAGGGTGGCGGTTAGCGCCAGACGCCAGGTCAGCAATCGTGTGCAGGACCAAAAGGTCAGACCTTGTGATGGGTAGGTGCCGTGTGTAGTGATTCCCACTTCAGGCGATACAACAGGTGTATCTAAACGGTGCGGCTCCACTTCATGGTAAGCCAGTTGTCTTTCAGGGCAGTCGTACCTCTGCCATCTCGGTTGTGGATTGTCTAACCCAGGCGGGTTGAGCCTACCGCAGGACTTCCATAGGTAGCACGCCCTGGGACAGTCCATATGTGTATTCCAAAATGGTACCTCCTATGCGCAGGATGTGGCTTCCGTTGCCGCGTTCCCAACCTGATACGCGTTCACAGTGTGATCCAATGCTACCACTTGATATGGAGCAGCAGTGGCGGACACATCTGCATAGCGGCGTACATCTTCAGCCCTAGCTGGTTGTGTGGGGGGGGACTTGCCGGTTCGCAGGGCACTGGAGGGGGCTGTCAGCATGAGTGACGTTTTTGCCATCCGGATTCCCCATCTCAGTCACGACTGAACGTACAGTAGAATGTAAATGACTGAAGGGACGGTACGGGTTACATATGGTAACCCTCGCTCCCTGAAGGAGGGAACGGAGACGTTCCGTTCCGTCGCCACAGTTGCTGTACCACCGCTGTACGGCCGGGGAGCGTAGTCTCAGCTCCTCAGTGAAAAACTGATGTGCGAAACACGCACGCCAACTGTCATTGGCTTGTTTAGTTTACACTCGAAGGTGATTGGGCTATCGGGCGAGATCCCAATTCGTCAGTAACGTCTCCGTTCCCTCCTTCAGGGAACGAGGGTTACACAAGTAACCAAGACGTTTTCAGTCCTTAATGTAAAACATATTCAATCTTTGTTTTATTTACAACTTTGAATTTTTTTTTTATTGTTGAACAGAAACAAGAATGCACTTTTAATCAGTTTCTTTCACTGTTGAATCCCTAAAAACCAATCGGCAATAATATGCAATTATTCAGTTGCATGATACCAACAACTGTTATTTGGGTGCTTAGATTATTTACTTAAAATTGCTTATTATTTATTATTAGCCATTTGGAAGAAGCAGTATAATTTACAATTACACCAATATAAACTGCTTTTTAATTTTGGCCATATAATGAACGCATCTACACAGCTAGAAATCTTTTTTTTTTTTTAAATATCAGACATGACAAGCCATTGTAATAAATAAAAAAACATATACTGTAAGACTTCAAAAAGAAAGAGATATTCAACTATATGATACATGAGCTTTAAGCATCTCAGCCACTAGCAAGCAAACATTGCATAATGTACTACAGATACATCACAGATTACCAAAGAAGCACAGTACAAACACGATGCACTACTCGAGAATGGATACTAGTACAGGATAAGGAGAAGTAGAGGATTACTCACAAAGTTCACACAGAACACACTATTATATATTTAAGTTGTAGAGCCAGAAAGTTAGACTTATCAGGTTAAAAGGGGAAGGGGGCGAGGGAGGGTGGGGGGTGGTGGTGTTACATATATTTGAACAGTTACATGTATTTGAATGTCTGTTACAATTGCTTGAAATATTTTCATTTAATTTAGTTTGAAGCTGTATCGACCCAAATAAACACCAGCTGTTTAGCTGATCTGGTCCATAGAGTCTGTTCTCTTTCCTCAGTTTTATGCTTTTCAATGTTTTGTTTGTTTGTTTGTTTGCTTGTTTTTGCACCATCCCTAACAGCAATCCTAACCATAACTTTATCCGTGACAGCTTTCAAAGAAACGCCTAAACATCGTTTCTCTGGTGTTAAAAAAGCCTACTAGTTACATTTCTTGCCAATGTTATAATTTATGACTAACAATGACAAGGGAAGCCAAAAGAGATCATCCATGTTCGTAGACAACAATTTTAGTGACAATAAATGCAAATAATGATTCCAAGACATCATCTAGAGAGATATTTTGCTGTCTAATGGGAATGATCACTTATTATTTTAATTTAACTGGACTTTTGCCCAAACAGTTTTGATGGATAAGTAGCTCTCAACATACCAGACAGTAGGAAGTTTCTTTTGCTTACAGAGAGTTCCTTCAAATAGAGGCCTCAGGCAAATATGCAAATTCACCTGTCGAAGCCAATCATGTTGTATCATCAACATCCTTCAGTGCTCAAAAATATAAAAAAACAATGAAACTGATATTTGATAAAAAACAATTGACTTTATTTGGGAAGTTAAATAACATAGGTAGTTAACATTTATGTATAGCATAAACAAATAATTCAATCTTGTTCTGTTTTTTTATAGTGCTCACTTATTATTATTATTAGTATTATTAATACAAAAAGAAAGCACTATTAAAATCTAACTGATATAGATAGTTACATTACAAACAAAGATAAGATAAAATTTCACATCATTGGTGTAGGAATATAAAGAATGGAAATAAACCATGTTCGGATTTGTTTTTATGGAAGCAGCAGTGGCAACACTGGTTAGTCAAGATGTTTTGTGATTATGACATGGTACAACCCACAGCACATGACAAACTTAAAAATTTCCATTGAGTAGCTTAACTAGTCTCAGTCTGTAAAGCCTTCATGATTCTTATTCAATCATAATTCAGAGCTGAAGTTCTTCAGGACATGGAGTTTTTCAGGCTGCTTTTTTTCTTACACATTACTTCGTTGATACTGTGTACAGGAGAGATATTGACATTAAATAATTTTAAACAGCAATTTATTAAAGGGGTCATATGATGCGATTTCTATTTTTCCTTTTCTTTAGTGTGTTATGTAGCTATTTGTGCATGTATAAGATCTGCAGAGTTACAAAGCTCAAAGTCTCCCACAAAAGGATTTATTCTATCTAAAAGAGAAGGCTGATCTAGACTGGGCTAAAATGCCTCGTTCAAACACGCCCCCACATGTCTACGTCACGATGTGGAAATATTTGCATAATGCCGACCAAATGTTCACACAAAGAAAGAAGGCATGGTTTCAGGAACACAGTAGGGGTGATGCAGCCATGTCAGGGAGATGCTGTGTGTTTCTGTGCGAAAGCAAAATCACTTTATTTGGCCTTCCGAAAGTAGAAGCAATTAGGAATCATTGGTTAAGATTTATTACAACAGAACAGCACAATTCAGATGTTCGAATTTGTGCAACGCATATTATGGACGACAGTATGGGAACTCGTAGAGTAGCCTTCCAAGGCTGGCTGTGCAAAGACTATTCTAAAAAAAAAGTGTCAATTCCGACTGCTAGGCAATCTGGTCACTTATTCAGAATCAGCACTGTAAGTATTTTCTTAATAGTTTAAGATTTGCTATTGACTGTTTCAATGCGGCGTTTTGCACCGTGTTGAGGATCGGTTGTGTGTGTGTGCGCGTGCGAGACAGACAGGAGGATCAATCACAGTGGAGCAGTCAGCTTTCTAAAGGGGTCATATGATGTTGCTAAAATAAACATTATTTTGTGTATTTGGTGTAATGAAAGGTGTTTATGCGGTTTAAGGTAAAAAAAAAAACATTTTCCACATACTGTACATATGTTTCTCCTCTATGCCCCGCCTTTCAGAAACGTGTCGATTTTTACAAAGCTCATCGGTCTGAAACGCGAGGTGTGCTGTGATTGGCCAGCTAACCAGAGCGTTATGATTGGCCGAATACCTCAAACGTGTGACGGAAATGTTAAGCCCCTTACTTATTGTAATGACTTATACTGTGTTTTTACGCGTTGCGTTGCGTATCGCGTCACGTAAACATAAAACCAGGTCTGCATTTGTGATCAGAGAAACAACAAAAAACAAGCGCTAACTTACTCTACACTGCTCAAAACTCGCATTTGAATCATCAGTGGCAACTTCTTTAAATATACAAAAAACTTAATTACAGTCTGTGAGTCAGAACCGCCGGCATTGTAGTCTAACGTTACTCACCCAGGATCAGTAAACAGTCCTCCATAAAATGTGAATATTTGGGTTGAACTGTTCTGGAACAGTGTTGTAAATCAACTTAACCACGGATTTCTAGTCGTGTCCATTTGTGGAAGGCCAAACAAAGTAGTTTCGCTTTCACAAACGAAAAACACAGTGTCACACACGGTGGTTAGAGTGAGTGCGGCGGCCTATAGTGAGCAGAGGCCGGGGGCTTGAGTGAGGAATGGCCGGAGGGCTAGAGTGAAGGGAGGCCGGTGGGGTTGAGAACGGCGCGGCCGGCAGATTCGACGAAGGAGCGCCGGCGGGCTTGCGGCAACCCCATGTGATGACCCCGGGCTGGACTCCGCTTCGTTCACGGTAGGCCGGATCTGGGAGATCCACAGGGCAAAGTGTTTATTTCATAGCAACCCGCACAGATCAGCCTCTAGGCATGACGAAGCGGATATCGTCCTTTTTTTGGAAGGCCAAACAAAGTAGTTTCATTTTTGCAACGAATCAAACAGTGCCTTCACGACATGGCAGCGGCGACAACAATACTACAGCGAGAATAAAGTTACACCTTCTTTCTCTGCGCGAACATTTGGGCGGCATTATGCAAATCTTCCCACATCGTGATGTAGACATGTGAGGGGCGTGTTAGAACGAGCTGTTTAGGTAGGCGTGGCTGACTCTTAACTTTTATAAAGAATATCTCTTTGGATTTGAGACTTCAGTCTTTGCAACTTTACAGATCTTCTTTATGCACCAAGAGATTGTAACACTCCAAAGAGAAAGGAAAAATTTAAATAGCATCATATGACCCCTTTAATAGCGGCTTGTGTACTGCAAATACATATGGGCATCATCATTGTGTCTGTCACGCGACTCTGTTCCCCTTTAGGGCTTGAACTGATGGTAAAACTAAGGACATTATTTACTGTCTTTACATTTATGTTGAAAGCTGAAGAAGAAGCTCGCAATTATGGTAAGGGGCGTTACATTTCCGAAGTGTGCTTGTGGTGTTCGGCCAATCACAATGTACTGGGTCAGCTGGCCAATCAGAGCAGACTGTGCTTGTCGGAAGGAGGGGCTTTGTAGAAAATGATGCATTTGAGAGAGGCGAGGCATAGAGGAACTAGAATAATGTACAGTATTTGAAAAGTAATGTGTTTTTTTGAACATTAAAGCATGTCAACATATTCTGTTACACCAAATAATAATCTTTAAAATAGCATCATATGACCCCTTTAATCTCTGTAATTTGATATTCATTTCACAATGCACATTTATCAATATCATTTTATACCATGCTAAAGGTGCTTTTACTTGTATTTTGTCACCTTGATTATGATGTAAATAAATGTTCCCATCACACTTCCTATAGGAATTCATGAACACAAGTGATTTTAAACTTGACAGAATGTATACTCACACATCTGGTATGCCTCTTGCATGGTTCATGTTTTGGTGTCTAGATAGAACATTCTCATCCTCATCCTCAGGAACCTAAAAAAAACCACCACAAATTCAGTTTGCCCCCTATTTATAAACCAAGTACTATTTTGACATAGAAATCCTCAAATGTATCAGTTCTATTTTACACAATACCATGTAGTTCATTTAAAAAACACCACTACCTCCCAGTAAACATCATCATCAAAGCAGTTGGCGTCTGCTGGGTCCCCCCATATTGGCAGCTTTAGTATCCCACCTGGAAAATTACACAACATAAAATGCCAGCTCTAATTCATATTTATCAAAACACCTAAAGTAGTTAACTGTTTAACTTTATTTGCACTCACCAACCAAAGCTCCACCTACAAGGCCAAATGCTATTGCTACAAAAAGACCTGCTGCCTGGTAACCACCCTGAATGTTGACTGTCCTGTTAGCAACGGCATCCTTGAAGTCGAAAGTGTTAATCAACCTGAACCACAGTATGACATGTCACGCGATAGTTTGGTTTCATTTTATTTATGGTAACAGTACAAACAGAAGCTCCCCACACACACACACACACACACACACACACACACACACACACACACACAACACTTACCCTTCTTTTCCATGAACTGATTCACTGGCAGAAGCTGCAGTAATTGCTCCAACGATACCACCTATAACTCCAGGCATTGCATGTAGGTTATGTATTCCACAAGTGTCTTGTATCTTCAGAGTTTTTTCCATAAAAGGCTAATAAGGAAACAAATATAAAGTGATTATGGTTACAAAAATGTTTATACTATCTTCAATTTAGATTTCAATAAGTTTGGACATTGTAAAATATGTTTGACAATTAACAGTGCCTTATATAATACATGGAAACATATAAAACCATTACACATATAGTATCAATACATAATATGCTTATTGTACTTCAATATGTTATTTTGAGCTTTTTCAGTACTATAAAACACAGCAAAACTCACAGTCAGAAAGAGATATCCAAATGTGGAAACAATGCCTGAACAGAATCCCACTATCAGAGAGCCGTATGGTGTAATCATGAACTCTGAAGCTGTTCCCATTGCAACACCACCAGCCAAGGTAGCATTCTGAATATGTACCTGAATAATGTCAATACATTCTAAGGGTTATTTTATGAACAAAAAAAAAATTAAAGATCAACTCAAAATTTCACCAGAGATTTGGTTACCATGTCGAGCTTTCCATTATTCTGTGAGATACTTGAAATGGCAAAGGTAGTGAGAACTGATGAAGCCAGTGCAAGGTAGGTATTTATAACAGCTCTGTGCTGGCCATCTCCATGATCTGCAATAGCAGAATTAAAACTGGGCCAGTACATCCAAAGAAAGAGAGTACCTGTTAAAGGAAGAGGGACGGAAATTAGGAATAATTCTGAATATTTTGATAGCCTATTGGGTACAACAGGCATAGGCCCCTGGGGTGAAGGACACTTTTGATAATATTTTATTCCAAAACACTAAATTAGCAAAAAGCTATAGCAACACACCACTTTTCATCATTGCCAAAAGGGTGAAATTTGATTCAATCTCTAATTTAATCATTTTTAAAATGTTGCACATGTAGCTAATGGGATATTTTTTGAAGCAACAGACCTGTTCATAAGTTTCAATTTTCTTGAAGGTGATTGATGAAATTAGAAATGAAATTAGAAAGAAGAAGAAAAAGAAAAAGAAGAGGAAGAAGGAAAAAGGGTAAATGGGGTTTGATTGGCAGAAGAGGAAAATGCAGAATACCTGCACTGTAATAAATTATTTTACACAAATGGGGGTTTATCTTACAATAGTTTAGGCTTTAAAATGAAAAAACATGATTAAATAGAAAATGGCACAGTTTTCTAAAGTGGTTATTTGAATCAATATGTACTTAAAACACCTTGGAAAATCAACAACACTTCTAGAGGCCTTTAAATTTACATTTATCTTTTTCCATAATTATTTTCAGAAAAATTATTGAGCAATTTGTATTGGGGGCTTTTGTTATGCCCTGCTTGATGCAACAGGGGAAACTAGCGAGATACATTCTTTTACTACTCACCAATCATTGCAAACATATCAGAGTGGTAAACAGATCCTTGTAAATGCCTGCTTTGAGATAGCAATGGCCGATATAACATCCAAGATATGGTCAAACCATAATATGCTCCAAAAGTGTGGATGACCATGGAACCACCAGCATCTTTCGCCTATGCATGTATGAAATAATAAAAAATGACAAATTCCTTCTCTGATGTTGGTAACTATTAGAAAATAAGTGGATTCAAACCTACATGTAGGAGTTCAAGAATGATATACTCTTCAACAGCAAACAGGGTGACTCCAAAAAGAGTAAGAACCATCAGCTGCACTGGGCTGACTTTTCCAAGACAAGCGCCATAAGCAATGAGACAGCTGGCCACGCAGAAATCTGCATTAATGAGGCTGATTGAAAAATGACAGTTCAATTCTTTAGATACAGATAAAAGATGTATATATTAATCATCACTTCAAAAATGGAACATGGAATTGCATGGAATGTCCTGTATTCTGTAGAAAGCATGTCAGTCAAGTGAGCTGTAGGGTAAAGGAAGCCTAAACATGAAGGTGCAGATTTCAGTGATGTTTTGCAATGTCAATAAGTATATTACAAAAAATCAATTACTTCTCAACCCCAATTGTAATCTTCCAGTCATTTTCGTCGAGGTAATGAAACCAGCCTTGCATCAGCAGAGCCCATTGAATTCCAAACGCTGCGATGAGAAAATTGAAACCAACTCCACCAAAACTATAACGCTTCAGAAAGGTCATTAGAAATCCAAAACCAACAAAGATCATCACATGCACATCTTGAAAACCTGCGGTAATAGAAGAAAAGGAAGTACAGAATGTTAGTCCTTCATATATGATTTAGAGGAGATTAAACAATGCTATAGCAGTCAATTCAATAGATTGCAGCAAAACATTCTAGTATGTTAGTTACTCACTTGGATATCTATAGTAAAAGTCATTCTCTAAATTTGTGGAAATATTTTTCTTTCTTCTGTGTTCGATCCAGTGGGTGTCAGACTCCTCATCATAACGGATGAACACGCCAAACAGGATAATCATTGCAATCTGCCAGACAAAGCAGACTGCTGGGAGACTGATTCGAATATTGGTGTTTTTGGCCATTTTAAGTCTTGAAGATTTTCCGAAGAGAAGTTCAGGAGATGACAGTGAAATTCCTTTCTTCTTAATTTGGTCGGTTGCTTTCAATAGGAACATGTGACTCACCTTTTGTCATAAAGTTTTTATAGTAAGGTCTGGAGGTGTGTCATTACATCATTAAGTAGCCACTCCTACAAAGACATGCAGTACACACACATACTTATGACAAAAAAGGAAGAAACATTATCTGGGTTCTTGTGTATAATGTGTTGCTAAAAAAGAAATACTTGCCAAAAGTTCTGTTTTCGTAATTTCCCTCTTGCATGATGTGTGAGTTTCTTCTTTGTAGGCATAATATTGTTGTCACTGATGCTCAGATAAAATGCCCCTGTAGCATCAAGGCTTAACCCCTCATGTTTATGTCAAGCATGTGCAACATTTATATTATGGTATGTGCAATATTCAGGTAACTGTTCTCAAAACAGCATGCTAACATGACAAACCATCATTTCTCACCTTGATTGATTAGATCTTTCTTATGTCAGCTGAATACCATACCATCAGTAATTAGGAAATAAGTAATAACAAAGTAACAGCTATAAAATCAATAATACAATCATGACCTTCCTGTGATCAACCGTTAGTATAATTTATTTAATGGTATTAGTTATGAGGATATACAATATCTGGTTGCAGCAAACAGTTAGTAACGACTCATACTTCTATTGCCAAAATGAATTTGTTGATAAATAGAGTTTTATCTTATCTGAATGGCTACATGACTTATCTGATTGTACACAATGTTTCCCCAGAAGGTTTACAAAAAGACACAGAACCTACTTAAACGTCAATTCCTGTCACACATCATGTTTTATTAGCTATGAAGGCACACTGTTTGTCAGTTTCTTTATATCTGATGAAATGCAAAAGACAAATCCTCCCAGATACTGAAGTATTTGTTTGTTTGTTTGTCTTTTTTACCCAGAAAGTTTGTAATTTATTATAGTATACTATTTTATAAGCTCATAACTGTTATATGTGAATGGTTGGTAACACTTTATTTTGATGGTCACTTGAACATTTTGTTGACAATAAGTAACACTACACCTACATGTCTACTAACCCTCATTAGAGTATTAGTAGCCTATCTACTTAATAGCTGCTAACTATTTATTGTGATGGTCTCCCAACAGACATTCCACTGACTATCAGTAACTTTGCAAGTATATGTCAACTTAATCTAACCCTAACCAGTCTACTAGTACTTTACTAATACTCTAATGAGAGTTAGTAGACATGTAGGTGCAACATTACTTATAGTCAACAGAATGTGTTAAAGGGATCATCAAAATAAAGTGAAACCTAATGGTTTACTGATGGCATATTCTTTGCTTACCTGCAAACGGTCATTGGTTTATATTACTTTGCTACTCTAATTGCATGGTGTCCACAACAACAGAGAGATTAGTAACTTTATCACTAAAAAAATTCACATTTTTGGGAAAGAAAAATAAATGATTACAATTATTAAAGTATTGTCTTAAAGTAAATATAAAGACGTTAAGATATCTAGTTTTTGTTCTGTGATTTAATAATACATGCATCCGAGGGTTAACTAAAAAAGACTTTGCAAGACACACAAAAAATTTCAGTTGAGTAACAGTCAAGGTGAGGTTTTGTAAGATTTGTACGTTGGGAACCATCCCTGAAGGTGCAATGTAGACATCTTAGTGAGGCACACCCATATAACTAGTCTGCCAATACATGTACACATGTGACACCTGCAGTTTCGTTCACCTGTGCAATTTTCTATTGAATTACCAGTTGCCAACAACAGTACATGTGATTGAATCACTTTGACATTATGCATTTGTTTTACTGACAGTAAGTACACATAGGTTTACTTACACCTACATATTTACATCTGTATACTTACAGATGCCTAGAAATAACTCTATGCAATGCACAAATATACAGATATGGAGAGTAAAGAGTTGGGCTGTAAAAAAAAAGCTAAAAAAAAAAAAGTTTTCATTTTATTTACTTGTACAGTAAATATGTAAAAACAAAAATGCAGAAGTACATATCAAACAAGCAGTCAGAAGAACAGTTGAACAGCACTTATAGTACTTTGCACTTTGAAAAAAAAAATGCTATGAAGACTTCTCTTATCTCCACCAAAGAAATGATAGTCAGACTATTATGTTAGTTGTTATGTAAACCATTAGTCAACACATTCCCTGTTCAGGGTCAGGCCACTGTGTTTACAGGATATATTCTTTGACGCTGCATTCCAGTTATTCTTTAAGAGCAAGATCTGTAACGATGAAAGTGACAATCCATTAGTGATAACAGATGCCTATAGACCACACCATTCCAACCATTTTTTGTTGAACACCACATGGTATTGCACAACCTTACTGGAGGATTGAAGTTTCTGCATTTATGTCATTTGACCTCATTATTACACTGCACAAAATTATAAACGCAACACTTTTTTTTTGTCCCCATTTTTCATGAGCTGAACTCAAAGATCTAAGACTTTTCTCAAATATTGTTCACAAATCTGTCTAAATCTGTGTTAGTGAGCACTTCTCCTTTGCCGAGATAATCCATCCAACTACTCACAGGTGTGGCATATCAAGATGCTGATTAGACAGCATGATTATTGCACAGGTGTGCCTTAGGCTGGCCACAATAAAAGGCCACTCTAAAATGTGCAGTTTTATCACAGCACAATGCCACAGATGTCGCAAGTTTTGAGGGAGCGTGCAATTGGCATGATGACTGCAGGAATGTCCACCAGAGATGTTGCCTGTGAATTGAATGTTAATTTTTCTACCATAAGCCGTCTCCAAAGGCATCTCAGAGAATTTGCAGTACATCCAACCGGCCTCACAACCACGTGTAACCACACCAGCCCAGGACATTCACATCCAGCATCTTCACCTCCAAGATCATCTGAGACCAGCCACCCGGACAGCTGCTGCAACAATCGCTTTGCATAACCAAAGAATTTCTGCACAAACTGTCAGAAACCATCTCAGGGAAGCTCATCTGCATGCTCGTCATCCTCATCAGGGTCTCGACCTGACTGCAGTTCGTCGTCGTAACAGACTTGAGTGGGCAAATGCTCACATTCGATGGCGTCTGGCACTTTGGAGAGGTGTTCTCTTCACGGAGGAATCCCGGTTTTCACTGTACAGGGCAGACGGCAGACAGCGTGTATGGCGTCGTGTAGGTGAGCAGTTTGCTGATGTCAACGTTGTGGATCGAGTGGCCATGGTGGCGGTGGGGTTATGGTATGGGCAGGCGATATGTTATGGACAACGAACACAGGTGCATTTTATTGATGGCATTTTGAATGCACAGAGATACCGTGACGAGATCCTGAGGCCCATTGTTGTGCCATTCATCCACGACCATCACCTCATGTTGCAGCATAAAGGACACTGCCCATGCCGCAACCGGATCCACGTACTTCCCACCAATATGTGCAGCGACTACATTATCCATCTACTATGTGTGCCTTATGGGCTGGGCTTACTCACAACCGGACCCATGTCAACTTGCACCGCACGTTTGGGTTTTGGTTCTGGTATTCGCAGTCAGGAGTTCTTCTTCGCCCTATGACTAGTTTCCACGTTCGTGCCGATGTTCCAGCAGGACTGATCGCACAGCCTTAGACGAGGCGTGCGCACCACACCCCCCGATGGCCCACAATCAGTATAATTTGTTCGATGCTTGAGCATGGGGTGGTGCGGATGATGGGGCACCGCGTGACGGCCAGAGGTCTTCCACTTATCAGATGAGGACGTGGTTTTCGGCTCTCCCCCCATACAGGAATTTAACTGCCTTCTTCGACTACAAGAGTGTCCATTTTCATGTGGCGCCATTACGGCCCACACCAACTCCCGTCGCAACTATCACTATGCGTGTTCCTAACTTGCAGATCTGGGAAGATTCGAAAACCTGTAGGTGGATGGACCCTTATTCTCTGGCAAAGTTGAGAAGTGCCTTACCTCACACAGTATTTGTTCAGGACAGCATGCTTCTCGTTCTCGACCTTCCCAAATGGTTGTGCGACCCCCGCCAACATAGACGCCCTTTGTGTACATGAAGAGCATCTCATAGTATCTTTGAGTCAGAGTCACGTGAAAAGCAGGAGTGGCAAATAACTCAGAATAGACGGTGCAGCGTTATATTATTGTTCTAGTGCTATGCATGTATGTTTACTATAGTTATTATGAATCTGGTAATGCCACTATCGCCATTGAAAAATGATAAGGTATCTTGCATACAGTTATACCCGGTCCTATAAATTACCCGTGTCCGGTTAACCTGACCTCGGCCGGTACCTAGTATTATCGTCATGCCTGTGTACTTCGCTCTCCCCTACCAGTATTGACCCTGGGTGAATTTGACCGATGTAGGCCCAGAAGTGGCTGGTCCTTTGATTTAACGTAAATCCTTTCCAGTTTTAATTGGGAAGAAGATAGTAGTTTATTGACTCTTCCTTTCTCCTTCTGGCTTGTTAAGGAAGTTTGTCTTGAAAAGGGTGATCATTACTTGCTTTTATGTTGTTAGATACTCATATGATTGATGTTGTCCACCACACCACCACACACACACACACACACAAACACACATGGGACAGTGATTAGCAGGATCTGTTCCCATAAACAACAGTAAACAGGAACAGGGGCTATCAAGTGCCAACAAGGACAAATTATGTACTGTTAAAATAGTTTATACTATCCACTCTCTTCCAAGTCTTCTAAAGCGTTTGATAAATTTGTATGAGTGAGAGGCCAAAATGAAAGAATTATTAACTGATAATCCTGCTTCCTGTCATACCTGTTTTTTTCAAACCTAGTGAGTTGGTTAAAGATCTATTGAAATGTGTGATTCTTTCAGTTTCGTCTGGCTGCATTCCCACTTCTAGCTGTAATGCAACTAATTATGATTATACAAAAAACTAATTATAATTATGAAAAAAACATAACACATTACCATGAAAAACATTACCATGAAAGTGTGTTGGCCAAAACTTATGTAGGGTTTGTTTTATTAGAAGTCTTAGATGAATTGTGCATATAGCTAACAAATGTTATAATTTTACCTCAGATAAATTACAATTTAAAATATTCCAAATTTCATTTACCAGAAATTCTAGTTGTGTATTTCAATGAGCACAACTTACTTTGTTTCTTTACCATGTTTAAAAAACTGAACAATGTTTCCCTGGTCTGCACAAGCCAAAAATAAATAAATAAATAAATGTTCTCCAACACTGACACCCAAGCACAAAAAAACTCATTAAACTGAAGCGGGAAAAATAACCAACCTTGACTCATGAGAAGTTGTAATGATTCATATGAGATGGTGGAATTGTCTGTATCCATACAAGATGGGTCATACAAGCCAAGACTAAAGCTGAGCAGGAAGTCCGGTTCCTAAAATGAACCCTGATTGTAATAGGGAAAATCGCTATAAATGTCACATGTGTTTATATTAAGAACCAATTGGATATACTACTCCATGCATCAATCTCATACAAGTTAACATGAGAGCATTAGCAAATACACTGGGCCCTGGAGGGACTCTCTGGTTATGGGGAAAATCTTGATGGAAAACGTCATGTCACAGAAAATTATAAAGGACCCACAAAGACACTTTCTGGCACTGTACCTGTCAAGTTACAAAAATATGTGCAGTAGATGGGGCTGTACAATTAATTCTTTCTGTAAGGTTCAGCTGTATCTTCAACCAGGAACCATATGAAGAGTTCAGATGCAAAAGCCTCTAAGTGCTATCTGAAATTTTCTTCTAAAATTAGCATTTTTATCAGGCTCCAATGTTTAGGTTCAGTAATTTTACTCTAATGGCAAAGTATAGGTCCTTTTCTATGCAATTAAACTGAAATAACTAAACATACATATAGGAGCCTGATAAAAATGCTAAAATTTAGATGAAAATTTCAGATGGCACTAACAGGCTTTTGCATCTGAACTCTTCAAATATATATGTTTTAGAAAAAGATCCACAGGAGCTTTTTATCATTTATTAAGTAAGGTTCGGTCTAAGTCTATCATGACAGAGCTGTGTCACGAATTCGGTGCATGGACTTCCGTTTATTCACCACAGAGGTCACCCTTCCATTCCATTGACTCTCGCACTACACAAACTGCTGCATAGCACCCCGGACTACATATCCCATCATCCATTGCACACGGGCACTGATTGCACTCATTGCACACAGCTGTTTCTTATCGCCTCACTCACTATATAACACCCACTCTAACCACCTTTCTCTGCTGAGTATTGTTTAGCCTGTACCCCTTTCCGAGCCTTCGTGGTTTCCTTGTTTTGCCTTGCCTGTTTTTGCGGTTTTTGATCTTTGCCTGTTTTCCTGTTTTTTTTCCCTCTCGTCTCGCCCCTGTGATTTTGTCTGCCGATCGGTGACCTACGCTAACCCTAGGACTACTCTTGTGTTTTGCCCACCATATACCTGCCTGCCTCTGTTTGACCCTGCATGTTACCACACTCTCTTAAAAGCTTGCAGATGGATCCACATGTCTCACGTCTCGTCAGCCCCGTTACAGCTTGGATATATGACAGTTCAACTAGACTTTCTTTTGAAAGATATGATATTTTGTAAAAGATTTTGACAGTTTCTGTCTAATGAAAGCCAGTGGGGTCCAAAAGAAGAGTCGACCATTTTGACTTGCATTGCATGGACAAAAATATACACTTTATTTTTTTTGGGGGGGGGGGTGGTATATTTGTAAAGCTAGTGCTGTTGAGAGACTATGCGGAACTAATGCGGGTAGTGTTGAGGGTACTAAGAGACCCAACAGTTTCCATCTGTGTCCCTTTAACTGCCTGTGTTGCGTTGCTCACCCGACCACATTAACCTGACAACATCGAGACATTTTTCTGTACCTAATGACAGTGTTGAGAGCTATATTTTTTTTCTTTGCAGACTCTGCCCAAACCAGTCCCAAAATACTTGGAAATTGGCAGACAACAACCGCAACAACTGAAATCAAGTGAGTAGGAGTTCATTAGAATCAGTTATTTGTATTGGCAAGCAGCAAAAGTAAGGACTAAGTACATTCATACTAAGCAGAGGCATCTAAGTGACATGCAAGCCATAACAAAGGGTATCATGCACAAGAGATATATGTTTTGGGATTAAGTACTCAAAGAAATTAGAGGCTATCATGTTAAACTGTCTATTTCCAAATCATACGCTGTCATGGTTCCAAAAGAAAACTGTCCTCATTAACAATGTAACTTTGACAAGTTGATTGCACAAGAGGATTGTTTGGATTTGGCATTCAAGTATGTGCATCATCTGGTAACACAGGTTTGTCAGGTACAACATGAACATGTTGAGTGCACATTATTGGGGAGTGTTGTACTTTTACATGGACGTTTTCCAAGGTTGGTGATGTTGGGCTGCAAGGTATGCAGTTTTTCAGCTATTAAGTTCTTGTCCACTGGTTTGGACAATATTGTGAGCTGGTAGGATTATGGTCTTGATCTTCAGGTCAGCTAGATGTACCTGTAAGATGTACTTCATGACTGAGAGTTTTGAGAATGTTTTAAGATGCCTGGCAGCATTTGTGTGAAAAAAAAAAAACCTTGGAGAACAGGGCCATTCCTAGAAAAATAATGATGTTAAAATGGAAACACATGAATTGTTACTGAATTCAAGCAACTGACCAAACCACTCTTTCAGTCAATACGATCTATAATACAAGACATAAAGTGCGTGAATGAGATAAGAGGAACAAAAATAGTACTACTGTGTGTATTAAGATAATGCACTTTGGTTGTGTTTCACAGCTAAACCTACAATATATTGTTATTTTAAATTAATCTTCATCTTCAACCGTGACTAAGTTTCTGTGCTGCACAAGAAAACATGCTTCTGTAGATTGTTATATACATCTGTAACCTATTGCAACAGTATTGACTGGCTTCTTTTTCAGTGATCACATCAGGGTGTACAGTAGTATTTTTTTTTAATTAAACAGGTTATATCATACATTCCCCCCTGAGATCCCCTGGAGGGGGGGAGTTTTGTTTATCATTACTATTTTGCACAAATATATATATATATATACACAGTGGGTACGGAAGTATTCAGACCCCCTTACATTTTTTTACTCTTTGTTAAATTGCAGCCATTTGCTAAAATCATTTAAGTAATTTTTTCCTCATTAATGTACACACAGCACCCATATTGACAGAAAAAAACAGAATTGTTGACATTTTTGCAGATATATAAAAAAAGAAAAACTGAAATATCACATGGTCCTAAGGTTCAGACCCTTTGCTGTGACACTCATATATTTAACTCAGGTGCTGTCCATTTCTTCTGATCATCCTTGAGATGGTTCTACACCTTCATTTGAGTCCAGCTGTGTTTGATTATACTGATTGGACTTGAGTAGGAAAGCCACACACCTGTCTATATAAGACCTTACAGCTCACAGTGCCTGTCAGAGCAAATGAGAATCATGAGGTCAAAGAAAAGCCTGAAGAGCTGAGACAGAATTGTGGCAAGGCACAGATCTGGCCCAGGTTACAAAAAAATTTCTGCTGCACTTAGGGTTCCTAAGAGCACAGTGGCCTCCATAATCCTTCAATGGAAGACGTTTGGGACGACCAGAACCTTCCTAGAGCTGGCCGTCCGGCCCCACCCACTGCGCTCTGGGGTAGGAAGAGGAGCAATGGAGAGTAGAGGGAGAAAAAGGGAAGAACCAGCAAGGATCACTGTGGCTGAGTCCAGGATGCAGTGGGCGATGGGAGAACGTTGTCGAAGTAACCCTCACTGCAGTCCCTCCACAAGTCGGAGGCTTTATGACAGATGGCCCGACGGAGCCTTCATCCGTTTGCATAGACCAGGAAAGCCGCATGGTGTTTGCTCAAACAACCCCTGACGGACTCCACCGCTGATGAGAATTAAAGGCTCAGGTCTGATGCGGACCCAGGATAGCCTGACATGTAAGTCTAAGCGGTATGTGTGGAGAAAATTAGGCACTGCTCATCACCTGTCCAATATAGTTCCAACAGTGAAGCATGGTGGTGTCAGCATCATGCTGTGGGGGTGTTTTTAAGCTGTAAGGGACAGGACGACTGGTTGCAATCACGGGAAAGATGAATGCGGCCAAGTACAGGGATATCTGGACGAAAACCTTCTCCAGAGTGCACAGGACCTCAGACTGTGCCGAAGGTTTACCTTCCAACAAGACAATGACCCTAAGCACACAGCTAAAATAAAGAAGGAGTGGCTTCACAACAACTCTGTGACTGTTCTTGAATGGGCCAGCCAGAGCCCTGACTTAAACCCAATGAGCATCTCTGGAGAGACCTAAAAAAATGGCTGTCCACCAACGTTTACAATCCAAACTGACAGAACTGGAGAGGATCTGCAAAAAGGAATGGCAGAGGATCCCCAAATCCAAATGTGAAAAACTTGTTGCATCTTTCCCAAAAAGAATCATGGCTGTATTAGATCAAAAGGGTTGCTTTTAAATAATGAGCAAGGAGTTGAATAATTAGGACATGATATTTCAGTTTTTTCTTTTTAATAAATCTGCAAAAATGTCAACAATTCTGTGTTTTTATGTCAATATGGGGTGCTGTGTGTACAGTAATGAGGGAAAAAAATAGCTTAAATGATTTTAGCAAATGGCTGCAAAAAAACAAAGAGTGAAAAATTTAAGGGGGTATGAATACTTTCCATACCCCACTTTATATATATATATTTTTTTTTTTCAAACCAAATGTAAACACCCTCTTTTAGAATTTTTTTGAAATGTGTTTGTTGTCAGGTCTTACATAATTTGCACTGCCATATCCTCTTTAATTTCTAATCATGAATGTGCCAGATGGGGTCATGAAGACAAAACAGGGCATCACTAACACATAAATATGGGCAGACATTAAAACCAATTATTTTAGTACACGCAGCTTGGTTTATAAATCATCTACTTGGACTTAGAAATACGTTTCTAAAGGTGCAGGTGTGTGAATAAATCTTTTACTGTTTGTTGTTTGTTTTTTGTGGTAGATCCCTCCCATTTCAGTAAAGTGAAGTGACAGTCTAGTGATAAACATGAACAATGAACCAAACATATGTGGATCTCAGAGTGAGTACAAAGGGTTCCTTTATTAACAATTGCAACTTCTGGTAATTGTTACGAATAAGGCAATTATATATATATTATATATATATATTATATATATATAAATTTATTTTCTTATTTATATAAGAATATGATACCCCCTCTATTTTCATATGCAAGTTCTAAAAGTTGCAAGTGTGGCAATTAATTACAATGATTTGTGCTGTAGGCAAGTAGCATCTTTTTTTCTTGTAAACAACAACAACAACAACAAAAAAACATCTGAGAAACCTAAAAGAAAAAAAAAAAAAAGAGATAGTTATATAATTAACGTTGTAGTATTTCAAATGGTGCTTAGGCTGATTACCTTTGCAGCAAATTATAATCTTTTAATATCCATTTAAGATCCATTTTATAAAGCAATAATGCACTACTATCTGGGCTGCTAATTCAGTGGCCTTAGATTCATGGAGCTTATCCATTAGCTGGAGAGCTACTGAGTTCTTATAAACAAAACACTTTACCCCAGGTTACTCCTGAGAGACCATTCCTGTAGTAAGCGCTGGCCAAATAACCAAATAACATGGGTACCATGGCAGCATTTCTTTAATGAGAGTGTTTCTTTCCATGTAAGAACTTGCTGCATGAGGCCCCTGGAAAATAAGTAGGACAATTATTGTACAAACAAGCAGACTGTTATCGAACCATGAATAAAATAAATAACCTTATAATAAATCGATCAATAGCATTTTCTACTGTGAAATGTAAAATCATTTGTGAAAGTATCAAGGCTCAAGTCTTATGTCAGAATAATGCAAAGAATTGTACTTGTGCTCCTTTAACTAATTTACAAAATGCATATTTTTAGGGCTAATTGAAAGTATATTTTTGCAAATGTTTTTTCTTCTTCTTTTCATTATATACAGTATATATAATATTCCCCAGCACATGGTGACAATTAAACTCAACAAAGAAGTATTTAAAAATTGTTCTTGTAAACAGGTTTGCTGTAGACAAAGGTAGGATTCAGTACTTTGTCAATGTGCATTTGATTTATTGAGATATGTATATTTCAGACAGTAAATTAACTCAGAAAATACAGAGTCAGACATAATTGATTTGTTATTCTGCATTACATGCTAAGTAACCGATTATCCTTTCATGCCAAAAATCGTTAATGTAAATTTACAGATAAAGAGGATTGCGGAGGTCTTCATAAGAGGCCTTAACAATGAGAGGAGAAAGCAAAGGACCTCTCCCTTTCTGTATTTCTGTGTGCCCTACATACTAAATCTTGATTTCTTTGTCAAGGGATGAAAGTTTCAGACCTGTAGATCACTTTGATTCCAGTAATGCTTCCACTGGCTTGCACGGTAGACCATCCATGAGTTGAATTGTTATTAAGGTTCACATGGACCCCAAATTGTTTAAGTCAGGTTTACTTATGTGACCTAAATCCCAGTGCCGGCTTTTCTTTGCAAATATGCAATGCTTCCTCTCCCCTCCACCCCTTTGCTTACAATGACCAAATCTTTTATTATAACAAATCTTTAATGAATGTATCCCCTGTGTTCTGGACATTACCACATATTTTAAAAGTGTGTCACACTCGGAAACAGAAACAATATGGTATCTGAATGCAAATGTTAAAAAGTACAGCAATGCACATTATAGCACGTGTGTAATGTATCAATGCTAAGATATAATGAGTTCTGTTTATCTTGGGGGCAAGGAAACACATGCTTTCCGATGTGATATTGCTCATTTTAGGCCGTGGATTTACATCATCACTCATTCTTGACACACTGTGCTCAGCCTGTTCACAATGTGTTCTCCCATGGGCTCTGACTGTACTCTAGAGTTGAAGTAAGAATGAAAATGTCCAACACTTCAATTGCAGCTCCACAAGCTAATGAGAGACTAAGCTAATGTAGTATCTCCAGTGTTTTCACCCTTAAGACTGCAGTATATGGACATGGAAAAGCCTGTGGTAGCAAATGAAGCTCTTCTTCAGTGAACAATGAAAATAAGTCCAACTTTTGTTCAGAGATTTTGCTAGCATTTTGTTTCCTACAGTTAATCTCTCTTTCATCATGTTTTCAGTTGTTGAAAATATCAGAAAATGTTTGACACTTTCTCCCACAACATTGAATGATATGCATGATTTGTTCTATACTGTATATTCTTACTTATGACTAACCATTATACAGAATGTTGGTACAATGGTCTTCACATTAATGCCGGCCTTCACCCACCACCCTAAAAAAACATTAAAGGAATAGTTCACCCAAAAATGAAAATTTGCTGAAAATTCACTCACCCTCAGGCCGTTCAAGATGTAGAAACGTTTGTTCCTTCATCGGAACAGATTTGGAGAAATGTAACATTAAATAACTTGAACAACAATAGATCCTCTGCAATAAATGGGTGCTGTCAGAATGAGAGTTCAAACAGCTGATAAAAAAACATCACAATAATCTACAAGTAAACAACACAACTCCAGTCCATCAGTTAACATCTTGTGAAGTGAAAAGCTGAGTGTTTGTAACAAAAAATTGCTTCTGGCTAAAATGTAAGTCCTTTATGAATATTTCTTTCCCCAGTGAGAATGTCATCTAGTCTGAATTAGGAGAGAAATATGCACAGATTAAGCACTGTTTACAAGTGAAAACAGTCCAAAACAGTTCTAAATAACTCTAAATAATAAAAATTGATTTTTATGTGAGAGGACAACAGGGGTGGACTTTTTTACTGGAGATAACTTTATTATGGATTATGAACCTTTTTGCTTTTGGCCAGAAGCGACAGTTTAAAGTTAACATGCCTTAATGTTAGATTTGTTTCTTACAAACACACAGCTTTTCAGCTTTTTTGTCTCTTACAAACACTCATCTAAATCTTGGATGGCCTGAAGGCTGAAATACATTTTCAGCAATTTTTAATTTTTGGGTGTACTATTCCTTTTAAGGAACATGTTCAATAATAGTAGTAATGTTATATTAATAACATTAATTTTGTTGAATAGTAATGTTAGACTTATTCTACAGTAAATAATGCGTTTTATCTTACTATGTTACCTAGAGTGTGTCTAAATCTGCTCCCTGGTTCAGCAGCACACTGTGGGAATCTAGTCATGTCCCAATGTCAATCTTTTTCCAGTGCACTGAAATGTGCACTCTCTTTCCAGAATGCATCATTAAAAATAAATCATGAAATAAAAATGTATTTTTCTTCAGTCTTTGACAATTGCTATTTTAAGGCTTTTAGTACGTTTTGCACGACCTTGGCATTTTTGCTTTCATAAAAGTCAGAATAAGAGGACAAGTGTGTATTTTGAAACAGTACTGTACCTTTTAACAGCTCTGTGAATGCACAAAACCCCTCAAAACAAACTAAGGATATTGGTCATGGCGTGTTATACAGCTAGATTTTAACAAGCAACCTTGTAGTTTTGTCGCAGGTAATTGAATCATCAGCGTTCAAGTGTTTAGTGGATTTAGTGCCCGAATTTGCGTTCACAATATACTGAATCGCATCATAGGTGACCAGGGGGTGGATGTATTTTGTTTTATAATGTTCTGTCACACTGCTGACAGGCTGGAAAAGATACAAATCGATTTGTCTTCCATACCGTAGGGGAATGCAGATGTTGCTCAACTATGAGACAAATCTGAGTCTGACTCTGCCAGAAATGGAAACAACTCATGAACTGCATGAACTTCCTAAATCAATTTACCCACACTGCTACCTCGAGCCAGTATTGTTAAAACACACCCAGTTTGCACAGACTGCCATTTTCTCCATATCAGCGAGTAGAACCTGAAGAGAGCTACAGCAGCAGGCGAAATGCTGGTTGGCCTACTTCACATAACTATGCTGGAGGGCTGTTAATAAAAAAAGTATCCAGTGAAAAGGAATCTGAGTGTACTTGTGGCCAGAAGCAAATTTTACAGTGCTGTTAAAATAAAAAACTTAATAAAAAAATGTGTGTGACGAGTGGGGCGGGGCCGAGAGCCGTCTGAACAGAGCGAGGCCGGTGGAGTAAATGATAATGAGCGACACCTGCGCCACTCACCGTCTCGAGTCCCACGGAGGAGCTCCGGAAGGATAAAAGGAGGAGTAATGACAGTAAAGGAAGAGAGAGGACCAGGCCTGGACTATTCATGTTGTTATTTTAGTAGGCTATGTGTAATGCGGCAGTCGTCCATGAGGGGCTGCCGCTTTACTTTTATTTTCTGTCAGTTTATTTTATTAAAGTTTTATGTTTAAATGCTCGCCGGTTCCCGCCTCCTCCTTCCTAATCTATGAACTTTGTTACAATGTGTCAACAGCATAGAAATATACTTCATAAACCTTTAGCTTTGCTTTAATTTGCCACAATTATAGGGGAACATTGGGGAAGTCGTGGCCTAATGGTTAGAGAGTCGGACTCATAACCCAAAGGTTGTGGGTTCGAGTCTCGTACCGGCAGGGATTGTAGGTGGGGGGGAGTGAATGTCCAGCGCTCTCTCCACCCTCAATACCAAGACTGAGGTGAGACCCTTGAGCAAGGCACAGAACCCCCAACTGCTCCCAGGGCGCCGCAGCAATATGGTTGCCCACTGCTCCGGGTGTTTGTTCACGGTTTGTGTGTGTTCACTGCTGTGTGTGTGCACTTTGGATGGGTAAATGCAGAGCACTAATTCCGAGTATGGGTCACCATTCTTGGCCACATATCACTTCACTCACTTCACAATGCATTTTATATACTGAGTACTTATTGGACCTTTTGACAATAACCTACCTAGGCTATATGACAAATTGTTTAAAATATGTGCCCATGGCCCGTAGATTCTGTCCTGCTAGAGTAGATGCCCTATAACTCAAGCAAATGAAGCAAACAGTCTGACAGACGGGCTCCAGGTTACATACTCGCCCAAATATTCCTTGCACAAATGCTCCATTCACTCATATTACCTCAACTGAGAAGCATAACCTTGTTTCCACTATAGTGGCTTCATTATTGAAATGGCTGAGCAATTGCTTTTTGGGAAGTATGGAAAATACTAATATTTACACATATTTACTCTAAAGAGTTATTTAATAACCATCACGATAGATCAAGATCATTTAATGCATAAAGGAGTCTGTTTATCTAAAGACAATAACTGAATCTTCTGTCATTTTTCAGATTCCCAGAAGAAGGAGTTGCTTACATTTGACGTGTGGTCTAATGTATTTTCGTACTGTATATATACATACATTTAATATGTATTCACATCCAAAAGATATATTCATATATAAGCTGTAACTCGCTAGTGAGTCCACTGAAAGGTACCAGAAAAATCAATGTCAAACTTCAACAATTTAGCACAGAACAGAGTGATTGGAAATGCTTTGATTATTTTGCCAACGTGCCTTTCTCTATTAGTTTAGACTATTCCTCTGTCCCACAAATAGGAAGCAAAATGTTGCGTGCATGTTTTTTTTATATATTCTCAAATCAAATCTTAAAAAGAAAAAGAAAATTCAAGGGTTCTTTTTTTTTTAATATATATTGTAACATAAAATGACAGTGACTGATGATATGGCTGGTACACCTAATTCTTGAGTTCAGTGAGAGAGACGTATTCTGTACAACCTTCATGTGTCCTTTACACCAATCAAATAATTATATTTCTTTTACCATAGCAAACTGCAAGCAGTCCCACTGTGAGCTAATGCTGAATGTCGGTCTCATACTCCTCGAAGACAGTTGTTTCCTCTGTATTAAAACCGTAATGCACAAGGAAAAACTCAGTTTGACAGCAGGCAAGATGGGGATTAAATATAGGTACAATCCAGAAGTGGTACATTGTGCTTTCCAAACAAAAACTTCCAGAGACAAACAACAGTGGACATGTAATTTCACAGACAAATCTGGACTACTGCGTAATTCCACTGTTTTGTTGTCATGAATATGGGAAGATAAAAAATAGTCTTTTATGATGCATTTTGTTCAAGAAAAATGTCACAATAGCCACATTTAACAACATTGTCACTTAAGTCATGCAACATACAGTCATCCTGAATTCTTTGTTATGCAATGCAAGCATGCAATATGTGTTTAAGCCTACAAGAATTTATTTTCACCTGATGCTGAATTGGTTTGTCTATAATAATCATACCCAGTTCTGTGAAAAGAGAGTTACAATTTTGTCTGTTTAAAGAGAAAAAAAATATTTAAAAGAAACAGATACAGTAGAACAGTATTATCTTCAAAAGGACGTGAAAAGCGGAGTGAAATCGATCCCTGAATAAACACAGCAGTAACACTAGAGCAATACATACTATCCAAAAAGTAAACTAAAATTTTGTTCCTAAGGAATGATGAAACACCTACGTTTGCCTCTGACATCTCTGTTGTGCAGGCAGGTTGTTGATATCAGACCCAATGCTAGTGTTTGTTAGACTGGAAAAGCTCTAAGTGCAAATTTACTTCTGTTGCTCAGTGGGACTGGGAAGTGTTCCAAATAGCAATCAGTGGTGCGTCAGAGATCATGTGAATGACACAGTTACATATTTCAGTTTACTGATAAGAAAAGTATGAAGATTTGGCTAAGGGCCATTACATTTCCTTGGTTCGAAATATGGCATCCACATCTAAAACTGAAGCAAATACATACAGGTTTACAAACACATCTTTTTTTCCACATCATGTCCAACAATTTTTTGTCAATTAGATCTTTGATGACAAGGTATAGCGTTCATAACATTATATGTATTCTATCCCTATTTAAATTATAATTTAGAATTTACATTATTAATATATTTTAATTATTGGAAACAAAGCTGAAAATATGCAAAGCAAAAAAAAAAAAAAAAAAAAACAGAAAAACAAGTTAAATAAAGTATGGAGATACAGTAAATCAGATATTATGGTCAATTGCATAGAGTGAAACTAATACAAAAATATATAAATGTAAAAAATGGACAGATAATAAATAACAAAATAGATGAGTGACCTGTTGAAATCAGCAAATGATTATATGTAAGTTTCAAACATTGTATTTATAAATATAAAATAACTAAATGTATGTATTAGCATTTGAAGTATTACAGCAAGCAATGGCAGTGTTTGTGGCATTAATTTACTGTACATACTAGCCAGCATTTTAGATAACACTTAAGAAGTGTACTAATGCCATAAATAAAAATGACAAGAAAAGGTGGGATTATGTCTGATGGGACATAAATGAGAAATTTGTGTAGAAACTATTTACATTCAGGAATTGCTAAGAAATTTTACAAACGGTAACTAAAACATTGATTTAAACAATGGGGAACGGGGAACGGGGAACGGGGAACGGGGAATAGGGAACAATTGGGGAAGTCGTAGCCTAATGGTTAGAGAGTCGGACTAGTAATTCAAAGGTTGCGGGTTCGAGTCTCGTACCAGCAGAAATTGTAGGTGGGGGGAGTGAATGTACAGCGCTCCCTCCCACCTTCAATACCACGATTGAGGTGCCCTTGAGCAAGGCACCCAGGGATTCGGCTGAGCAAGGCACCCAAAAAAATGGCTGCCCACTGCTCCGGGTGTGTGTTCACTGCTGTGTGTGTGACCACTTGAGGCGTTACAATGCAGAGGCACAATTCCAGTATGGGTCACCATACTTGGCCACATGTCACTTCACTTTAAACATGACATTTTCAAGTAGAAAGACTGAAATAGTATTTTATTTACAACTTCGAAAAATCTTTTACAGTGTAATGACATGCTGAATGTTGAACTACAAGAAGTGTCAGCCTCACAAGAAATCATCTGTTACACCGTTAATATGCTGTTGACACTGAAGTCACTTAAACTTCCCCAATGTGAAAGGTAAAATGTAAGTAAGGACTGTTGGTAGACCAAGTGTCCCTAAAAGTAATAGTTTAGGATAGCAGGGTGATAAGTCATTTAGCCTTAGGCTTGCTGATGCACAGCCCAGCAACACCATTTGTCAAGTCTGACTGCAAGCACCTGGAGGCCATTGGAGACGGGTTGGAACTCTCTAAGGGGGGCCCGTGGTTGACGGGTGAAATCATTGCTAAAATCCATTTCGAGTCTTATTAGTCCTGAGGATCAAAGTGACAACATTAAAAACATCTGTAAAAAGAAGCCTGGCTGGTAAAAAATGTGTTCAGGATTTACATTTGAATTACATTTTGCTTTACGTAAGCTTTGGTTTAAGTGCCAAAGCTTAAAATTGCAATGGCCCTGCAGTGCACAATGCAATTGGCATTAGGTAAGCAAGCAAATCTTGACGACATACATTTAGAGAGATTAAGCATTTCTGAAAATGCTGTATTTCCAAGAACTGCAAAAACAGAAATGTAAGTCCTTCATGTATAGTTCTTTCTCCAGTACATGTCATCTAGTCTGAATCAGGAGAGAAATATGCACAGATCAAGCACTGTTTACAAGCGAAAACAGTCCTACATTTTCCTTTTACATAAGAGTACAAGAGGGGATGTATTTTTCATGAGAGACTTATTTAAGCTTTTTTTGGGGGGGGGGGGGGGGAAACTTCGTTCAAAGATATTATTTTTCTTAGGCCAATTGGCAGATTTGTTCTAATTTTGCGCAATAAAGTTTCACTTAATTTAATACTTATACTTAAGTCATCTTGCTTCTCAGTTTGTATGTTGATATTATATTATTATATAATATTTTACTGAAAAACAAGTCACAAGAATATCTTTTTTTTTCAGTTTTACACACTTGCATTATGCTGAAACATAAAAAAATACACAAAGCACTGATAAACTAAACATTTGCAAATATGTTACAATTCATTCAAAATGGAAAGACCTTTAGGAATGGGCCTAGGAGGATGAATGAGCCTTATCTGAAATCACTGCTTAATAATGTTGCATTAAGATACATATTTATTCCCCTTCTAGGGAATTTGCGATGCACCCTAGGGGACACTATGGGGAATGCTGCCAGCATGACAGGTGTCTGAAGCATGTGTGAAACAACGCCAATCTATTGGCCTACATGGCCCATGACGTCATAGGCGGGTGCCCAGAAGTATAAAAGGGCACCTGCTGAATGTCAACTTTTGTTGTCTTCAGGAGCCATATGTTTTCAAGCAGTGTGTACTATGTCTGTGAAACCGGGCGAGCGTTTCAAGAAGTACGTGTCTCTGTGTCAGAAGTTTTTGACACCTGAGGACACGCATGACTTGTGATGTGATGGATCGCGCTATTAAGCGGGTCGATCTTGCTTGGTCGCACGAAAGGCCGAAGCCTGCCCGTGGCCAACTAGATGAATGTTTTCTGGCCAGTCTTGATCGTCCCGCCCTCAGGAGTCTTCCGTTTCTCCCAGATCTCCACTCGGAGTTATCTAAATCCTGGGAGAAACCATATTAATTTCGATTATATACCTTTCAACACCCTGATTATGCTAATGTTATGGGTGTGGCTGAGTGTGGATATGCTTGCTTGGTCGCACGAAAGTCCGAAGCCTCCCCGTGGCCAACTAGATGAACGTTTTCTGGCCAGTCTTGATCGTCCCGACCTCAGGAGTCTTCCGTTTCTCCCAGATCTCCACTCTGAGTTATCTAAATCCTGTGGGAAACCATATTAATTTCGATTACATACCTTTCAACACCCTGATTATGCTAATGTTGTGGGTGGGGTCCGAGCGTGGATACGCGAGGATGCCCCATGTTGAAGAGACATGCCTGCCATACATGGCCACTTCAGACCACTCGCGCTTGAATGCAGGGCGTATGTGGCAGCAGGTCAGGCTGTTGGAGTGTTGCACACCATGGCGGTGTTACAAGCTGATTTGAATATGTGACGATTCAAATAGGTTGAGATGCTAAACAAATCGCGATTCAGTTAGGGGTAGGAGTTTATATGAATGCATGTCTGAGGGGAACTTACTGTCTTTCGATGGTATTTTTTCTTTTAATCTTGCCTCTGTATAATACATATTAAAGTTCATAAGTGCAGCGCTGCTTTGTTTACAGCGGAAACCAAGAAAACGCTTTAAGCGCCACCTGCTGGCAGAGAGTGCATCTGCGTCTCATTAAGCTCATCTGCTGTTTCGTTCACATATGTTTTATGTTGTATAGTTTCACAAAACTGAAGTCAAACCATTCTGTTTTTGCTTAAAATTTCGAAATTATACAATGTAATTTAAATTAAAAACTGCTCATGTTGCATGTATGCAGCATCTTTGTTTGGATCATGATTAAAATGCAGTGGTTGCCTCTAATTTTCAATGTTACGAGCACAGACAAAGCCTTAGTTTGATTATATGAAGAGATTTATTTTATTTGTGTTACTTATTTATTTGATTTGGGGCTTGTTTTAAAATTAAAATTTAGTTTTGTTATTTACATTATATAAAAATTGTCATTTAGCAAACGCTTTTATCCAAAGCGACTAACAAATGAGGACAATAGAAGCAATCAAAACCAGCAAAAGAGCAGTAATATGCAAGTGCTATATTAGTATATTATTATAGTGTTATAATTCAATTTCACAAAGAAACAAACAATATTTTGTCCAAGCAATAATAAAAGGACACATTTAATTTATAATGTCTTAAATCTCATTTTGTAAAAAAAAAAAAAAAAAAGTGAATAGAACGGAAATCCAAAATCGTGAATCGAAATAGAATTGTGAAGTTGAGGAGCGTTACATCCCGAGTTGTAAGTAGATAGCCCACTCTCTGTGGTCTGGGTAGTTTAGTTGGTCCCCCTTCTGGTAGCCCCTTCCTGAGTACATAGCTATCTGAGGATTTCTATGTGCTAGCTCTGTGATTGCTCCCCTGCTTAGGGTTTTTAAGTAGTGGTCTCCTTGTGCCCTTGCCTAGACAGTGCCATCTCCCCTGCTAGGGTTGTAAGCAGATAGCCCACTCTCCATGGTCTGTGTAGCTTTGCAGGAAGGTCTTACTTGGCTATCTGTGTATGGTTTATTCTTGGTGTATGAGCCTTCATAAGACCCTTAAGATATAGCTATCTGAGGATTCTAGCTTAGCAGCTTCTGCCCTTACTTTAGCTTTAAGTAGAAATCTCTTGAGCTACTCTAGAGGCTTTCTATTGTAGTCTCTTCAGTGGTCTTGTGTTTCCAGACTGATATGGCTCACATAGCATAGCTATCTGAGGACAGCTGTGCTCTTAACTTGGGTGGGATGTTCCTCTTTATCTGAAATTGGGTTCCCCCATTTCTGACAGGTTATGCAAGCAGCCCGATGGGTCAGTGGCTTGGCTCCTTTCTGAGGAAAGGCTTGGTGTATGTCTGTCACTTCCTTGGTACACTCTCACCAAGTGGACAGGCATGCATCTCAGCATGGCATAGTTGGCATTTCGTTCCCCATAGTGCCTGCTATAGGACACAGCATGAGTTCCCTAGAAGAGGAACGTCTCAGGTTACTCATGTAACCATGGTTCCATGAGAGGGAACGAGATGCTGTGTCCCGTCGCCATGCCTTTGGCATGCCTGTTTACATTTCCTTCAGACAACTAAGTTGGTGAAATATTCAGCAGGTGCCCTTTTATACTTCCGGGCACCCGCCTATGACGTCACGGGTCACGTGTACTAAATAGGATTGGCATTTTCTCACACGTGCTTCAGACACTGGTCATGCTGGCAGCATTCCCCATGATGTCCGCTAGAGGACGCAGCGTCTCGTTCCCTCTCGGAAAACCATGGTTACATGTGTAACCTGAGACGATTTTTTGAAATTAAATATGATGATGACATGATGACATATTTATGACATGTTTATATTTTTGCATTGTGGGCTAGGGTCACCATTGAAATCAATGCAGAGTATATTTTGGGGGAAAAATAAAGAAAGAAAAGTCTAATAAAAAAGATGCGTTTACGTGAGAAGAATTTTTCTCACTGCTTATCCTCCAGTTTATCCTTTATAATGACCCTTCCAAGGGCTCTAAGGTTTTTGGTACAATCATGGTTGGAGAAAAAAAATCTTTCTTTCAAAGCAGTTAAAATGTCAAACTACAATTCAAGGATCTCATTTGAATTCCCGTAATTAAGCTGTCGGAAATTTAATGAAGGGCTATGCAGCGGACCATCTAACCAGAGGAAGGCATTTGGACAATCTGCCATTGTGACAAGAACTTCTTGCTGCCATTGCATGCTGGCGATCCTTTCTATTCTATAAGATTGTGAAAATAATCAGAATTTAAAGGTATTATGAGATTTATTGCATCAAAATATACAAAAATAATAAATTAATAATGAGAAAAATTTTATAATTTTTCCTTCTCAAAGTCTAACTACTCCAAATCAAACCTAAAGTTTGAATTATAACACTTTACAATATGGTCAGATTAGTTATGCACTAACTAATATTAACTAAAAATAATAAATACATTTGTTACATTATTTATTAATATTTGTTAAAATTAGTTAACAAAAATACAACTGTTCATTATTAGTTCATGTTTGCTAACACTTTACAATAAAGGTTCCATTTGTTAACATTACTTATAGTTAGATATTACTGAACATGAACTGACAATAAAAAATAGTTCTAAAGCATTTGCTAATTTTAGTTAATGCTATTTTCAACATTTACGATCACAATATTAAAATCAAATATTGTATCTGTTAATATAAATATAAACGTTAACATTGATTAAAAAATACTGTGACAAAACGAATAATAATTAGCTACAAAATTAACTAACAAAACTGCTCATTGTTATTTATTGTTAATTGATGCTTAACTGATGGGACCTTATTGTTGTAATGACGATTCAGTGACGTTGGGATCCATGTGCAGCTTTATTAACTACCAGACAGGCAAAGTTCAGTCAACAGTAAACAAGGGTAACGTAGGCAAGGCAGAATCATAACCGGAGTCCATGCAAAGGGTCGAGGCAGGCGGCAGACAGAGGAGAGAGTAAATCCAAAAACAGAGCAAGGTCAAAGAAGCAAGCAGCGAACGATCAGACAGGTCTAAACAATCCAGGTAGGCAACAGGTAATCAAACAAGGTATTAATGCTCAGAAATGTCAGCAGTAGCAAAAACAAGACTTCGCAACGAGGGTAAGGTAGGCACCGCTTAAATAGTCATGATGATGATAAGCACCTGTGCAGGTAATCAATTTCAGACATGGGGGTGATGGGAAATGAAGTCCTTAAGAACAGTTAGTACTCCGGTGACAGTTCCCTCTGGTGGTGATCGGAGGGAGCCACAGAGGCTTGATTTGTGACAATTGTAAAGTGTTAGCAATAATGTTAACAGATACAGCTTCTAATTTTAATAATGTATTAGTGAATCTTAGAATTAACATTAAGAATAATAAATGCTTTAGAATGATTTTTCATTGTTCGTTCATGTTAACTAATGTACTACTAATGTTAACAAATTAAACCATATTGCAAAGTGTTACCAAATTGCCATATGGTGTAGTATTTTCTCTGATGCAGTCTTACGCTCCCACACGTTACAGTAGTCACATGGCAGTGCACAAACACATCAAGAGAAATAATATTCTGTCATATTGACTTCTTGGGGAGAAGAAACCAAGCTGGCAAGGTAATAGTGCCCTCATATTACCTAAATGTCTCTGTTATGAAGAAATGTTATGGCTACGCCCTTGAGGTGCTAAGACTCATCTCTGAGATATTGGAAAACATATGTCACGCGTGTGCCTCCTTTTATTGGCTCTGTGCCCACAAATATGCCTGGATGCTTTGATCAATTTCTTATATAATGTGCACAGCAATATAACTTCACATCCACCTCTAAATTGTTGAAACACTTCATATCATTAGAAATACGACAATGCACTCTCTGTTGACTAATTGGCAGCCATTTCCTCAGCTAACAACTTATTTTACCTATTTTGAAGGGATCTTAAATCTAGAACATTCAGTTTGTTTTGAAAGATTATGTAAGTGACATTTTACTGTAATGTACATTCAATTTATACATTTTACATTACTGCACAACCTAGGTTTGAAGCACACCAGATGGCTTCCTAGCGAGGCCAATAATTTGCCTCCCCCACTTGAAGGTTCTCACATTGATTTATATGGTCTATATCACATTTTAAATCTCTCCTCTGCAGCTGATTAATGTTTTATAATCACTGTCTTGAGTGAGAGAGAAGCAGCATTGAGAATGTACACACTGATTGTAGCATCTTACAGATGAAGTAGGTTACTAACTTTGTCACCTCTGAAGCTGCGCTTGTAATCAGGAAAACAGCATGAACCAACACTGCTTAGCTATGGGTATCTCTTAATATGATAAACACTTAGAATGATGTACACAAACTTTGTCTAAAAAGTGATTTGCCATTAAGCTGAAATGAGATTAGACTAGATATTTAAACAAACTAGAATGACTCCATTTAGTATTTTTTTTAAATAATTCTCTCATATTCCCTATATGAGAGACATTGTGCAGACTGAGGAATTGTTTGGGTGGATGTGACTCATTTTGTGTTCTCTGATACAAGCCAATTCAATGATTCACATAACACACTCTAAATTATTGGACATAATATGCTGTTAAACTAAGCACATTAACACATCAAGCTCATTATTTTGTGCCATCGAGTCCTGATTGCATTCAATAGACACAATACTATAGCTTTGTGAAAAAGAAAAACACTTTAGCATAGTTTTAAAAAAGTATTTATTAAGGAAATAATACACTTTAAATGAATATACTTACGTGTGAACTGAATGAAATGTCGGACACTGAATTACATGCCGATTACTATAAAAAAAGAGTTTTGTTTTCAATTAATTTGTATTAAATGAAATTAGCTGAACTTTCGAAAGTCATCTGCCACACTCATCTGCTTGTTATTTTCCATATAGTTACTCTTTAGTTCATTAGTTTAGCTCAGTATATATAGCCCTGTGTTTCAGTGCTTGTTTGTCAGTCATTGTTTCCCTATCGATGATCCTGTTCTGGATTTCTTGTCTAGCTCCTGCTCTTGCTCAATGTTCATTTGTTATTTACCAGTGTTTGTTTTATTGTATTGTCAATAAACTATTTGCATTTGGATCCACCTCACCTCATCTGTGTCCCAGCATAACAACTTTTGTATTTTTGTATCATAACAACAAGTATTTTTGGTAAACAAAAATATACTTTTTTCTAATTTCTATTTGAAACTTCTATGTCATGTATTTAAATATATTTCTAATTATACATTTGCAATGAAGTTGCAGTTTATATAATTATATTAACTTTAAGCGTAATATCGAAAAGCATACTACAGCTCAAGTACTCTACATGTGTTTTAGTACGCAAGTCAACATATATAATATAATCACTTTAAAGCATGGCAAAGGATTATTAAAAGATTACGGATTAAAATGTACTTAGTAAAGTAAAGTGTAAGTGTAGGCTAATGTTTAATTTTACCTTATTACAAAATTCACTTTTAAAGAAACCTAGCCATGAAAGTGTTATCTCTCATTAATGTTATATTATCTGCATTTAAAAAAAAAAAGTTTTTTACTTGCTCTAAGGTAACACTTTATGATAAGTTTAATTAATAATATTAATCAACATTGTTCCAATGTATCATCGGTTCTCAATGTAAGATAATAAGTAGTGACTACACTTCTTCACTATAAAATCCACCTACTCATCTGCACATTAAAATCTACTTACCTTTGTTCATTTAGTCATTTATATCATAAAAACGTTATATGAACTCAGAAAGTGTACAAAAAAGTAAAATACAGAACATTCAGTTATTTTTATTTTTTTTATACCACTTTTCTTAAAAATGTAACATAACTTCACTGCTAATATTTGTGGTTTCTTTATGATAAATTGCTTGTATTACCACTCATTTTAGATCACAATGCACATAATTTGTTAAAATTTGCTACTTTGCTTAAAAAACATTTCTCATTTTAATTTAGTTTAGCTGCTGTCATTATTAACAATATAGTCGTAAAACTACAGCTGACATACGAAGATTATGAACCATAACTTCCACTATAGACACCTGCACACACACACACACACACACACACACACAAAATACATTTACCAAAACCTAACTTTAACTAAAATGAAAATGAAAATGGAAAATATTAAAATAAAAACTGAATAAAATATTTATAAAAACTATAGTAGTATCTCAACGTTACTAAATTAACACTAGAACCACTGCTGTATACTGTATAAAAAAAGAAAAGTCATGAAACTGACATTAATATTCACTTAATATTCACATTCTGTATATGGAACATAAATAATAATGCCATTAAAAAGCAGGTTTGATCTTACGTCCAGCTGTAATGGGCACAAACTGAGATATTATGGTTTGCTTACATCATACCTTCCACAATGACCTTCTTTTCCGAATTCACTTTCTGACGGGCATACAAAGGCAGACGTTTAGTCTTTTCAATGCTATTTATCTCTAGCTGAAGGATCTAGCAGAAACGAGTTTTTACCTCATGGTTTGCTATTTGTTCATGCGAGCACCCAGAAAGTAAAGACCGGCGATTCCTCCTGAGCTTGTCTCAGCTTTAGCCATGCCATTGTTGCTCAGTTCTACAACAGAGGCGGCATGGCTCATGGGGGAGAATTTCTATGATCGTGTGATTTTGACACTCTGCATCAATAGACTTTCACTACATTGGGAGAGGCACTAATGCCTGCGCCGCTGCAGTGGAGACGTCTGAGGGGTACTCACTTCAACAACAGGTGGTAGGGCACTCCTGAAAGTCATAGGGGCGGCTCCTGCGTATTGTGCACTCGCGCTTTCTATGTACACTTGCAGAAAGATAATGAGGTGTCAGGCTAAATGGGATAGATCCCTAAAGCACGTGCAGAGGCAAATTTTGAAAAGGCTGAGGTGATTACACGACTTGTGCAACGCTTTAAAGATGCTAACAGGGCAGGCAGGTAGACTTTGAGCTTGTCAATGATAAAATTGTTATGGGATTTTGCACTGATGAATCTTCCTTAATTAGGCAGCGTTTTTATGGTGCTTTTTGCCTTCATACTACATATTTGCTGCTGACACTTTTTTATTACAAATTAGTGACTAAAAGAAATGCCACAATTTGCAAGTTTCTTGGAAGTAGTCTTCAAACTGTAGTAGGACATAAACAGCTCTTCATTAAAGGGATAGTTCATCCCAAGATTACAAATCTATCATCATTTACATTTACAAAAGCCAATGGATTCAATTATACGATGAACTATCCCTATAAGTTTTATGAATAAATCAACGATGTTACGCAGCTATTTTCAAAACTGCTTTCAAAATGCGTGATTCGTATATTGGCTGCCGACCTCATTAACACAGTGTTTTTTACTGTTAGCGACTATTATTACTCTTGACTGCATGGCAATAACAAACATTATCATTGTGAAAGATGTAACACTCAAGATTTTCGGTCTATAAAATCCGCTTATTGCCGCTCCAATTGATTATTGGGCAATAAGTATTACCTCTAAATTTGATATAGGTAATTTCCAGATTTTCAAAACACACTCAGAAAGTCCGGCATTAGAATGGTTAAGAAGAAAGTGCACTCTACATACGGGTCACAGAACTACATCTTCAGCCCTTCTGGGCAAATAAGCCAGGCTCTGGCATTTCAGTGCCAAATTGTGAGTAATCCTTCTATATAAATTGCTGGACTACGTCGCATCCATGCGGGGCTTTTCTGTTGACAAGATTCATCAGTCTCGCTTGACAGGGCCTTAGGATTAAATAGCAGGGCAATGCAAGTGGGAATATCTGGTGAATACCTGGCAGTGGCCAAGTTCAGCAATTATGGAAATGAGACCAGTGCTCCTGTGTGAACTAAACGCTGTTTTTACTCTAACCTCTCATACATATCTACAGTGCCAAGAAAACAAAATATTCCAAAGTAATGAGGCTGATGCCTTTGAAAATTAATGTTTAAACAGTAGCTATTTGAGTATAATATATATTCCCAGTCGACTTGATGGTAATCTTGGTCTCAGCGCTTTCTGCATGCTGAATGCATGAATATTTATACAAAAAAAGCAAAAATAAAACCCGTAAACTAAACCGAAAAAAATGAAAAAAAAAAGACGCCAAAAGTCGAGTATTTTACAATACATGTATAAGTAAGAACAAAAAAGACGAAAGTACACACGTATATTGTATTTGGTTTCTCATTCAAACAATTGCATTGTGTTAAACTGACTTGAAACAGTTGCGTTTTGGCTCAACTCAATATTGGTTGGATAGGGAGGGTAAATGTTGAAATAAAATGTTATTGTATTGTTATAACGTTTAATGTTCTTTTATGTTAGTATTTAAAAGAGTTTATTTTAGTGTAGTGCGGTTTAGATTGTGGTGAAGTGTAGAGCATGTGTTTGGGTTTAGGGCCTGCTAACAAGAATTAAAGTTGTTTTAGTAATTAAAAACAACTACTTTCAGCAATGGATGTACAAAACCATCTTATGGCTAAAACCTAATAATAGAAATCTTTACAGAGTAAAGATTTGTGAAAGTTGTTCTCGTTAGATAAAATTTGTAAACAATGGTTCTTTAACACATCCATTAAATAAACTAATCAATTAAACTGGATTACTTGTTTTAATTTTTTTATATTAATTTTAGGATAATTTAACTTAATAGTTTTGGACAAAATTAAGAATGTTAACCTGATTCAATGAAATAGAATTGAATTAACCTTATGTAATAAACTTAAGTTTACTGAAATAAATAATGTTAATTAACTGCAACATAACCCAGTTACGTGGAACCTGTTGACATAAAAAAAGTTAAGCAAATCCAATGCATCTTTTTTTGTGTAATGTTATACAGTAGCTATAAATGTACATTATCTCTCTCAGTCGTCTAAGCGGTCTATTACTGACACATATTCGATTGCAGCGATTGAGTGATGTGGCTTTAAAGAGGCCCAGACAGCCCACTTAAAATGTGCCCATAAACTTGCCCCGCTCTCTTGGATCATCAACATCACCTGCCGATATTGATGAATTCCCCTGTCGCTCTGGCTTAAGATATAGTATATATACACAAATCTGGTGCAGCCTAGCTGATCAATAAGCATCTCTTCTATGTTTTCCACCCTTAATTTCTATAGTCATTTTGAATATTTTGCACCAGTCGACCCTTTGGCAAGTCAAAATTATGAGTACTGAGTCTCAAGTCACTGAGCCAGAGCAGTTGTTATGCTTTGTTCCTTCACATAATTAAAAACTTTATATTTGTTTTATTTTAGGCAGTGTGCTAATTGAATTTATATCGCTTTCTTTGGTTTCCTCCAGGACACATAAACATATGTTGACAAGATGGTTGGTTGGGGGGATAAAGCTAGTAGTGGATCTTCCTTATTCTGCTATGTGCAGTTCAACATCATTTCATTGTGTCTTGAGGATATGGACTATGCTAATAGGATTCATTTCTTCAAACTGCTTTCTTAATAAAAGTATCATGTGACTCCCTTGTAACACGATAACAAAACAATACTCCCACACATCCGTCTGAGTGAATCAGAGTGGTGACATAATGACACAACATTTTCATTGTCTCGGCCCCCAGAGTGTCAGCTTGTAAAGGAAGCTGTAGTTTTTACAGCTATCCTGAAATATGAGTTGAAATATGTCTGAGCATTTGGAGAAAAACTTAATAAAATCATTTGCTTAGAATGAAACACTTAAAGGGATAGTTCACATTTTGACATCATTCACTCACCCTCATGTACAAATAGAGGTATTAATGCATTTCTTTCCACTGCAGAGTGCAAACAACACTAGAACCCGTTGACTTGCATTTTGCATTCTTTGTTCCACAGGAAAAAAACGTTTTGGAATGAAATGAGGGTGAGTAAATGATGAAAATGGTGAACTGTCCCTTTAAATTTCAATACTCAGTTATCTCTCTCTATAACTCTACCTTTTAACGCTGTACCTACGACCTCAGCACGTATCTCTGCCTGCTTCTCAGACATTTTGATCTGGATGCAGCCATCAATCGACCTCTATCACTCTACAGCTTGGCTCAACAGTGCAAAGATCTGCTAGGTCAGCCATGGAACCTGTGGGTGTTTCATGCTAAACTTCACTGACCTATCTCAACTGCTGCCTAGTCAAGCAACTTTATACTTTTCAACATGAGAAAAATCAGACCACACTTTTCCAAATACACTCTAATGCTTCTGAGGTCTCAAATTCAAGGCTCAGTAAGAACACTGTCAAACATAACATAACATAACAACATAACATAACATAACAATTTGCTAGTTGGGTTACTGAAAGTCATGAAAATGAAGGTGTTGAATTGAGTTATTAAATAACAAAACCATGAATAAAATAATTAATTAAATATATATGAACAAACACGACTAGATGAAGCAACATCTAAAAATGCCAACCTCAGTTATGTCTGCCTTGAATGGTTTGATTGCCTTAATATTTCTTTGCAAGCTTTATAATTTTGTTAGTGCATTGTCTGTGCAACATAAAATACTTACTTGTGGAAAAAATACTTTAATTGCACATTTCTAATGGCTTTGTCCTTGTTCAACAATAGGTTGAACATATTGAATTTGGCATGCATACAAATTCTACCCTCTTTTACTGCTGCAGGTAATGCTCATTGATCTGTGAAATTATGAGCTACCATTAAAAAGGACTGGTTACCACATAATTCAGGAAGGTCTGATCTGCTTTCCTCTAAACTATTCATCTGAAAATGCACATCATTAGAATGTACCATAATTGCCTATAGGCAGATACAATTGTCTCTTTTCTGGCTACGGAAATTGTTCAATGGCCAGAACTGACTGAAAGAGCAAATTAGTTTGTTCTGCACTCACTTAAAGGTTGAACTTTTTAATCCAGATAATAAAAAAATAAAAAAGTTCTATTTTGACTTTATAGAGCACTTGAACTTGTGAATAGAGGAGTTTTAAGTTGGTGCGGGATCCATATGTTAGCCTAATCACATCTTTTCAAGGAACATATCTATATATTGATACATTGAGATGTTTTTCAAGATGGCATTTAATCAATTTAGGCTATAAAACATTGTAAATCTGCACATATATAGAAACGTATCTAACTGGAGAAAAAAGTCCTATTCAAGCGATAAAACTTAACTGTAGCACCACAGTGAATCCCAGTAGTAGAGCTGATACCATCGAAAAAAGAAAAAAATTGTAATATATATACTGGATATATCTATATACTACTACAGATGAAAGATATATAATAATATTTATATATATCTATTATATTAGAGAGATCTATATATAATCTAAGAACGCTCATAAAAGCAAAAACATCAGCAGTTGCATACACTTTCATTATGACCAAATGGTACAGTTCAAAACGGTACGTTCTTTAGCACCTAGAGTAAAATCAATATGGTTGGAGCAAATCTAAATATTCGGGCTGGTTAGTGCATTCAACATACTGGGAGCAGCTACTGAAAAGGCCCGGTCACCCCTACTTTTCAGCTTTGATTTCGGAATATGTAGCAAACTCTGATTAGGCGACCGGAGAGACACAACTGGACGATGTTCTTTAGTTCATGTAAATTCGCCAGACAAGGTAAGGCAGGAGTCCATGTCCATTATAAAGATTTAAATACAAAAAAGAAGAATGAGTTTTAACAAGATCACCACGGTATTCGTAACAGGACAGCGAACAAAACAAGGAAAAAGTGCAAAGTGTGTATCACTGGAGTAATGTGGTCCCGTTTTTTTAGTACATGTCAGAAGTCTTGCCGCTGCATTTTGTACCATCTGTAACCGGGATAAAGCTGATTGGCTGATCTCGTAATACAGTGAATTGCAGTAATCTAGCCTCGATGTTAAAAATGCATGAATTATTTTTTCAAAGTAATTAAAAGATAATATAGGTTTACTTTAGCTAAAAGACGAAGCTGGAAAAAGCAGGATTTGACCACTGAGTTCATTTGCTTGTCAAATTTTAAACCATCATCGAACACAAAACCCAAGTTCTTTACCCAAGGCTTTGCCGGAAGTGTTGATTTACCTAGGGTTATTTGACTAGGAAAATTAGATGAGCCAAAAACTATGATTTCAGTTTTATTCTCATTAAAATTGAGGAAATTTAAAGATAACCAATCTTTCACGTCAGATAGGCAGGCCCTAAGTGTTTCCAGACCATCAGTATTAGGTTTTAAGGGTAAATATACTTCAGTGTTGTCCGCATAGCAGTGGAACGACAACCCATATTTCCTGAAGATAGACCCTAATGGGAGCATATATAGCGTGAAAAGAATGGGAGCTAAAATGACAGGAAAAAACAGCAGTCTGTGTAGTGGGCCATTTGATAAATGAAAAGCAAGTGAGTAGTGGTAGACCGCCACAATAAATACAAGTACAAATACCGTTAGATGTACTGGAAGTAGAGTAAATAAATACATCCAAGTACTGATTCTTCTTGGGGGCCAATTGTATTATGACAGCGATCTGGGGGGGGGGAGTGTTCGTGAAGTATTAGTGAGAGACGAGAGTAGACGAGAGTGGTAGAGAGAGAGAGAGAGAGTAAGAGAGAGAGAGAGAGAGAGAGAGAGTATGTAGACCTTTAACTGAGAAATATAGTCTACAAGACAAAAGATACAGAGATTGGAACTCATTCCAGTGGTATGGTAATCATAACGTATTCTTACTGAATTCCAAAAAAAACTTTCTAGATTTGAACAAGACGTGTTCTTTAACAAAATAAAGTTATTTTAATAATAAAATGTAAATAAAATTACACAAAATAAAATTGATGCATGATGCAGGCCAGAAACAAACCCACACAGGTCTAGAGCTAATATTACAAGCTTAAATTGAGGATAATAGGGAAAGGCAACACCAACGAGCGGTTTAGCAAGTTTGATACATTTCAACTCGAGAAAAATCAGCTAGCAAAAAACACACTTTTCTCTCAGAGGCTATTTTCTTGATATATCAAGATCACACTATTGGGCATATAACAGTTTACTATAGACAACCACAATAGTAGACATGGAAAGACCTGAAAAAAATCTGAGTATATCAGTTGCTTAGCACGACGGTTTTCATTGCCAGTCTCCAATGTGAAACCATTGCTTTCTCATTGTGCAAATATTGTTATGTGCGTGGCAGCTTTTGTGGCTCAAGCAAGGAAAAAACTAACAAAATAGGAAAGTCTCACATGTTTAGAAGTAAAAAGACAACATTGATGAATAAATTATGACAGAATTCTCATTTTTGAACGAACCATCCCATTAAGATGATAAATAACTGATGTGTGATAATGTTAGATGGCACTAGAGACAAGTATAATGAATATTAGGCGGTGAAGATTCAATGTGAAGTTTTTTTTTCTAAAAATAATTCTAGGTTGTCACTACATTTAAAAGAAAAGAAGTTTAAAAATATATCTTAAATATAAAATAAAACTTTTAATATTACCTACAAGTATAATATCTCTGCATTCTAAAATCTAAATTAGACGACAACCTATTCTACACAGATGTATGAGCATCTGTCATCAACAGATTTCTAGCCCACTCATAAAATACACGAAACCAATGCACACATATTCTAACATTCAATTTGACTTTCATTTGTTTACAAATCACAACAAGTTGAAGAAAAGCCATAATTACACATTGAAGCAAGCTGAGACATTGTAATGGGCAAATTAAATTTGTCTCTGCAGATCTGAAATGAATTTAAAAGTACTTTCTTTATTTTGCTCTACTGACAGAGATGAGGTAGATCCTGAATTCAACTCAATAAGTAGCTAATTAAATTGGTTGACAACAACCATAAAGAGAAATATCCCTCTCCACATGGGATTTAATTAGATTAGTTAATAGGATATGAAGACACTCTCCGGTCTGAGATTGAGTGACTGCAAACATGAGGGATGTGTACAGTGTGAGTAAAGTCAAACTGGATAAGGTAACCAATCTTTCATTTAATTACTCTAATGACCCAGCTTCTAATTACAGTGGAGCCTGATGTGCGGTGGGCATATATGGGATGATAATATAGTCATTACTGCTCAGGAGAGAGAAACTGCACCACAGTTGCTGCAATAAATTTCCCTCTTAATGCCCTTCACTCGTTCCGTTTCATCCTCATTCCTCCTGTAAAATAAATATTTGATATGATCTCTATATACATGTTAAATAATAATGTGACAAATGCAGCAGATAATAATCTGGGATAAAGCAACCGTAAATTATGATTAACTCATGGCTTAGAAACCTAGTCTGATAAAGAGTTCAACCACAGGCAATCTTTTTTTTTTTTTTAACTAATAACGGAAAGTAGATAACTACACTAAAACTGAAGGTTAAAAACATTAAACAGACGTTAAAAACATTAAACAGATTAATTCATATACTCATAAATGAAATAACAAACAGACATTTTATAGCTATCTAAAAATGTCTCTATATCAAAAGAAGACCAACAATATCACACAGCAACAGTAGTTTATAAATTGCAGAATTTGTTTTTTTTGTAAAAAAAAAAAAAAAGAAGAATTAGAAGAACATAACTATTCCATCTGCCATGGCTACTGAAATACAATATATTTACATGTGTGTGTGCATTCCTATATATATGTATAATATGATATTATATATTGCAAGAATCAGCTCATGGGGAAATATTAATAATTAATCCTAACTAGTTATAATTAATTATGAATATTTATATCCGCTGTAGATATTTAGCTGACCTCTCATGGTCAACTGTCTTGTCAATTCTAAGAACTTTAATTTCCTGGTTAAGGGAATGTAGGGATTTCATATACAGGACACGGAGAGGCCACTGGATCACCATCATGAGGCTTTTAATTAATCTAATCAAGAGATACCACAGAGACCTTTTGTACCAGAGCTGAAAAGCCTTTCACGNCACTGGATCACCATCATGAGGGTTTGAATTAATCTAATCAAGAGATACCACAGAGACTTTTTGTACCAGAGCTGAAAAGCCTTTCACGACATATGGATGCCTCGTTCTCATGGATGTATGGACCCGTTATCTCTAGAACAGGAAAAGGATTAAATGACGCAGGCACGCAAACACAGGATGTACAGCGTGACGCCACATGACTATCCCATGACTTTTGACCACCAGCTTCCCGCATGACCAAAACTCTTACTTCCTTTGAATTAGAAAGAAACAGAATGTACACAGACAACTCAGAAGACAATCATTAAAAATCACTGAAAGCATTGGAGCAACGATATTCACAAATAATATGTTTTATGTATTTTATATGCTTGATATGTTTCCTGTAATCGGTGCAAGTTTAACCAATGTTGCCTTATAACATTTCCTTTTTAGTTATTACGATTACTGTGTATGCAAAATACCTGCTGTTTAAGCTTGGATGAGAGCTTGTCTTATTCGCCGAACATTGGTGTAAATGAATAATTGATATTCAGCATAATTTTCCGGTGATGATAGTTTGATAAGAAGTTCTTTAAAACTTTCATTAATACTCTCCACAAACAGCATGCGATCCATGCCAACCATGCCATCATCTGATTGGACAGCGACCTGTGGGCTGGAAAAAAGTCAGCCTGTTTAAAATGGACACAAAGCCCTCTGGCGTGGTCTTCCGTTGGGCTCGCACTCTCACTCAAAAGAACGCTTTCACCTTGGTGAACAACAAAGCGCCCCGCCATACCACCGCCTAGCAAGACCATCCAAGAACTCAGACATTTCAGTTAGACTTCGCGATCTTCAGAGAACTTGAAAGTCTTTCAAACTCAGACTTTAACCGAACTACTCAAGCCTCTGTGTCAAACCGGCAACCAACTACTCCAAGAGGGGTTCCCCAAAAGGACGTCACCCCTACGTCATTCCGACGTCAAAGCAACAGCCAAACAGCGAAGGAATTCCCCTCAACAGACTTCCAGGAAGTCCGCTACAGCGACTGATTCACCTCCGCTTTCAGCTGTCAAGCCAAAGAATGCAAGTAACGAACAAAATCTTCCACTAAGCTGACCTGGTGTAGAATTAAGTTAAGTAGTAAAATTAAGACCGATTCTCTGCTTGGTTTTTCTCCTAGGTTGAATTTAAAACCACTCGTTAAACGAGTTAGGACTTTGAAAACTTCATGCAACTCCGTCAACTAATTTCCTTGAATCTTGTGTGTATGTGTGTTTTAGTTTAGTTTTTATGTAATCTAGAATAGCCAATAAATTAATGTTTCATTTATAAAGAAGAAGTGTATTGGCTCATATAATTTCAAGGTTAAACTTATGCCAAACGATCCTTGCTTGCTACCTCAACTCGTAGCCTACTTATAATAATTACCTTCATTGTTTGGCCTGTGGCCACTGTAAACACAGTGGGGGATTAAATTGTTAAAAATACCAGACATCACATCTGGCTACAGGACTAGGACGACAAACCTTGATTTGAAGTAAAACTAACAAATTTGGAATGGTTTAATCAGGTGGACGTGGGACATTCAGACCCGAGTTCTAGCAAAAACCTGAATAAATTAATAATCATCAATTCCCTATAATTACAAATTAATAATGAATAAATAAATGATAATGTCATTACAACTGTTATAGCTCACAGTAGAATAAAGTTAATACTGTGTAAACAGGTAAAACCTGTTTTCATGCGGTAATTGAACTCATTTTACCGCATCGTCTGATGTGTCTTGCCAATTTAGTGCTGAGATTTCGTTTTGCATGTTAATTCCTTAAGTCATTAATGTAGAAAATGAGTTTGTTTGGTTAATAAATGCAAAACCTAATTTCCGTGCAAACGGCCCTGATCATTTCAAAAGTACCTCGACAGGTCATGCCTCAGTAATGCTAAATTAAATAACGAGATCGGATGATTGTGGGATGAGCTGATATGTTGATAATTGGCTCAGATACTTTGTTCATATGCACGGTTTGCCATGCGGATTGTTAATATCATTTATATGTGTCTAAACTCTGTTTTAATGTGCTTTTGTGTTTGCAAACAGGCCGCGTTGTACTAGGAACTTTGTTTTTTTTTTTACTAAACACCACTGGCTATAGTGCTCGAGTTAATTGCTATTGATTCAGGCAGTGTGAAGGTCATCTATGCCGGCCTGGGGGCCTCAGAGAGCCAAAGTGGACCCCACAGCCATGGCCCTTAAATCACCTGAGAGTGCACTGAATGCTAGGGCTACGGTCCCTTAACAACACTCAAATATAATCACAACTGAGTTTACTCGCATTCTGGGAATTTTTTTTCTGTATTTGTCAATACTATATTTCTCCCAGGCTTGACCGTAGTGAAACCCATGTGACATGTAGGCCTGGGTGATTAGTGTAAAACTTTATAACACAAACTGCAGGTTCCCTCGGTAGCTTTCCTGTTTTAGCACAAACTGTTTTACATTTTTAGCATATATTGATTTGATACTGTAGTGTCTCTGATTAAGCCACAAAGAGCACATCGAGATGACATCCGTGAGGGTTTATCTTGCAATTACTCTTTCCAGCCTAATCTGGGTAATTATGTCAGTGATTTTACTCTTTCCTCAGGTTGTCTTTTCTTTTGATTGCCTTCATTTCTCTCTCTGTCTCTCCGTTTCATTCTCTTTGGAGAGATGATGAGGGGGAGGAACCTTTGTAAAATGCACAATGATTGGGGTATAGCATTTCATGGCAAAATTCACAAGACAAAACACACAGAATTTAAAAAGATCTAGAGCCGTGCAATTTATTCATGCAGCTACAAATGTGTTTATCCATAAACAAAAATACAGACACATACATGTTTTATTTTGATTGCTTGTAGACATAATTTTTTTTTAATGTGGCATTGAGATGTGAATTATGTTAGTATGCTTTTTATTTTTAATTACATTTTTTGTTAACATTTTTTAAAATCTCAGATGTCTTTGACTGTTCCATGATATGTGTTTTTTCAGGGTCTGGTATTCTTGAGTTAATTTTTAATATATTAAATTCAATCAACACAAACTCAGCAAGTATTGATAGTGTGCGGGATTGCATCTTTTTATAATATATCAAGTTAAAAATAGTTGTAAACTAAAAGTTTAACTTGTAGTTTGTTGATTTATTTTTTATTTATATTATTTGTGTGTGTGAACGGAGTATTTTAATTAATTCACAAAAACGTTTATATTATTTAAATATAAAATAAAAAAGTATATAAAAATTCAATTATATAAAGAGTTTAAAATTAATGATCATTTATTAAATTATTTATTTGTTATTTAAATATTATTTTATATAAAAAATAAACGGATAAAATGACAAATGTATTATTATATGTATTAATAGTAATGATGTTTATTATATTAGGTCGTGTAGTGTACTTGTGCCCGTCACTAATGCACAGATGAGTCCACACTCACATATACGTACATATCCACATGTTCAGACATCTTGCACTGAGGACTGAGGGTATGGGTCGACACTAAAGTCAGGTCTTAGGGGTAAATATGTCAGTTTAAGATTTCACAATAGTCTATCAAAACGTGCCGCCCCCGTGGTCCCGAGGCCTTATCTTCCCTCATCCCTTCCTCTCCATCCACAGCAATCTGCCTGATTTCACAGCTTCAGGAAATCAGCTCATATTCTGCAGATTTTTTCCTCCCTATCATTCACCTCTCTTTGAAAAGTCTCTAATCATGCTGAATAGCCAATCAGTGAAGCACTAACAACAGCATTCATTTGACCATGGTACACAAGCTCATCCAGATGGAAGTGAAAAGGAACTTTGCGTCTGCCGTTGTGTAGCTCTTTATTTAGAACCGGGTAAAAATGATTTGTTCCTTTACGAGATGCATCAGTGTGTTGACATATCAGACCGCCATCAATAGAAAGTGTTCAACATGAGGGTACAAAACATGCCATTCCATCACGAAAGGGGAGAGGTGGTCTCCGCCGCTGCCTGAGGAAATAGGAGATAGCATTGCTTTGCTTGACAGTTGTGGATATTGGATATTTCGAGAGTTTCCGCATTCTCTCTCGCTCTCTATTTTCCCTTTCTCACTCTATTCTCGCATTCTGTCTTTGTTAGAATATATTCCTGTTTTATAGTATATGGACCATATTCACAGCTGTTTTATTGTTACTGTTTAAGTCTGCTTATAATGTCAGTGAAAGGCTGTTTTAAAAGGTAGGCAGCATAATTATGATTCTTCTAAGGCAGCATAGCTTGCATCCTTCACAGAAAAGACAATCCCATAATGCATTGCAACAGCTGACCCACAATGACTGATGGAGCCACATGAATCTCTTTAATCATAGAGTGTTAAACTATTGATAAAGCTCTTTAGGTTCTGAAGTGTTTTTTGCAATGGGTAACGTTTTATAATCAGACCTGGATATGTAATATGATGATTTAAATCAAGGGTTCTGAAGCCATTTCAGGTTTTAAAAGCATTTTGATGAATTATTCAGTAGATTTCAATGAACTCCTCTGGTACTGATCAGTATTAAGACTCATTTCTGAGAGTCCATGACTAATCAAAATGGTGAGCTGGAATGAATTAATTAGAATCACTAAATATCTTAAAATAAAGTCATGAGCCTACTCTGGCCATTTTCACTTTAATAAAGACCATCAGATAAGTAGGCTATGAAATATTGTACCTTTAATCATTTTAGGCAAAAAAATTAACATTTTTCTGCTAATGCATTAGCACTGAAGTAGGGCTGGACGATATGGCCAAAATTTAAATTTCTTAATTTCGGTCGATACGATATAATTCCGATATCGATATGAACACTATTTATCTGAAATAGAAATCTTTTGTAACATTATAAATGCCTTTATCATCACTTTTGATCAATTTTAAGCATCCTTGCTAAATAAAATTATTAATTTCTATAATTTCTTTCCCCAAAAAATTATAAAAATTATACTGAATGGAATAGTGTATAATGTTACAAAAGCTTTTTATTTCAGATAAATGCTGATCTTTGGATCTTTCTATTCATCAAAGAATCCTGAAAAAAAAATGTACTCGAAGGTTTTCAATATTGATAATCAGCATATTAGAATGATTTCTGAAGGATCATGTGACACTGAAGACTGGAGTAATGATGCTGAAAATGTAGCTATGTATGATCACAGGAATAAATTACATTTTAAAATCTATTAAAATAGAAAGCAATTTTAAATAGTAAAAATATTTCAAAATTTTACTGTTTTTGCTGTACTTTGGATCAAATAAATGCAGCCTTGGTGAGCAGAAGAGAATTCTTAAAAAAAAAAAAAAATACAACTACATTAAAATTCTTACTGTTCTAAAAATTGCCTGTGGTTGTAGATGTTATTCTATAGATTGAACCAAATGTGCTTCAGCCGCAGAAAAAAGGGTATCCCCGAGTTCTGCAGAAAACAAAAAATGTTTAAAATAACAAAAACTGGAGAAATGTTGCGAGAGACCAAGGATAGTATAGTTTTGAAATTGTTAATTAGTTTTTATTTTAATATCATTTTCAAATTTGCAATAAAATTTAGTTTCGTTTTTATTAGTTTCATTAATAATTTTGTTAGTTTTAGTTTCGTTTTTATTTTGTGAACACATTTCTATTAAATTTTTATATATTTTAGTTTCAGTTTTAATTTTAGTAATTAAAGTTTAGCAGAATTAACAGATAACTTCCAGAGCGCAGGCCAAAGAAAGACATAGGCATAATTTAACCTTAGTGAGGCAAACATATAGCGACACAATTAACGCATGCTGAGATTGATTAGATGGTAAAAGTATACAAATACACACCAAATTGAAGCAGTCATGCCTTTTTAAATCTACACAAGTTGCGCTTACATTATATGTAAAACGCACTAGACTGAATGATAAATGTGTGTTGTGATATTTAATAAAAAAATAAATGTAATTTGTTTATATTACATCTTTTATCTTATTTAACCATAATCATGATACCATAACTGTCATGTCTTGCTCACTTTCCCGCGAACAAACACGCATAAATAAGTGTGACTAATGAAATTCAATAATAATAGCAGAGCCTCAACATTGGATTTGCAGCGTTACGCATTCTAGCCATTCGCGCTACAGCTGAAGTGAATGACAGCTTGGGAGCACTCGTTGCTCGCTTTCTGTAGCCTATATAATTTTATTTTTAAGATTTATTTTTAATTCTTCTGTAAAGGACTAACGGCCGCATAGCCTATACACTGCAGAGTTTAAGGAGAGACAATGGCACTTAACAGTAAAGTCATATGTTCTTTTCATTTATGAAGATTTAAGTATGTAGTTTATGCACATTTGTTCAAAACAGCCTGGCAGATTGTTCACAAGATGTAGGCAAAAGTTTGTATTGTATACAGGAAGGATGCGCTGCTTGTCTATTTCTCTTCAAAGCACCAACTTAAAATGACTATTTTGGTTTGTTGCTTGTTGCCACATGAGAAAATAAATAATTTTGCCTTACTGATGCAGTAGCCTATTTAATGCGGGTGCGGTTCAGGTCACGGTCTTTATGTCAAACGGGTCAGGCACGGAATTAAATTGGTGCTGCTGTCAGATAACGGGTCAGGTGTTCTGTTGTGTACTGCAGATGCAGGTTTACCTAACCCGTGAAGGACTCTGCTTTAAACTGCTTTGCGTCTTGTACTTTTGACATGTAGCCAAGTATGGTGACCCATACTTGGAATTAGTGCTCTGCATTTAACCCATCCAAAGCGCACACACAGCAGTGAACACACACACACGTGAACACACACCCAGAGCAGTGGACAGCCATATTGCTGCGGCACCTGGGGAGCAGTTGGGGGTTCGGTGCCTGGCTCAAGGGCACATCAGTCGTGGTATTGAAGGTGGAAGAGAGCGCCGGTTCACTCCCCCACCTACAATCCCTGCTGGTATGAGACTCGAACCCGCAACTTTGGGTTACGAGTCCGACTCTCTAACCATTAGGCAAAATTAGGGTATTTCCGTATTTCCCTTAACCGACAAACATCAATATTTATTTAGATTTTTCATTTTATTCAGTTCGAAAATGTTTTTTGGCCAATCGTTTTCGTCTTAGTTTTAGTTTTCGTTTACGAAATAACCTTGTGGCGACGGGTATTTAATTAAAATCTTCTTCTGCCAGAGGAAGCGCCCTTGTAGCGTGATAAAACAGCGGTTTCCCCAGAATGGCTGTAATCAAAGCGCTAGACATGAATGCTACTTTCTCAGACCAATGAAATGCCATCGAATGTTTCTGAGACAGGCGTTAACTTCAAGAGATACATTCATATAAAACACCAGCGCCGTGTTATGATTTTGAGACGTGCAGTGCTCATGTTTATTCAACGAAGTCAAATGGCACAAATAAATAAATGTATTGGAAACTGGTAATGTATATCGAAATAACGGAAATGTGTTTAAAAATCATATCACTGTTATTGAAAAAAATAATATCGCGATACATATTCATATTGAATTATTGTCCAGCCCTACACTGAAGATACTTGTACTTTACAAGCTGTACAAACAGATATTGGATTTATAAACACTCATCAGAGTAGAAACTAAAAAAAACAAAATTGAATTTATTTATTCACTTTATCTCAGTCTGTCGTCTTGTGTAATAGTAGTGTGGCGGAGTAACATGAATTTCTGTAGCTGAGCTAATCGCAGTGTTCTTAGTAAGATAATACTTTTGTTTTTGACTCGTTGAGTCTGTGATTTAGGACAATACATGAGCACAGAAGAATGTGAAAGCAACTTATTATTTTTCTGTTGTGGCAGGAACATTACTTTCTTTCACTATTCAGAGAAAATAGAAGCATGTTTCTTTCCAAAGTCCTTTTTTGTTTTTTGTCTGTCTCTGAGCACTTATCTGTCATGCAGACTTGAATAATTATTGAAATGAGCAGACTGTGGAACAGAATATCTGCATTTTTAATTTACTACAGGAAGCATTTTGAATTTACTACAGGAAGTGAACAGCCAAAGGGAAAAAAGCATATATATATATATATAATATATAATATAATATATAATATATTATATATGTGTGTGTGTGTGTGTGTGTGTGTGTGTATGGGTGTGTGTATAATATTTTGTTTATAAGGACAGTCTCACAAGTCAGAGAAAAAGAAACGGAAAGATTATAAACTCTGAATTCAGACTTTTTTTTTTTTTTGCATTCCAAGTCAAGTTTATATCTTGTAATTCTGACTTTCTGATTCGAGTTTACATCTCGTCTTTTTTTGGGGGGGGGGGGGGGGGGGTCAGGAATAAAAATGTACTTTTAGATAAACTTTTTTAATCTCACGTTTATCTCTCACATTTTCCAGTTATAAACTAGTAATTTTGTGATTTTTTTTTTTTTTTGGTGAGGTTTTTTCCACTTTTAGTTTCACAATTTTTCTTCACAAACTTAACAGAAACAAACTGTGGTTGGTCTCTTTACATGTTGGTCAGAAATCTGTTCTTGTAGTTCTTTTTCAGAAAATGCTGCATCGTGGAGCACACTTTATGCTGATAATGTCACATAGACAGACTTTTGATTGTGTATAAGCTCTCAGTTCACTGAATAGTACTGAGCATTTAAATAGTGTTTTATCACACTGAAAATTCAAGCTGACACCAAGTAAATTAGTCATTATTGAGCATTCACATCCCATAGTATCTCATTTTTCATCAATGTGACTTTTTTCTCTCCATGCATGGAGGCACACAGGAGCCAAGGTCTCTGTCTGCCCCTCCGTCACAGCTGGTTAGAGGAGCAAGAAGTGACGGCCCACGTTTATCCACCTAACATGCTCTTAGTAGTCACTCACAGACCTGCTGAATTTTTCAGATTGCAGGCGTTGGCCGCCTCAAAAACCTTTATGAATTATTGTCGATGACTTTCATCAGGTGAAACCAGACTGTTATGTCATTGTTTCTGTAGTCATCTATCCCAGTCACCACCCTTCCTGTTTTCTTCCCTTAGAAAAATATAAATGAGCATGAAAGGACAAGGAAGGAGAGCACATTAGGGAAGCATAGAGAGAGAGTGAGCAAGAGAAAGACAAGAAATATGGGAACTAGCATAGCGGTTAGAATATGTGCCTGTAATGTACAGCTATGAAGCCCATGCAAGTCATTCTAGGATTGTCCTTTTTTGTGTATGTATGTATATATTAAATTGTTTGCATTCATATTGATATCTCTCAGTTTTTGATTGCAAACTTTGAGTTTGTGACATTGAAATCTCTTCCAAAATTCTAGAGACAGGTGAGATTTCAGGGGTTTTCCAAGGAGAAAAGAATGCAGTGCATTGTATTTAAATTAAAGTCTCCATTAGCTCTCCATTTAATTGGGAGGAATAATAAATATTAAAGAGATTTGTGATTTTTATTTAGGCCTCTCCATGCTATTCTCTACTATCTACAATAAAATAAGAAACCCAAGAAGAGAGGGATTCATGGAGGGCTTGTGGGTTTGATGTAAGCAGTGCGGCTCTGCGGTTGAAAACAGTTTATTTTCAGTGGCAGGAGAGTTATTGAACTGTTTCTAATCCAGCTCTGAAGCTAAATGTGTGCAGACGAGAGCGGTCCGCAAGCTGCTTCCACAATCGCGGCTGAAACAGAACAGAGTTAATCCTTTTGTGTCTGCGTTGGGAGGAGCAGAGAGGCAGCACGTGGAGGAGGATGTGCCTACTGTATTTGGTCTACCTCTTCTCTTTTTTTAAGGGTGGCTCTAAATTATTCAAATTGTTGCTGCAGTATAGCTACGATCTTCTATTTATGGCAACTGCGGGTGTCAGAAACCCCCCTTCAGGGTTTCACTATAAACCAACCCTTTGCCCACACCAGCCATCTTTTAGAACGGACCAGAGCGTGAGAACTGATTTAGACTTTTAAGTGGTTTTGGAGGATGCATAATAAACTTGCACATTGTTTATTCACATGGGTTCTTTAAAATCGTTCATTGTGTACCTTGTCCATGCTGAAGAACTTTTAATTATCTGTATTTACTGTTGGTTGACATTAATTGTTGTGCAACCGTTTAAAAAAACACTGCAATATATTGATTTTACATGCGTTGTCATCATAAGGCATCTGCTTCCATCTAGTGGCACAGGAAGAAACTATTAAAGTCTCTGTGATTGTCAACCACTGGAGATAGAGGACATTTTAAGGACAGTGCTGTTTTCTGGATATTTTTCCTGTTTGATGCAGTGCATAATCATGTGCTTAATTTCTAATATGAATTAGATTTAAATGTTAAGCATTATACAGTATTTCCTAATTTAAGTAAGATAATAGATTCATTTTGTTATTCAGACTTCAAAATATATTTCCAAACCCCTCTATATGACATTTAAGGCAAATCATCTTATGTAAAATAACACTGCTTCAAATAAATGGCCTGTAAGTCATTATAGTCACATTTAGGCCTGATGCGCTTTTAGATTTATGACGGGTTTATGATTGTTGAGCAGTTGTGCTGTAAAAAAAACCTTCATTTTCTCCCTTATAATAATGCTCATTGAAAGTGACTCTGCTTCATGTATACTGTGTGATTATGGCAGTGACCCATAATCACATGTCTCTCTCGCTCTTGTTAGAGACTGCAATTAGCATCATCCAGGTTTTTGCTTCTCTACAAAATAGAACGCACACCTGTGACGCATTATTTAACATGCGTATGTGACCGTTTGTGTGGGTGTGACCACCTGCAAGTCTGTTTAAGTACAAACATGCGCTGAACAATTTCCTGAATAATTTGGCTTTAGTAAAAGGTTTTAGTTCCGTTTTCACGTCATTATTTCGTCCACAGAAGCAGAGAATATTAGGGTGAGGTGTGTCACTTCACTGGACAGCTATGTTTCCCATAGAAAAAAAAGTTTCTGTATTGGTCAATGATTCCTAAACTTTTGTCTTAGGTACTACCAAACCAGATTTGTTTTAACACTATTATTCTGATTGTTAGTTAACATTCATTAAAGGAATAGTTGAAAGAAAAATTAAAATTTGCTAAAAATGTACTCACACTCAAGAAAAAGAATGTAATGTGAGAAATTTACATTACATCACTTACTTACCATTGGATCCTCTGCAGTGAATGGGTGCCATCAGAATGAAACAGCTGATAAAAACATCACTATAATCCACAAATAATGCACATGACTCCACCATTAATTATTACTCGCATATTGTTGCTTCTGGCTAAAATACAAGTCCATAATCCATATTATAAAACGGTTTGTTCCATTCCTCGATTCTGATTGGTCAACAGCTGTGTTTTATTCGTGATACAGCACGGCTATGACCGCTTCACCCAACGGTTCTGTGTATCACTCAGCAACACCCTTAACAACATAAACAATCAATAATATAGCATCAAAACATGTTTCATTATTATGTATTTCGGCAGAATTAACTGTTTGTTATTTATTTAATGACGTATGAGTGACCCCTGCTGGCGTTATATTGCATCTTTCATCTTTAATTTTGAGACCCTGTCTAATAAACACTTCTCATGTGGAGATATGTTGATGTGTGTGCGTCTAAAGCCTACAGTTCCCAAAGTGAGGAGGGAATATTACAGTATTTATTAGTTTTCTGTTTCAGGTATGATTCTGTATGGCCATCAGTTTACACTGTAATGACGCTTGCAAACTCGCGCTGTGCTGCGAATCAGACATTTTCTCATGCTAGAGATAAGCAGATGTATGTGTGTGAGAAATGATCATATATGGTGTTAAAAAAATAAATGTCACAGCGGATGATAAGAGCTCCTATTCTGTTTTTATTTAAGCTCCATTAGATGAGGCATGTTCAGAACATTCTCTTGCCGTTTACTGTTGCTGTCAGGAACTATTTTTTAGCGGAAAGACCGCATCTGCTAACGAACTTGCTTCAAAATAGTAACATTTCAATACATGCATTTTTGGTTTTAATATTTTTTTATTGTGTGGTAACCATTTTATAAAAGCAATAAGGTACTCGAGGCGTGCTGTATTGTGAATAAATCACGGCTGAAGGGCGTTGTTAGGCACGACGCGAAGCAGATTTATGATTTAGTCACGATACAGCACGGCCTCTTTACCTATGCTGACATAATGCTTCCTCCAGTGAAACGTATATCCCCTGTTGTCTTCTATAAATGTTTTTGCTCATGGACAGTGCTTGATCTGAGCATTATTTCTTCTGATCAGGTGAGAAACTTTTACTAAAAGAACTGCATATTGTGGATAAAGGACTTGTATTTTAGCCAGAAGCAATGGTTTGAAGTTAAAAGCGTCTTTATGATGGATTTGTTTCTTACAAACATGTAGCTTACAAACTTTACTTGTGGATTATTGCTATTTTATCATCTGTTTGAACTCTCGTTCTGACGGCACCCATTCACTGCAGAGGATCCATTGGTGAGCAAGTGATGTAATGCTAAATGTTTTCAAATCCAATGAAGAAAAAAACTCATCTACATCTTGGATGGCCTGAGGAATTCTTATTTTTGCAACTATTTCTTTTGTACACCCTGAATTGGCTATTATTATCATAATTATCTGTCATACTCATGCAATGGTTGATGAAATGTCATCAGGAATTACCTAAAATCTAAACTGGGCAGTTGGACGCTTCACTGCAACAGCAGACTATTAAAAATCTCTCTCTTGCCATCTTAATTTCCAGCATGTGGCACCACAGGAGCTGATGAAGGTTAAGAGTCTAACTGGACAGCGGTAGCAGCTGCTCTTTTTTGAGGCACTGCTTACCAAATGGTCTCTGCACGTCTCTGTCTCACAGGAGAGATTGAAGGTTGAATTGCTGTCTGCATTAATGTCCTTGTCATCTTCAGTTTAGAGTTTGTGGTCTGCCGGTGAGCAGCAGGAAGACTGACAATTTAATGAACATTGATTGCCTTTTATGCCTGATGTTTCTCTCATTATGTCATTGAGACAGAGCTCAGTACAGGTCAGTCTGATCCCTCTGTGCCACACAGATGATGATGATAGATCATATCACAGATACACCTTAATTAAGCAGCCTGCGCTCACTCAATATTAGAAGCTAAATCAATACATTTGTATTCCAGAGCGCTAGCCCATCCGGGTTAATCGAAATGTTATGACACAAATGTGTTACCGGTCTCTCAAGCCAGGCCTGTAACTTGATGAAAATAAATAAATAAACACATGCCGGGTCCATTATTTATTAATGAAAAAATGTACCAGTCACAAATATTTCTGTAAAAAAAAAAAAGATTTTTCAAAGTTGAAAGAAAATAATAGAAATAAAAAAAAAAAAAGATTTCAAAATAGAAATAGAACAGGTGCAAGAAAATACTATTTCTTTCTACTTCAAAATTTCTTTTGATGCATATCACTATACATGTCTTTGTAATTATTTGTAAAATGCACTAGCAATTTCTGTACTAGCAAGTTCTCATAATAATTACTTAAAGGGGTCATATTATGTTGCTAAAAAGAACATTATTTTGTGTAATTAAATGTTTATGCGGTTTAATGTTCAAAAAACACATTATTTTCCACATACTGTACATCATTGTCGATTTTTACAAAGCTCATCGGTCTGAAAAGCGAGGTGCGTTGTGATTGGCCGAATACCTCAAGCGTGTGACATACCTGACGGAAATGTTACGCCCCTTACCATACTGTGATGCCCTGCCGGAGCGACGAGACAAAAACATTAAAACCCATTATAAACGAGGCATTTGTTGCATCCAGTGGGGACAATTACGGATTATAATGACTTATACTGTCTTTTTACGCATTGCGTTGCATCGCGCCGCGTAAACATAAAACCATGTTTGCATTTGTGATCGGAGAAACGACAAACAACAAGCGCTACTCTACACTGCTCAAAATTCGTATTTGAATCATCAGTGGCAAATAATTTAAATATAAAAAAGTACTTACAGTCTGTGAGTCAGAACAGCCGGCATTGTAGTCTACCAGGATCAGGAAACAGTCCTCCATAAAATGTGCTGCACACATCTGAATATTTGGGTTGAACTGTTCTGGAACAGTGTTGTAAATACAACTTAACCACTGATTTCTAGTCGTGTCCTCTTTTGGAAGGCCAAACAATGTAGTTTCGCTTTCACAACGAAACACACAGCGTCACACACGATGGACTTAAGTGAGCGGCGGCCTGCGGGCTAGAAAACGGTGTGGCCGGCGGATTCAACGAAGGAGCGGCCGGCGGGCTTGCGGCAACCACATGTGACGACCCCGGGCTGGACTCCGCTTCGTCCACGGTGAAAGCCGATCCGGCGATCCACAGCGCGAAGTTGATGTATTTCCTCAGCGACCAGCACGGATCAGCTCTAGGCATGACGAAGCGGATATCGTCCTCTTTTGGAAGGCCAAACAAAGTAGTTTCGCTTTCACAACGAAACACACAGCGTCTTCACGACATGGCGGCGGCGGCAACAACAATACTACAGCGAGAATAAAAGTTACGCCTTCTTTCTTTGCGTGAACATTTGGGCGGCGTTATGCAAATCTTCCCACATCGTGACGTAGACATGTGGGGGCGTGTTAGAACGAGCCCTTTTAGGTAGGCTTGGTTGACTCTTAACTTTATAAAGAATATCTCTTTGGAATTTGAACTTTAGTCTTTGCAACTTTACAGATCTCCTTTATGCACCAAGAGCTTGTAACACTCCAAAGAGAAAGGAAAAATTGAAATTGCTCCTAGGACCCTTAATATCGCGTACTATGAGAAGGAAACTTTCTCGAAATAGAAACTTCTCATCATAATGACTTAACATTCTCGTCTAATGAGAAACTTTCTCGAAATAATGAGAAACTTTCTCAAAATAATGACTTTTCTCAAAATAATGAGAAACTTTCTCATAATAATGACTTAACATCTCGTAATAATGAGAAACTTTCTTGAAATAATGACTTATTTTCTCAAAATAACGACTTAAATCCACGCCATCGCAACGCAACAGGACGGAAGTAGCGAACATCGTTGGTCAAAGCCATGCAGGAAACCGCATCATTTGTTCTGTAATTTAAAGGGGTCATGTGATGCTTTTTTAAAGATCATTATTTTTTTGTATTTGGTTTAACAGAATATGCTGACATGCTTTAATTTAAAAAAACACGTTATTTTTCAAATACTGTTCATTATTGTAGGTTCTCTATGCCCCGTCTCTCTCAAACACTTCGTTTTCTACAAAGTCCATCCTTCCAACAAGCGCAGTCTGCTCTGACTGGCCAGCTGACCCAGGCATTGTGATTGGCCGAACACCGCAAGCACTCTTTGGAAATGTAACGCCCCTTACCATAATGCGAGCTTCATCTTTCAAAATAAATGTGAAGACAAAGCCCGAAAGGGGAACAGAGTCAGACACAGTGACAGACACAGTGATGAATATGTGTTTGCAGTACACAAGCCACGGTTAAGACAGCTGACTCCACGTGATGTGACCCGTCTCTCTCTCTCTCTCTTCTCTCTCTCTATCCCCCCCTCTCTCTCTCTCTCTCTCTCTCGCTTGCTCGCTCGCGCACACACCCACACACTCTCTCTCTCGCTCTCTTATTGCAAATATTTCCAAAATAGTGACGTAGATATGTGGGGGTTGTTAGAACGAGCCGTTTTAGGGGGGCGTGGAAGAGTCTTAACTTTGATAAAGAATCTCTTTGTTTTGAGACTTTAGTCTTTGCAACTTCAGGGATCTTATCTAGGCACAATCAGCTTGTAACACTCCAAGAGAAAGGAAAAAATGAAATCGCACCATATGACCCCTTTAAAGTGACAATCTGTCATTTAAAATAAATGAGTTCAGAACAATTCTCTGTATGTAGTCTTCATTAATGTTAATTTTAACCGGTTAATCAACCGTAAGAATTTTGACCGATTAATACAATCAGTTAAACTGTTTAAAAAGTCATTTAATTATTTATACTTTTTTATTAAAAGGTTTGCTGCATGGTTAAAATACGATACGCGTATATAAAAAATAGGTTGTAGGGGGAAAAAAACAGAAGTAGCGTATTAAGTGCATTTGATTACTTTCATTCAGAACGGCCTAATGCCAAAGCCAAAATATTACAAACAGTATAAAAGTATACCACTAAACATAGTAGGATTATTCCCTCGCACACCCACCGTCCACACCAATCCGTTTCAAGTTACAGTATTAGAAAAGAACGTCTCGGGTACGTATGTAACCCTCGTTCCCTGACGGA
>JADLZN010004652.1:0-27239 GCA_018155175.1 Sinocyclocheilus anophthalmus
TAGTTAAAGAGTTAGTTCACCCCCTAAAAATGAAAATTAGCCCATAAATTACTCAACCTCAAGTCATCCTAGGTGTGTATGACTTTCTTCTTTAAGACAAATCCAGTCAGAGTTATATTAAAATTGTCTTTGATCTTTCAAGCTGGTTAATGCCACTCCAGCGGGTGTTGGACTGCTTCAGTCCAAAACCAGTTAAATAAAAAGCGCCCATCCATTAAAAAAAAGTGTCTCACACTGCTCCGGGGGGTGAACAAAGGCCTCATTTAGCGAATCGATGCGTTTTTGTAAGATAAATATCCATATTCAAAACGTAATAATCACCTTAATGTAGCTTGCATCAACAGTTGTACATACATAATTGTCTATATTATATATTGTTTTTGCTTTTTTTGTACATTGTCTATTTTGTCTATTATTTTTTTTATTATCTGTGTCCTGTCTTGTCACTTTCTTTCTGTTGCACTGTGGAGCTTCTGTCAATAAAACAAATTCCTCGTATGAGTAAACAAACATGGGAATAAAACTCTTTCTGATTCTGATGCAAATCGTCCCGGTCCAATCAGTAAATGAATAAAAAATTAAGAAAAAAAAGTGATGCGGCACCAAAATGCAAAAGGGGGATTTTTTTCTACACTTTCAAACCTCAGGTCCCATGTGGAAAGAACGTGCAATAAAATACATTTTATATTTCCAGTACACACTTGGGTACACTTCCATAATTACTTAAAAGTTCTCTATTCTTTGGGTGCCTCACTTTTTTGTAATAATACTAAAATCTTTTTTAGTACTGCTTAAGATAATCTTTAGATCATCCTAAGTGTACCAACTGTGCTATTTTGGGACACCTGAAATATGAACTAAATGTGCTTGTAAACATACGTCTGTAAAGCAACAAGAAAACGTCAGTTTACACTACAGTAAAACCATGGTTAATTTTCGTAAGGGATATGACAAGCACTAAACTCGTCTATCTCTGGCTCAGCACCAGCCAAAGCACGAAAGCATATTTTGAATTTCCAGTTATCACGTATCACACTGCACATAATCCCTGTGTGTGATCGTATCATTTAAAGAAGCTACTTTATGTCCATCACATGTCATGCGTCTCTTCGTGTGACGCTCTGTGTTTCCTAAATTTCCTTTTTTGAGTGAAGCTCGTTTCCACACGTTGGGCAGGTGTAAGGCTTTGCTCCAGTGTGAATTCTCGTGTGGTCATCGAGGTGTTGTTTAAATGTAAAACTTTTTCCACATTGAGAGCAAGTGTAAGGTTTCTCTCCACTGTGAATTCTCATGTGCTTGTTAAGGTTTGATTTTCGAATGAAGTTCTTTCCACACAGTTTGCAGGTGAAAGGCTTCACTCCAGTATGAACTCTCATGTGGTTTTTAAGGTGACCTTTTTGAGTGAAACTCTTTCCACACTGAGGGCAGGTGTAAGGCTTCTCTCCAGTGTGAACACTCATGTGGCATCGAGATTTGTTTAGATGCAAAACTCTTTCCACACTGTTGGCATGTGTAAGGTTTCTCTCCAGTGTGAGTTCTCATGTGAACATTAAGGTTTGATTTTTCAGTAAAACTCTTTCCACACTGTTGGCAGGTGAAATAACTTCTATTTGCTGTCTTTTGAGCTCTTTTTCGTGTCTTTTCAGAATGTAAGTTATCTTTTTCACTGAGTTCTTGACTCTCCTCTTTCAGTGTCCTCAGGTCTAATGCATAAAAAGACAAATCCAGATTAACACCATTTTTAATGGCACAAAGAACAAACATTAAAACCAACAACATGTAGATCTTATATGCACTGAGTGTTAAATGTCATTTCAAAACCTCTTCCCATTATTCGAAGTTATTATGATAAAAAAAGAGCAAAGTTTATTGTATAATCTTAGTTGCGTATGTTTTAATGCTCATTGTGATCTCAACATGACTGTTCACATGAGGCGACCTGCTCCATGTCAAATAAAACATTTTAATTACAAAACTCTTATGACATTCTTCAAAAATGCCATTCCTTTCTGTAGAGTTGAGCATTTTAATAAGGATTAGATGAGTGAGTTCAGCTTTGAGAATGAAAACCAACCTGTTTGTGTCTCAGTATCTTCTTGTTTGACTCTGAATGTTTCTTCAGTCTTCACGTCTTCACTCTCCTCTTTAATAAACTCCATCTTTGTTTGTTCCTCAGTATCTTCATGTTTGTCTCTGAATGCTTCTTCAATCTTCACGTCTTCACTCTCCTCTTTAATAAACTCCATCTTTGTTTGTTCCTCAGTATCTTCATGTTTGACTCTGAATGTTTCTTCAATCTTCAGGTCTTCACTCTCCTCTTTAACAAATGCCTTTATAATTGTGTCACATGGATCTGTAAGAGATGAATCACAGATTCCTTAAGTTATCAACAACACAGATCTTATATAAGCAAGTGTGAAGTGCTCTCAATGCCACAGAGCATTTGTGACATTTCCAGTTAAATATTAAGTATCTTTGTATGAGCTGTTTTTTCCAGAAGAAAGAAATATGGTTCACTGATTAAAGCTGTACATGTTCGGTTTCATCAACCAGCAAAAAAATGACAACATACTCAGGTGTTACACCTCATCTAACATTGTTAGGAGTGAATGATGTTCAGTTTCTAAATATAAGGGGCTGTTTTACACCTGGTCACTTAATGCGTTTTGTCTGATCGGATAGCTATCTGATCGTGAAAAGACCAGTGTAAATGCCCTCCGAAACACATTCGAGACAGATATAAATCCAATCGCTCAAACCACTTCAGGAGGAGGTGCCAGAAGAAATTGGACAAATGTAAATGCATCTGGTTGTTGAAACCACATGTGTAAATTTTACTCCTCCCAAAATGTTAAAATAATAAATGTGTGAGCATGTTATAGGCTATATGACATTATAGTCAGATATGACAGCGCTAATGCAACACGCGTGTTCTCCTATTGCGGTTTTTGATCTTGTAATATGCTGATAATTAATAAATTGCAGCGCTTATCTTTTGATTTCGTTGACTTGAACTCCGTTCAATTTAAATAGAGCACGGGAATTGAAGATCGGATTTATATCCGTTTTGCAACGACACATTTATGTGGCCAAGTGTAAATGGAATCGTTTTAACAAATCAGATAGATATCCTATCAGCGAAAACACATGAAATGACCAGGTGTAAACACGCCCTAAGATGCATTAAGAAGTTTATTAGAAACACTTAAACTGTATAAGTATATCCTTCACAGGGTATTAAAAAGTACACATAAATTTGATGATATTAGTGAAGTCATGAATAATACTGAGTAAAGTTCGGACAACTGATGACGTAGATGCATACTCATTAGCCATGGCAGCCAATCACCACTCCAGATTAACGTATATATGCCACTTTTCGTGATGTAGGTTAAACTTTGCTTTTTGAACTGAATTTTCTCCAAAAAATGAAAAAATAACCACTTTTACCTTAATAATAGACATAATGAGACTGACAAATAAGCAAAAGTTTCTGGTCAGACCCCTTTTTTTAGTGTCGAATTTCTGCTATTACAATGAACAAACCAGAAGCAACAATATCTGCTTCTGGAGAAGGGTTGGCTATTTACAAAGCATAAAATATCAATTTTGTTTAAATTTTCATTTTTGTGTTTCACAGGAAAGATCTGTTACAGACCTGACAGTTCTGAAAGCAGAATTTATCCCACTATGGAAACGCCTATAAAAATATGGGTGTTTAATAGGGCTACCCCCTACTAAAGATTTTTCTAGTTTACTAGTCGTCCCTTTAAACCATTAGGCTATTCAACTAATTGCGCATTTATATTAAATCAATAGGCCTACTAACCCATAATGAGCTTCAATATATTCCACGCTAAAGCACACGTATTAAGTTTACAACAAAGCACAGGCAAAAGTATATGGAGCTTATAATATGACAAAACAAACTGAATTTGTATTGTGTAAATTTGAATTATCATCATGTCATTTAACTAAACGTCTCATAGTTCACTTATGTACGTATGTCTCAGGTTTTCCGCTGAGGAGCCAGCCCGGTCCCCAGCCGCTCAAGGTGTACAGCAGCCATGGCTACGGGACGGATGTCCTCCGTTCCCTCCTTCAGTACGAGGGTTACAATACGTAACGAGACATTCCTTTCAGTTGGTCACTACGATTAATGTCGTTACTGCGAATGTGATCCACCACCAGCGCCATGGAGCTGCCCCTTCCATTTCCTGTGCGAGCTCAGTTTTAGCAAGCCAATTCTAAAACCGGGGCCTTCTCAGTTCCTACCCATTTGAGGTGCAGCAACACGGGAGATACCAGCTCCCACACGAAGGCTATAGAATCGACAACGTGTTGGGGGTCGCCCACCCGCATCTCTACAAACTCTCCCAGCGAGGCTCCACAAGCCGCGCCCAGGAGGAGCAACACTTTTAGTAGAGTGCGCTCGCAACCTGAGCGGCAGGGCCCCCCCCCCAAACCCTGTGCCTATAATCCAGGGTTAGGGTATCCACACTCCAGTGGTCCTCCTCTGCTTTAGAGAACGGCCTTCCCCCCTTCTGCCGGTGCCTCCTATAACAACAAAGAGCTGGCTGAGGTCCTAAAGCCTTTGTGTCCGTCTACGCACCATCTCAAGCTCGGAATGGGACAAAGCAAAGTCTTTCCTCCTCCAGGGGCAGCGCTATAGCCAGGCCGGGGCCTCCGGATTACCTGGGAGTTAGCCGGCCCAAACTCTAGGCACAAATCGTCGACCGAAAAAAATGGGTGGAAAACAGCAGCTGCCCGCCCGGGATGATGTGATGGATCGCCTCAGTCTGCTTCTGTGCAGCCAAGAACTGCTGGGCAAACGGTCTGGGACACAGGGGCATTGAGGAACCGTACCTTGTCCCTCATGTTGGCCAGACACAGCCAGAGATGGCGCTCCAGGACCACAAGTGTGGAAATCGCACGACCCAGAGAACTCGCTGTGACCTTCGTCGCTCGGAGCGCGAGGTCAGTTGCGGTTCTGAGCTCTTTCAGAACTTCCGGATCGTGACCACCCTCGTGCAGGTCCTTCAGTGCCTTGGCCTGATGAACCTGCAGTAACGCCATAGCGTAAGGCAGAGGCAGCTTCTCCACAAACCGTATTAAGCACCGCCGGTCAGACCAGACGAACGCTTACAGGCCCGGGAGGGGAGTGACAGGTTTCCCTGCCAGGAGGAGACGGTCCTTAAAGACCCACTGCATTGCATCGCAACCGACCGCTCCACTGGGGGGACCCTTGTATACCCCCTAGCTGGACCACCGTCGAGGGTGGTGAGGGAGGAGGCACCAGCAGGAATCCCAGCTCTGGCAGAAAAAAAATAAAAGGTTGCCGTCCTTGACCTGGTGAGCTCCTCATGCACCTCCCGGAAGAAAGGCACCGGGGCGTGGCGCTGAGAACCAGCGCGAGCCACCCTGAGAAATCAATCATCCAACCTCGAGGGCTCGGGATGCAGTGGAGGTTTCCACTCGAGCCCTACCCCCTCGGCGGCCCGGGAAAGCATAGCAGACATCTCTGGATCCGATTCAGGCATTGCCACCGTGCCAGAGTGCGGCAGCGCAGCCGAATCTTCCTCTATAGAGAGCTCTTCCTCCGATGCAGTGATCGACATCTGGTCATCGGGAGGAGCCCCGAGGGTTACCGCTGGTACGCTCTTTGAAGAGGGCTCAACCAGGCTCAACTGGTTGCGAAGTGCTAGAGGAGCGATGGTCCCCCGAGGGTTGGTTCCCTGGAGGGTTTGTCATCACTTTTACCCTCAGACCGCCCGTGCTACTGCCGAAGTAGTCCTCGCCTGGCTCCCGCCAGGACGAACACTAGATCGTCCCCCTGGAGGAAACGGAGCCTGGCCCACATCTCCGAGATGGCCATCTTCCCGCAATGGGAACATGACTCAACCGCGAATGCTACCTCAGCGTGTTTAATGCCCAGACACATGAGGCAGCAATCATGACCATCACCCAACATCAGGTAACGACCGCATCCAGAAACGCACAGGTGAAACGGCATCTTTAAAAAGATGATCTTGTCGCTTTACAAAAAACCCGCAACCCGTGTAAGCTATTTTATGGGAAAGCCATTTAGGTGGGGGGGGGGAGGGGGGGGGGTGGGGGGGGGGGGGGGGGGGGGGGGGGGAGCGAGACCACAGGGAGATGGCCCGCTTGCACGACAGAGGTTAGTGCAGCCTGAAGTGCGCAACCCACTCGACACCGGAACGACCACCGCTGAAGCGCCGTCCGGCACCAACACAAACAGCTCCCTCTAGCACGTTGAACTTTCCATCACAACAAATTGGCAGAAATGTGTTTTTTTATCGCTCGGCTCCGCACGAACAAACTGGTATGCTGCACTGGCTTCCTTTTTATTCCATGGTGATCATGCAGCTGGATGCAATCATCGCATGCCAATGTCCAGTGGCTCGTTTAGTTTACACTCAAAGTAAATTGGTCCCTCTAAGCGAGATCCCAAATCGTCGGTCCATGAACGTGACTCGACATCAAATTCAATATTCTTCAAAAGGTTTCGTTTGACTTTTTGGAGATCATCTACTCTTCCCTGTGGATTACCTCTGAATTACTTTCTCTACGATCTGAATTTTAGAATATTAGATCCAGGAACATGTTGCACTTGGTAAAATCAGTTTCTGCTATGCCTGACACAGCAGTATACCTTTATCAGTCATCAGCAACGAGGCAAACATGCGCGCCGGTATGATATAAGTTTAAAGGGGGGGTACAATGCTGTTTCATGTATTCAGAGTTGTTTACAGTGTTAAAGAGTTGGATTCTCGTGCTAAGCATGGACAAAGTTTCAAAAATAATTTGGACATATGACTGTGCCAAAAATCTTACTTCTGGGTTCGTACAATTTTCGGAGAGTTTTTTTTCGATCGTGGCTCTTCATGACGTAGACGAGGGTGGAACTCCTTATATTGGCATTTCTCCCGGAAGAGCGAGCCCGCGCGCGCATTGACCAGAGCGAGAGCGTGCCCATCAACGCGCTTCATTCGGCAGCGCTACACGGGACTCGGTCGGGAAGAATGTCTCCAAAGAAGTGTTTTTGGTTGTAAAGGAAAGGGATAACCTTGTTCAGCTCCCCGTAGAATCCAGCGTAATGTAAACAGTGGATACAGTTTGTTTTTCCGGGACAGCAACGGAGTTTTTCACAGTGTGTTTTGGACAACGTTTTTATAACAAGGTCCATTCTGACACTGGATTTGCACATCGTTGATACTGAAAGATGGAGCGGTCCCAGCTATAGAAGATCCCGGTCATGATTCAGAACTGCAGATGGTAAGTGAAACGGCATCAAATGTCTGTGTTTTGTTGGCAATCGGAGCTTAAGTGCTCGTCAATCTTTAGCTCCGCCCACAGCACGCCTCCAGGAGCTTGGCTGTTCTTGGAGAGAATCGTAAAGCTGTATATTTTCTTTTAAAAATGTGATGAAACTAAATATTTTTTGGAGATATGAAGGATGCAGTAACTACTCTATAGGTACTCAAGATTAACATGAAGATTGGGTGAAACTGTGTGGTGTTTGCCCCCTTTAATAAGACGCGTCCGTAAATCGTTAAAATAGATTTACATTGCACAACCACGAATCACCAATATCTACCCGAATGGGGAAGGGTTTGCAATTTTATCCAAAGCTAGAATATCAATTTTATTTTTTTTATTTTGTTGTGTAGTTTCAGAGGAACATCATACGGACGTGACAGTTCTGAAGCGGAATTATCACGACTAATTCATATAATGCTCGAAGAGATGGGACGTTTGACACTGAGGCTCTGAAGCCTGTTTTACTCTATTGAAGCAGACTGGTTCGAAAGACTGTGTCGAGGCTTGTATCAAATCTCCATGATCATGTGACCGATGACGTTTGAGGCTTCATACATCACAATTAAACACCTGAAGCGAGGTGACTGACTCGAATCTTTGACGCGGCGTCATTCATTATAAGAAGACGAGAAATGCTTGGTGTTCCCTCCCTGTTTCATAGTAACACTTTAATGTGTGGACAATGATTCTCAGAATGAAGACACAGCTGCTATTGCTGAGTATTGCTTTTGTGTTGAAACTGGAATCAATAAGATGTGTGAATCATTTGAAAGTGGCTGCTATAATCGCAGCTGACCACTAGATGTCACTGATAGGGTCTGTCTTTGAGGCTTTGAAGCTTTTCTGGTAAAATCAGGAAAAAGCCTCACAAACTTCACAAGGCTTCATCTGCCCATCTCTATAAAATGCTTTAAAAACTTTAACAGAGATAGAGGGTATTTAATAGTTGCTAGTAGTCGTTCATTTAAGCCATTATTCAACTAATCGCACATTTATATTAAATTAACATAATACTCCATAATGAGCATATTCCGCGCTCAAGCAAATGCATAAAGTTTGCCACAAAGCACGGGCAAAAGTAGCCTAATGATTATGAAAAAAAGGAGACATTTTAACTAGTCCTTGTCGCCTGCAAAGATGAAATTCACTAAATCTCCACTGGACGCACCTTTAGAGAGAAATGCATTCACAGATTACATAATCAGGGAGTAGCCCATTTGATTTCCTTATGAATTGGTTCGTTTAAAAGTAGACAAGCTTTCGTTAGATATATTTCTAATGTATGTAAGGCACCCCAATTTTAAGTTGTTTCATTATCAGGAAAAAATGCACGTGATCAGGCGCCTCCCTGTGACTGACTGCGAATAAGATTACGGTTTCACATTTTGCATCTGCATAACATAGTGAATTATTTTTAACATGCAATGATACAAAAAAAAAACAAGATTTGTAATGAAGAAAAAATATTTATAGACAAATAAGAATGAATGACCTACACAGTAGGCTACCAGTCATCAGCAATATGGTAAACATGCGCGCCAGTATGCATAACTGTGTTCACACCAGACGCAAATGTAATTATTTGCGCGAGTAGATTACATACAAAGTCAACGCAAAGACGTGAACAGAGGCGAATTCGCGACGCGAAATGCGCAACGCGTTTTCCACAAACGCACGATATTCGCTTCAAAATCGCGTCTTTCGCACAAGTTCAAAAATTTCAACTCAAGCGGAAAATTCGCAGACGCGTTCTCCCGCGCACGCCAATCAGCGGAAGAGTTTCTTGACACTCCAATTTGCCTCAGACAATCCGAAGAAGCATATTGCAGCCGTCTGTTATATAGGTCCTGGAGCATAGAAACAATTACCATCAGTTTGTAGTGGTAGTTATTTTATTAGCATGGCTCCAGAGATGCTTGCTATCATAATAGTACTACATTTGTTAATTATAACGTAGTGAAGTGTAAACCACATATTTTAATGCAGGATCCTACACGTATTTCCCCTCCTTGGATGGTTGCTGTGACCAGACACGGCGGCGTTTGCTTTCCTTTGTATTTGGTCCTTTTTGACAACGGTACAAAACAGCGAGTGTAGTCATCTCCCCATGGTGTCGCCGCTGTTTTTTATTCACGCGAGTGACACCAAAATATCCCTTGAGTATCTAGAGCAGTGTTTCCCACCTTTTTTTTTAGTCGCGGCACCCTTTGGAAATTAACAAATGTGTGGCGCCCTACAAAATTAATTGTCACGATATTTGAATTTCTAACTTCGATGTGATTATTTGAAAAGTATAGATATTCGGTACTACAGGGAAGAACTGCAGAATATAATGTCATACAGATATTTTTAATATTATCAAAAAAATTTGTCCATCAATGGTGTCAATCAGTAGGCTAATTTCTAATGAGAGACCAATTTATATGACAGATTTTGATGTAGGCTTTTATACATATGTAAACCTTATTTAATTACCATTATACCTAGCTATCTTCCATTTTTTGCTCACCTCAGTGTTTTTGTTCAGGTTACAGAGCGGTGTATTTGGTGGGCAGTAAGCCGAGATTTAGCTTGATTTCAAACTGTGAATTGATACACCTATGACAGTAACAGTCAATAATAAATAAGGAACAAATAAAGCATAATAATGGATCTAGCAAAATAAAAAATCACGACAGCCTTTTCATTAATACATGCTTTTTTATTTTTTCAGGTAGGGTCTACGTAGGTTTAAGATATTTAAACTTGTTTTACACTTATCCAAATATTTTAGGTCGTAGAAAGCTATTTATTATCAGAACACGTGACCACACAGCGGTTTAGCAGTCAATGAATGAGAGTGCAGCGTATAATACCACAACACCATGTTACAGCACGTAGGCTATTGCACAGACGAAACGAACGACATCCATGTTTTCCCGTCGCTCATGTATGAGTGGACTTTGCGGTTCCGATTCGCATGTACGGTATACGAGTGGAGCGACTGAGCGAAGCACACACACACAGAGCAGGATAATACGCAGAGCGTCAAACCACGTGACAGTGAAACCCTAGCGGTTAAACTCATTTTCGAACAAGCCGTAAATTTCAGTGCAACTCTAATATTGCCCGACATCAAGAAATGGCTATTATATTAATGTGCTTGTTAGAACATTTTTAACATTTAAAATATTTAAAAAAGGATTTTTTTTACATGGCAGGGCATACCCCCGGTTGGGAAACACTATCTAGAGCGAGGGACGCTATGGTCCTATTCGCTTCGGGCGTCTGGTTGAACACCCATAAGATTAATATGAAGCATCCCGTAACTGTCGTTGTAATGTCATTTTTTGGTTGATAAGAGCAAAGGAAAAGGATGAACTGTTGATCATAATTAGAATGGCCATAAGTTGGATTTGTACAGAAGGTTTCAAGTTAATTGCATTAATAATTACTGTATGACATAAACTTCATCTTTCAAATGTTACGGACGTGTGACAGCGCGGAAGCGTCCAGACCTCATAAATCAAAAAATATCGCCGTTTAGACAAAGTGAATTTATTTACTTTCCAGACAGGCCTCCATCTTGCTACAGAATACTTACTGTTGACATCAATTAAAAAATGGGCAGTCTTTGAGCTCTCATTTGAAAACATGAAATACAGTCGGATGAAAATGTAATTTTGCTTTAGGTGCACCCCCTCAATGTGGTGGATAAACATAGCGATTTCCTTCAAATTTCTATTAAAAGCATGTTAATGCAGTAGAATACAGACCTAAATGCACAAGTTAAACAGGGTTTTATCCTTTTGGTAAAACTTTATTTTTTTCATGGTAAGGATGACTTTTGCATGGAATTACCCAAGAATCAGATGAGTGAGTTCAGCTTTGAGAATGAAAACCAACCTGTTTGTTCCTCAGTATCTTCATGTTTGACTCTGAATGTTTCTTCAATCTTCATGTCTTCACTCTCCTCTTTAATAAACTCCATCTTTGTTTGTTCCTCAGTATCTTCATGTTTGACTCTGAATGCTTCTTCAATCTTCACGTCTTCACTCTCCTCTTTAATAAACTCCATCTTTATAATAGTGTGTCACGTGGATCTCAGCTGCTTCAGCAGGAGTTTTTCAGTGTTTTTGGACACTTTGTCCTGTTTAAGATAAGAATAATTAACAGAAAGAAATCCAAAGTAAATCTCCCTAATTCAGTAGTCAGCACACTGTTAAGGGAGTCGGTCAGAGAGATATGTAATGACCTAAGATTTAGATGTATTATTTACTGATTTGTAGGTTTTATTTAATAGATTCTGCTGATATGAAAACAGTTGGTTTGTAAAAGTATTCAACACATGTTTGCTTGTTGTTCTCGTTGCGTTTATACTGTTTCGAGCTGATTCGAATCACTGAATCACTTTGCGATGCAGTTGATTCAGTTGACTCGGAATTTTAAAAGCTCCGTTTCTGCATCACTCCTCGCCAGTGACTGAATCCGTGTTTATGTTAAACTGATTCACGAAATGAGACGCTCCGTTTCTATTACTCATGCTTTTACATCATAGAAAACATCCTTCATTAATGTCTGATAGATAGATAAAGCACAGCAGTGTTACATTAGGTATCGCAGTTATATACACAAATCTCTAAACGAGTTGTATTGACTTGTAATGGTTAAAAGCACTCACTTTTCTTCAGCCGAATCACAGACGCAGGAGCGCGGCGCAGCCTAAGGACGTCACATCGCCAGACCGACCAAAATAAAAGTCCGTTTCTCAATACCAAGTACGCAAAGTTCGGACTTGTGTCCTCGGTAGCTCCCCAGCAAACAGGGCACGTCCCCCTGGTCCGCAGTACGTCCCTCAAACCCATGCGTGGCTTTTATCAGCAGACCTGACACCTTGCAACTCAGACAAAGAGGGGAAAAAACATATTGGATTTTAAAGGGTATGTGGTTATTCCTTAAAACTAAATCCCTTAATATAATTGTGATAATGGCATGCACTTTAAAAAAAATTTGGTTTTGTTTTGCAGATATTATTTATAGTATAAATAATCTAATTCATTGCAAAATAAAGTTCATGTAATTTTCTCTAATTAAAGATGTCATCAAATCACGAGTCTGTTTTCTATCATTTATAACATAAAAAACATGATATCCTTCAATAATGTGAACATAGGCTACAATTAGGCCCTATGTATTCGCCATGCATGAAGAAAATAATCCCAGGAGCTCTAAAATAATGTCCCAGCAAACATGCCACTGCAGGCCCGCTGTGGGACAGTGTGGGCAACACAAACACACAATAAACCCCAAACGGCCCCATGTGGGGCCCGCAGCAGTTTTGCCCTTTTGGGCCCCTAGATGATTTTGCTGTGGGCAAGCCCACAACCCCGCTCGGGCTAACAGTGTATACTGTTTTTACTGTATACTGTGTTTACAAATATGCAAATGTGCTATTTGGCAAAACAGAATTGATTATGGCTTAATTTAAAAGTTTCCACCAAGGGCATGAATTCAGCTCTGTTACCCCTTCCACAAATAAATAAATGGCCGATTCAACTCGCTCTCGTACAGCAAGAAAACACGTTTTGCCAAGGGCGGCCTTAAAGGGCTAGTACTACTTTTTACATATTCACAACATAATTGAATAGAAAGACTGACATAAATTAAAATCATACAAAAACCTACTTTTCACTCTCAAAAACAAATGAAATATGAAGTCCATTTTTGTTCTGTTTTATGAAATTAAAGAAAAGTAATAAAATTAGTTAAAGGGTTAGTTCACCCAAAATGAAGAATTAGGCGCCCGTGTGTTACTCACCCTCGCGGCATCCGAGGTGTCGCTATATGACTTCTCGTCATTTCAGACGCATTCATCAGAGTTAATATTACAAATTGTCCTGGTTATCACGCTCTAACATTGCAGTCAGCGGAGTGTTTGCGTGCTGTCCGGTCCACAAGCAGTTCAAATAACAATCGCCCATTTGACCCATTAAAAGATACGTGTCTCCACGTGCTCCAGGTAAACAAAGGCCTCCTGTAGCGAACCGATGCGTTTTTGTAAGAAAAATATCATTATTCAAAACGTAATAATCACTTTAATTTAGCTTGTGCCAACAGTTGTACACGGAAGCAATAGCGGATGACGTATGAATTAAGCGTTGCGCATGCGCCGATGAGTCTCATGAAAACCAACGTTTGTAAACAGGAGCAAAGGAAGCAAAGTTTCCATACTCGGCGTCGTTTTTTCTCTCTCTCCGCGTTCGTCACTTATAACGCAACGCCAGCTTCTTACTCTCCGCTGTGGACGGCTCTCACGTATGACCTCAGCCGGAAAATGAGAAAAAGTGATTATTACGTTTGAAATATGGATATTTTTCTTACAAAAATGCATGGATTCGCTACAGGAGGCCTTTATTCACCCCCCGGAGCCGTGTGAGGCACGTTTTATTACGGAGGGGCCAGGACCATTTTTAATATAACTACGATTGGATTCGTCTGAATGAAGAAAGTCACATACACCTAGGATGCTTTGAGGGTGAGTTAAACAAGGCACATTTTTGGGTGAACTAACCCTTTAAGTCACTACCTGACTACCTAATCCTAAACCCACCCCTAATCCTGGGGAATGAGGGGGTGCATAATCTGGCAGGGGTGTTTTTTTCGGCACAACACCAGAAATTGTAACATGTGCGCACGAGATAAATTTCCCATGTGCACGTGAAAGTGTATACTTTTTATTTTTACAAAGGTCCATTTAGGGGCTCCGTATCATCGCATTATCCCTGGATAACTTCTGATTCACTATACATTCGTGTTGTTTATACTATGTGCACTTAAGTGCCGGTTGCCAACAAAACACAGAAATTTGATGCAGTTTTAATTACCGCCTGCGGTTCCGACTCATGACTGGGATCTTTTATCCCTGGGATGCTTCAGCTTTCAGTATCTAATGGTGTGCAAAATCCTGCGTCGAACTGGGCCTTGTTTATAAAACATTCCTACGAAACTCTGTTGCTGCCCCGGAAAAACAAACTGTATCCACTGTTCACATAATGCTGGGTTCTTTGGGAAGCTGAACAAGGTACACCGTGCAACCCTAGTGTGAGAATACAAATGTAAAATCATGGTAGGTTGAGTCTGTCACCTTTTGGCGCTTTTCCACTGCATGGTACGGCCGTACGAAAACGTGACGTGTAAACTCTGCTGATCACGGATTGGCCGGAGAGAATCGTCTCTACCTGCGTCACTGAACTTGCCACAGGAGACACACAGACCTCCTATATTAATCACACAGCCAGCGAAGGATCTAACGCAACTGTTTTGAATGAGCGCACCTTTTTTAACAACCAAAACGTGGCTGTTTTGTTGTCTGTTGAGGAAGTACAGACGTTACTCTCGTTGATAGCAAAGTTTTTCAGGAGTCGCGGCAGTAGAGGCGGCGCAACTATAACGACATGTGAATAATCCCGCCCACTCCAATGCGATACTAAACTGCAGTGGAAACGCAAACAAAGCCGAGCCGTGCCATACTGAGCCCAGGGGTGGACTTACCCATTAGGCAAAGGTAGGTGACCGCCTTGGGCCCCCAAAAGCCAAGGGCCCCCTAAAATGCTTTTCATATAGGAGATACGCATTAAGCGCTGACAACCGTCCGAGTCAGTGGCGTCTGCAGGTGTACGGCACTGTGAGTACCATAAGCGCTCAGACTGATCTGAGATTTGCCCGGCAAACATTTCAGCAATTATTATAGGCCTGTGTGTCCCGTATTTATGTCGACTGAACCCATGCCGTTAATTATAAATGTATCAGTTTTTTGCATGCCAAAATCAATTTCTGCATAGAAATATTACGCCAAATAGAAGCAGAAAATCGTGCTATTTTACGCACTTTCATGAGATCGGGTTAGCTTACAACAATTAATTTGTTGGCTATTTCACAAATGGGAATACAACGAATTCATGACAATGTTTACATTCAAGCTACCCATAAAATGTATAGTGAAAAGTTCTATAAAATCGTTTGGAATGCAATAAAGTATGTTAAAGCGATGTTTAAAGCATTTGCTGCATGGGTAAAAAAAAAAAGGCTAATAAATAATTCACATATCATACAAAATTGCGTTGCAGCAAATCCTTTAAATTTTCAGGTATTCAGAACATAAAAATTTGAAAAAGCAGCTATACAATTATGTGGAGGTTCATCATTGTGAAGTGCTCTGTACAACCCGAGTCAGCAGCGTTGGTTTCTTTGGTTACAAAATCACATATTTTTGTTGCTATTGCGAGTGCACACAAATAAAACTAGACCCTTTTCAGTTTGGAATGATGTATTACTCTTACCTTAACGAGCAAAAATGACTGCGTATTAAGTTGTTTCCACTGTTAGAAAAAAATGCAAGTGGTCGTGCTGGCGCCTCCATGTGCTTCAGAACGCGCTTTAGCGTCAACTCTCCGCACAAACTATTGGATATGCGTCTAACAGCGCACATTTATAAGTTAAACACTTAAACTAACATTGTGATATGCTTGAAATGTTTTATATCTATATATTTTATTTTAGGCAAATCGTGATGAACATGAAAATGTAGAAACATTGAACACAACTATGGGGCACCATTGTGCAGCAGCAAGCATCACAACAAAAAAGGAACCTCAAGGTTGATCTAGGAAAATGTGTGCAAATAGGGCCCCATTCCTATATTTTGCCTGGAGCCCCCAATTCAATAAATCCGCCCCTGACTGAGCCATGCTGAGCCGAGTCGAGTCGTACCACACAGTGGAAAAGCGCCATTTATTGTCTCTTGCTGCTTCTGCCCCGTTACTTTAATTGATGGTCATTGTTCATGCTATCAGTACCTGGGTTAAGTGTGAATGTGATGTCTGTAGGTGTGACCTTCCCTGATCTCTGTGATAATGAGTGTTATAGTTATGCTGATTGCATGAGAGTTGCTGAAAATCTGGGCAAATTCCTGTAACTGCTTGCATCCTCTGCATATTTAATCTTCTGATGACAGCCTCTTGAAATCAGTATAAACTACAGTGATTCAGTGCTTTAGTCAGTCTTGATGACTGCAGCGCGACACAGTAGCATCTCAATCAAGAACCTGATGAAGAGTCACTCAGTCTCTGATCTTCACTTCTGAGTTTCCTACAGCCGTAAAGGGATATTTTAGGTATTTTATCTCAAAACTATAGCTTCACTAATACTGTACGTTTTAATACCACGTGAAGGATATACTTCTACAGTTTAAGTGTTTCTAATAAACTGCTTAATGCATCTTATATTTAGAAACTGAACATCATCCTCCTCAATGTTCGATGAGTAACCCTTGATATGTTTTTCATATTTTGTGCTGCTTGATGAAGCCCGAAATGTACAGCTTTAATCAGTGAACCATCTTTCTTCTTCTAAAATGAATCCTGTCATATAATAAGGCCCTACTTAATTCTACCTGGAAATACTCACAAATGCTCTGTAGTTAATTAAGAATTGAGAGCACTTCACTACTTGCTTATATAAGATCTGTGTGGTTGAGACTTAAGGATCTTTGATTCATCTCTTACCGATCCTGTGACACACTTATCAAGGCATTGTTAACGACAGGAGAGTGCCGACCTGAAGTTGAAGACTCGTTCAGAGTCAAAGATGAAGATACTGAGGAACAAACAGAGATTGTGTTTATTAAAGAGGAGAGTGAAGACGTGAAGATTGAAGAAGCATTCAGAGTCAAACATGAAGATACTGAGGAACAAACAAAGATGGAGTTTATTAAAGAGGAGAGTGAAGACCTGCGTCATTGGGGACCAGAAACTGTTTGGTTACCCACATTCTTCATGGGTGTGTAAACGATGACAAATTTTTCAGACAGTCCACCGTGAGCAACTCAAATGCTTCTCTGCAAACTGTGCAGGCAAGTGAGCTATCGTGTCATTGATGCGGAAGCAGTTCAGTTCATAGCGTGCGGGTAAGCTGTGAGTTTTGTGAGAGAAAATCGCCAAATGGCTGGTAAAAAGTTGTACCGTGAGGATGTGTTGCAAATGTTATTAGCCGATTCTGACTCTGAAGGGGAATATTTGCCTTTTGGAAATGACATCTTTGCAGCACAATGGTGCCGCCGTGCAAGGCGAGAGTGTTCACGAAGCACAAACAAGTGATCATTTCAACCCTTTGCCCAACGGGGATGGGGGTGGCAGGGGAGAACGTGGTCGTAGTGTCCATAGGAGAGCTGTTGCTAGAGGTAGAGGCAGCAGGGGTAGGAGAAATAGGGCTGGAAGTTGCACTAGCTACCCCAAAGAGGTGGGAGTGGCCGCGGTACACGTGGCCGTGCTGTGCGTGGGAGAGCCGGGAGACGTGGTAGAGGCAGCAGGAGTGATCTGGATCTAAATAGGCCTGGAAATAGCGATGACAATGGTGGCTGGGTTTATTTGAGAAATGATGAGCCTGTTGGTAATTTAGTACTTTCTCCTGTTTTATTGTTGGTTTCCTCTTTTCTGATCATTTGGAATGAGGAAAAAACAAAAAAACATGCAAATAAGTTCAAACATCCATTCAATATCTATTATTTCCTGAATATTACTGATCAAAAAGTAGGCTACTGTTCACATGCGTTTTACTACTATATAGTATAGTAATATAGTAATAATTTAGCATTTTCTCCTGTTTTATTGTTGGTTTCCTCTTTTCTGATCATTTGGAATTAGGATAAAAAGACAAAATCTACAATTATGCTTCAATATCTACTATTTGCTGAATATTATGAAATTCAAGATGGTACATCTTACTGATGACGTCATAATATACAAATTAGACGAGTATATTTACACCCCACAAACTTTCGGTCATGCCCAACATTTTTCTAATTTACAGTAGATCTTTAAGCCCTTTCAAGCCACAAGCTTTTGAAATCTTGATGTCAAAATCCAGCATTTTCCCCAAAAATTCCTGGCGCCTAAAGGGTTAATTTTACATTGTATTCGACAGACAGAAGTTTTTCTGTTCACCTTGGTGAATTTTCTTCATCTGCTGCCCCTCTTTTTTGTGGTGTCCCCCAAGGGTCAATATTGGGCCCCATGTTGTTTTCTTTGTATATGATGCCCTTGGGGTATATCTTTAGAAAGCAGAATATCTCCTTCCACTGGTATGCGGATGATTTACAAATTTATTACAAATTTCTATAGCACATTTAAAAACAACTAAAAGCCGACCAAAGTGCCGTACACTCTGTACAAATACAATAAGTAAAATATTAATAGCATAATGTCAAATACACATTACATGACTATAACTAAATTAATTAATTTAACGCCAAAGTAAAAAGATGAGTTTTTAGACAAGATTTAAACACAGGTAGAGTGGAGGCCATTCTAATAGGAGATGGTAAGTTGTTCCAGAGAGTAGGACCAGCCACTTCAAATGCTCTATTTCCTCTCGTCTTTAGAAGAGTGCGAGGGATCTGGAGGAGAAGTTTTTCCTCGGATCGTAATCATCTTGTGGGGATGTAGGGATGAAGTAGGTTTGTAAGATAAGGCGGAGCTAAATTGTTCAATGATTTGTAGACAAATAGAAGAATTTTAAACTCAATTCTGTACTGAACAGGCAGCCAATGCAGGGATCTCAGAATGGGTGTAACATGATCAAATTTTTTACACCCCTTCAGAAATCTAGCTGCTGCATTTTGTACTACCTGTAAATGAGAAATTTTAGTTTTTGAAATGCCATAGTACAGTGAGTTACAGTAATCCAGCCATGACGTGATGAAGGCATGAATGGCAATCTCTAAGGAAACTACTGAAAGAAATGGTTTAATTTTAGAAAGGGACCGAAGGTAGAAGAAGCTGGAGCCTACGACAGAACTGATCTGTTTATCGAATTTTAAAGAATTATCAAACTCTACACCCAAATTTCGCACTGAAGGGGAAGTAAATTAATTTAGGTGCTTAAGATCAAATAGATTTTGATGCCTGGGGTCTGAGGAGTTAAAAACTATGACCTCCGTTTTATCTGTTTAAGAAAATAATTTTTTTAGAAAGCCAGGATTTAACATCATCAAGACAAGCAGATAAAGTATTTACAGCACTTTCTTTTTTCCTAGTAACTGTTAAATATATTTGCATGTAATCAGCATAACAATGAAAAGAAACTCCATGCTTTCTAAACACAGAACCCAGAGGAAGTAAATATAGAGAAAAAAGAGTAGGAGCTAAAATCGAGCCCTGAGGATCACCACATGTTGAAAGACCCAGAGATGAAGTACAATTACCAATTTTAACCCTAAATCTTCTATTAGTTAAAAAGGATTTAAACCAACTTAGAACAGCACCTCCCAGGCCTACAAAAGATTCTAATCGAGAGATAAGAATCTCGTGATCAACAGTATCAAAAGCTGAAGATAGGTCCAGCATTACTAAAATGACGGAATCTCCAGAATCTGTAGCCATTAAAACGTCATTCAATTAAGCTTAATTTCTGTCATTACTTAATTGCCTGAGAGATTGAGCTGGATCAGAACTTTCTTTTCTGAGATTGTTGTGTTTGGTCATCTTGGGGATTTAAGTGCTTGTGTAGATGCACTTGGTAATTTAGGTCTGTATGTTCATCCATTTACCCCGTAATCTCGGTGTGGTTTTTGACAGTGCTTTTAAATTTGAAAAACAGATTAGTTCTGCTGTAAAAGCCAGTTTCTTTCAACTGAGACTGTTGGCTAAAGTCAAGCCCTACCAGCCGCGTAAGGAGTTTGAAAGTGTAACTCATGCTTTTATAACATCTAGACTAGACTACCGTAACTCTTTATATGTTGGTTTGGATCAGTCATCTCTTCAATGCTTACAGTTAGTCCAAAATGCAGCAGCTCGGCTTCTAACTGGGACTAAAAAGTATGAGCACATTACCCCAGTCTTAGCTTCACTACATTGGCTTCCTGTCCGCTTCAGGATTGATTTCAAGATTTTATTGTTTGTTTTTAAGATTATAAATGGGTTGGCACCTGCTTATTTATCAGAGCTTTTACATGTTCACACTTCTGTTAAAGCACTGAGGTTGTCCAATCAGGTGCTCCTCAATGTTCGAGAGCCAGGTTAAAAAATAAAGGTGACCGAGCTTTTTCAGTGGTGGCACCCAATTTATGGAACAGTTTACCTGTACACATAAGAACTGCTCAGACTGCTGGAATTTTTGAGTCGTTACGTAAGACACCTGTATTCCTTGGCTTTTATTTTGAGCTGAGCTGAGACATTGTGATGTTTTTTTTTTTTTTACTGTATTTGTCTTGTTTGTGTTTCTCCGGACATTGTTCAGCACTTTGGTTAGCCATGGTTGTTTTTAAATGTGCTATTTACTGTAAATAAAATTGAACTGAACATTAAATTTAGTAATGGCTTATCAGTGGTGACTATCTCAAGTTGATGTCCATATGGCAGAAACAAACAGTAAAAATCAAGCAGTTAGTTAATGTCATGTAATCAAACAGGCAGTGAACACTATTTAACAGCAATGATTATATGTTGCAATCAAACTTATAGCAAAATTTGGTGGTTTTGTGTGTTGTTTCAGGGTTGGCAACATCTGATGTCCTCTGAGGGGTTGGCATCATCTCATCTCAGGGCGTTGTAAGAGTTGGATCCAGACTGAAGTTTGTGTAATTCCTATTACAGAAACAGAAACAGAGAAGGTAATAGAGAAAAATTAGCATAGCTGCTGTTCCAACAAAGGAAAAATGATGTGTTCAACCCCAGCAAAAGAATGTTAATATGCATTTGATCAGATATAACTGAAGTACAAGGTTATGAGATACACTATGTGAATGCTTGGCTAAAGAGATGTGTCTTTAATCTAGATTTAAACAGAGAGTGTGTCTGAACCCCGAACGTTATCAGGAAGGCTATTCCAGAGTTTGGGAGCCAAATTTAAAAAAGTTCTACCTCCTTTAGTGGACTTTGATATTCTAGGTACTACCAAAAGTCCAGAGTTTTGTGACCTTAGGGAGCGTGATGGATATTATAGCGTATTATATTGTATTATAATTGCTATTAGTATTATAAACAGTGCAAAATATTTATTTGTTGATTCAACTTTGGCCTTTGTAAAATGCGGGACAAATCGCGTCCCGTATTGATTTGATACGGTACACATCAATTTACCTTTAAATAGGGACGATTCCGTATTTTAAGGGACGGGTGGCAACCCTACATCGTGTGGACAGACTAGTTTAAATCACATGAGCCATTACCATTAAAGATACACAACTAAGATTACACAATAAACTTGGCTCGTTTTTTTTTATCATCATCACTTCGAATAATGGGAAGAAATTTTAAGATCACATTTAACACCTCCTTTAGTAGCTTAGTGCGTATAAGATCTACATGTTGTTGATTTTGATGTTTGTTCTTTGTGCCATTAAAATGGTGTTAATCTGAATTTGTCTTTTTTTGCATTAGACCTGATGACACTGAAAGAGGAGAGTGTTCAGCATGAGAAATATGATTTCATGACTGGAGAAAAATCATTTAGTTGCTCACATACTGAAAAGACTTCACAAAAAAGAGCTCAAAAGACAGCAAACAAAAGTTATCTCACCTGCCAACAGTGCGGGAAAAGTTTCAACAGAAAAGGAAATCTTGAAGTCCACATGAGAGTTCACACTGGAGAGAAACCTTTCACCTGCCAACAGTGTGGAAAGAACTTTATTCGAAAATCAAACCTTGAAGTCCACATGAGAATTCACACTGGAGAGAAGCCTTACACTTGCTCTCAATGTGGAAAAAGTTTTACATGTAAACAACACCTCGATGACCACATGATGATTCATACTGGAGAGAAACCTTTGACCTGCCAACAATGTGGAAAGAGCTTCACTAAAAGAGGAAACCTTAAAAAACACATGAAGATTTGCACTGGAGAGAAGCCGTTTACATGTGATCAGAGCAGAGACGGATTATGACTTCAAAAGGCCCCGGGGCCAGTTACCTCCAAGGGCCCCCTCCCACGTTTTTTTCACCATTCCCGTTCTTTCCCTTAGCGAGATTATCTTGAATATTCAAACCGATCTCACTCCGCGTCACATGCCTTTGCAACACGTATGTTAATGAATCATCTGTACAGCAGTTTTGTTTTAGTTTTGTTTTTATATTTTTCGCTGGTGGAAACAACACGAGACCATATACTACTGCAACTGTCAAGACCGGCCCGGATGGTGTTTAGTGTCCCCACCAGCGGCTGGAAGAGTTGTAGAAGAAAAAAGGACTGGATTAAAACTAGGGCTGCCCACGACCAAAATATTTTTCTAGTCGACTAGTAGTAGTAGTAAATACTAAACCATATTGTGCCTTTAATATTTAGGCTATACCTAACCTATTCTATTTCGCACTCAGTGTTGCAAAGATGAAGTTGATAATCCTGACTCGCCATCTCCTCACTTGACGTGCCTTTACGGATTACATAATGAAAGAGTTTTTGTTTGCAAATTATTTAATTATTTTGTTTTGTGGTCAATTAAAGCTTCTATAGGATATTTTGTATGCCCTAGTAGTCGCAAAAGCGTATTTGTTTGTTTTTTTTATTAAATTTTATTTTACAAAAGCAATGCTTTGGTGATATTGCGAGTGCACTCAAATAAAAGTAGACCCTTCACAGTTCCGAATTATACAGTATATTAGTCTTATCTGTATGAGCAAAAATGATGGCGTATTTTAAGGTGATTCCACTGTTATTGTAAAAAAATGCAAGTGATCGCGCTGGCGCCTCCATGCATTAAGCTTCTCTCCAAAATGGTGCCAGGGTGACGCGGAGGAGACAAATTATTGAATAAAGTCGTTGATTTTATTTTCTTTGCGCACAAAAAGTATTCTCGCTGCTTCGTAAAATTACGATTGAACCCCTGATGCCACATGGATTATTTTGCTGAAGTCCTTGCTATGTTTCTGGACATTGATCATGTTAAGTACATTGCTGTCTATGGGAGGGTCAGAGAGCTCACAAGAATGCATCAAAAATATCTTGATTCGTTTTTCCGAAGATGAATAGAGGTCTTACAGGTTTGGAACGACATGAGGGCGAGTAATTAATGACAGAATTTTAATTTTGGGGTGAACTAAAATGGATAAATCTTCTATACATATTTTTCATTCTTAATTTTCTTTCCTGGCATACTCCAATTCACGTTAAAACACACTGTATTTTTAGCACGTTTTGTGTGAAATCATGTTTATTTTGTGCATCAAAGTGCTGTTACTTTAATTCAGCGCTTGCAGCGCAGCAAAAATAGACTCGGTGCCGAAACAATCGCTACAGCGCTGCTCCTGCTGCCGGTGTGAATTCACTCATTGATTAACATGCACGCCGAAAAAAATACGCACCGCTCACACTTGCAGTTTTTAGTCTGTGTGAACTCTCATGTGTATGTGTTAACTCGTTAAAGCTCTTTGGAAAATTAACCATATTTTTTACTATAGTAACTAGTTTAATTATGGTATTTGCGGTAAAAATCAGTTTTCACAAATTTACCAGTCTCTCACTATAGTAGCCATTATTATGCTATTTGTAGTAAAACTACAGTAACCACAAATTTAACCTAGTTACTAATATTTGTAGTTAAAACTATGGCAATACAAATGGTAGGCTAATATATCCGTCAAAAATGTCTGTTATTACCATATATAAAAAACCTTACTACTCAGGCCTCCTGGTAAATTACTGCTAAAAACTGGTCAAGGAAGTATATAAATCCTTTTATTGTCAAAACACTGCACATAAATACATATCTTTTTTTGCAAACAAAATGACAAACAACAAATGATCGCACAGGTCAATGTTTTACTTCACTTTTTTTACAACTTTGAAATCTAAACTGGGAATCGATAAGAATTGAAATCAATACGCAGAATCAGAATCGGAGTGGATAAAATTTTAACAATACACAACCCTAGCCACATGTTGTGAAGTTCACTGATTTATGAGCATTTTATGAACACTGATCAGTTGATGGCAAAATGGCCATACTGAGAGAGTATGTTCCAGTTTTCTTGTTTGCTTTGTTTGCCTAAAATGAACCATGTCATATCCTTCAATATCTCTTTGAAAAAGAACTTGAACTCATTTTAATACTTGTTTATAAGTTACAATATAGCTGTAGGAGTGTTAAATTATAAATAAAGATGATTATCTTCCTTCAGTTGTTCCATTTCTATAGGTTTGGTTACATAAAAGCTCTTCATTCCAAAGATTATACAAGCTAATCAGTGTATTCAATAGGTTGCATTAGTGGCATTAAGTATTGTAAGTATACGACAATGTGACAATAAAACAATGCAAACTTGAGTACTTTTAAAAGCATGAACTTTTGTACTTTTACTTAAGTAAAAACCTGTCTTTACAACTTTCACTTGTAGTGGAGTAGTATTTGACCAGTAGTATCTGTACTTTCACTCAAGTAATGAAGTTGTGTACTTTGTCCGCCTCTGTTGTTACTTGACAATCATTAGCACTTATGCTCCCACACTTGCATCCGATGATGCAACCAAGAGCAGTTTTTATGTAGCGCTCTCTGCAGTACTTCGCTCTATACCTCCCCATGATAAAATCGTCATGCTGGACAGACCATTGCCTAGTACGTGCAACTATGAGATTGCACATATGCCCGGCTGTTCGAAGACAGAAGCCTAGACGATGTCTCAGTGTTAAGGCTTGCAATGACCTTACCATCAGAAGTGCACTTTCCAATGCAATTTCCACCAAGATGCAATCCCTGCCAATCTCACGGTGCCTCCTTGTTGTATAGCCTAGGTAGGTTTCTTGAAGCATCTTGGAGACCTTGCCACAGTTCTTCTGGATTGTCCTGTCCTCAGTTTGTTCGGTTTTTTCCATGTGATTCCAGACCAGACTCGATGAGACAGAATAGATTCGCACTTGCTGTTTGTGCAAACAAAATCTCACTGGATTATTACAATTAATGGCAAAATGAATGTTTGGAAATTTAAACTGATATTTCCTACTGACACACTACACCCATAACCCTTTATGTCACCCAATAATACTATTCGGCCAAAGCCAAACGATACCCTGTTTACGTCATTTACGCTTTGATCTGAATGGAAAAAAACTTACCTGTGTGACGCAGCTGACACAAAACAGCATACGGCAATTACTTATGTGATACTCTCCAAAATGGCGCTACTGTGGAGGAAACGAATTGTTGAAAAAAGTCGTTATTTTTGCGCTCAAAAAGTGTATCGTAGCTTCGTAAAATTATTGTTGAACCCCTGATGTCACATGGGTTATTTTAACGATGTCCTTGCTACGTTTCTGAGCTTTGATCGTGGTAGTACCCTTGCTGTCTAGGAGGGTCAGAGAGCTCTCAGATTTCATCAAAAATCTTTATTTGTGTTCCGAATGAACGAAGGTCCTTACGGGTTTGGAGCGACATGAGGGAGTAATTTAATTACAGAAGTTTTCATTTAGGTGACTCAGCTGTTGTTAAACCTCGGCTGGTTGTGTCTAATCATTAAACTACTTAAATCAAGAAATGGCATTCCTTCTCTGATACGTCAGTTTGACGGCTTGGTCAGAATATCCTTAACCGTTTAGATGCTACGAGTGAGAGCCGAGAGGAGGAGCCGCAAACATAAACCATGCCCCTCTATTCAAATATTTCCTTTTCAGCTGAAATACTTCACTACACTGAAAGAAATCGCAGCAACGTCCGGTTTCATGCATACTTAACAATTTGTGATCGCTCATTTAAAGTTTAATTGGACAGTCACGCTAACTGGAATCGTATGTTGGAGTCGTGAGTCGAGTCGACTCTGGAAAAACCTGGGAATCCAACACCCCTATCTGAATGGAAAGTTATCAATGGGTCTGTCGCGTACTAATGAGAATTCCGTTTGCAGAGAAGCATTTTGGTTGCTCACGGTGGTGGCTGTCTGACTTAAAGGACCGTTACCCAAAAATTGTCAATTGTGCAGCGTTTACACACCCACAATTCCAAGTTGTTCCAAACCTGTATCATTTCTTTCTTCTGTTGAACACAAAAGAAGCTATTTTGAAAAATGTTGGTAACCAAACAATTTCGGGTCCCTAAAGACTCTGCTCTGATAGTATTTTTTTTTTTCATACTATGGAAGTCAATGGCTACTAACAGTTTGGTTACCCACATTCTTCACAATATCTTCTTTTGTGTTCAACAGAAGAACTTTAAGCAGGTTTAGAACAACCTGGGTAAATTATGACAGAATTGCAAATGCAAATCTGTGTATAGGTTTTATTAAAATTTGGATAGTCTGTATAATATTCCATACATTATCAGAGCTTGCTTGACATAATTATTATATTTTTAGACATAATAAATAATAGATTATAATTAATGTTACACCCTATGTATTAATCATAAATATACAAGAATATGTCATATACAACTTGACATATTAAAAAGTAAAAAAAAAAGCTAAATTACTTGGATAAAAATGGGACAAATAATTATATAACCATGTAGTACTAATTTAAGCAAATGAATAAAAAAAAATTCATCCCATCCAGGTAACAGCTACAGAACTGTCAAGAAAAATACTACTAATAATATTAATATATTATTGTGTTCTGTTGCAAGTTCACATACTTGAGCATGTTTTCTAATGGTTTATTGAGTTATATTTCCTCACTGAGTAATGTGTCCCTGGTGTTATTTTGGTGGGGTTGTGAATGGGTGTCCCTTATTTTGCCTCGCTGAAGGTGGCAACCCTAACACGATGCAACCTGCTCCATGTCAAATAAAACATTTTTAATTACAAAATTCATGACATTCTTCAAAAGTATAATTCCTTTCTGTAGAGTTGGACATTTTAATAAGGATCAAATGAATGAGTTCATCTTTGAGAATGAAAACCAACCCGTTTGTTCCTCAGTATCTTCATGTTTGACTCTGAAAT